>JACAXG010000068.1:4038567-4456766 GCA_018881555.1 Amblyornis subalaris | reverse complement strand
CCTTGCTCAGATGGCCTTGGCAGGCCCTTTCCAGTGCCAGTGTTGCTGGGGCTCTAGGCCTTCTGGGTCCCTACCCTAACCCAAAGCCTAGACCACGCCCTAGGCCCAACGCAAGACAGGAGGTTTCAAGTAAGAACAGAGTGAGAGCAGCAATGTTAGGGCCTTCTTCAGATGGCCTTGGCAGGCCCTTTCCAGCAGCAGCACCGCTGGGGCTTTAGGCCCTCTGGGTGCATCAAGCCTATGCTCTGAGCCTAACCTTAAACCTACAAAGCCCAAAGGCCACTAATAGCCAGGGGCACCTCTAGATGAACGACAGCCCCTATGAACAAGAAGGAAAAGTAAGCGCCCCTTTGGTCCTTAGGTCAGTTTTTAGGGCRCGTCTAGGAGTGCAAGGCCAGCAGAGCTCCAGTCCCTGGCACCTTGGGTCTGGAAGAAATCCTTCAGCGTTGGGAAATTYAGGAGTCGGAACCCAACTTTGGACCAGGGTGGCCTGCGGGCAAAAGATGGCCCTTTTGCACAGGAAGGAAAAGTCAGGTAGCTTGCGTTGCAAGGTCACTTTGTAGGGTTCATCTGGAAGTGCAAGGCCAGCAGAGCTCCAATCCCTGGCACCTTGGGTCYGGGAGAAATCCTTCGGCATTCGGAAATTTAGGAGGCTGAAGCCCACTTGCGTCCAGTGGCGCCTGAAGGTGAACGATGGCCTATATGACAAGAAGGAAAAGTCAGCACCCTTGGGTCCTGAGGTCAGTTTCTAGGTCGCGTCTGGGAGTGCAAGGCTAGCCAGAGTCCCAGTCCCTTGCAGCTTTCTTCTGGGAGAAATCCTCACGCGTTCTGAGTTTTCCCTATCTCTTAGCCTACACTGCAACTGACACCAAATGGAACATGGGGTGTTTCCAGGTGAGAACGGTATGGGAGCAGAGATGTGTGGGCCTTGATGAGATGGCCTTGGCAGGCTCTTTGCAGTGCCAGTGTTGCTGAGGCTGTAGGCCCTCTGGGTCCCTTCCCCTAAGCCTAACCCTAGCCTGCGCCCTAAGCCCAACACAAGACTGGAGGATTGCAGGTCAGAATGGTGCAGGAGCAGAGATGTTAGGGCCTTGCTGAGATGGCCTTGGCAGGCCCTTTTCAGTGCCAGTTTTCTGAGGCTGTAGGCCCTCTGGGTCCCTTCCCCTAAGCCTAACCCTAGCCTGCGCCCTAAGCCCAACACAAGACTGGAGGATTGCAGGTCAGAATGGTGCAGGAGCAGAGATGTTAGGGCCTTGCCGTGACGGCCTTGGCAGGCCCTTTTCAGCCGCGCTGTTGCTTGCTCTCTAGCCCCTCTGCTTCCCTTAACCCTAACCCTAACCCTAACCCTAACCCTAAAAGTTGCCCACGCACTAAACCCTAGGGAAGTCAGGGGGGTTTCCAGGTGAGAACGGTGTGGRAGCAGCAATGTTAAAGCCTTGCTCAGATGGCCTTGGCAGGCCCTTTCCAGTGCCAGTGTTGCTGGGGCTCTAGGCCTTCTGGGTCCCTACCCTAACCCAAAGCCTAGACTACGCCCTAGGCCCAACGCAAGACAGGAGGTTTCAAGTAAGAACAGAGTGAGAGCAGCAATGTTAGGGCCTTCTTCAGAGGGCCTTGGCAGGCTCTTTCCAGTGGCAGCACCGCTGGGGCTTTAGGCCCTCTGGGGCCATCAAACCTATACTCTGAGCCTAACCTTAAAAATACCAAGCCCTAAGCCAGCAAATAGCCAGGGGCACCTGCAGGTGAAGGACGGCCCTTTTTGCACAGGAAGGAAAAGTCAGCGCCCTTGTGTCCTGAGGTCAGTTTGTAGGGTGCATCTGCGAGTGCAAGACCAGCAGAGCTCCAGTCCCTGGCAGCTTGGGTCTGGAAGAAATCCTTCGGCGTTCGGAAATTTGGGAGGCTGAAGCCCACTTGCGTCCAGGGGTGCCTGCAGGTGAACGAAGGCCGTTAACCACAGGAAGGGAAACTCAGCGCCCTTGGGTCCTGAGCTCAGTTTGKAGGGCGCATCTGGAGTGCAAAGCCAGGCAGTGCCCCAGTCCCTGGCAGCTTTCATCTGGGGGAAATCCTGCGGCGTTCGGAATTTTGGGAGGCTGAAGTCCACTTGCGTCCAGGGGCTCCTGCAGTGGAATGACGCCCTTTTCCAGAGGAAGGAAAACTCAGCTACCTTGCGTTCCAAGGTCAGTTCGGAGGGTGCATCTTGGAGTTCAAGGCCAGCCAGAGCCCCACTCCCTGGCAGCTTTCATCTGGGAGAAATGTTGCGGTGCTCCAAATTTTCACTTACGCTCACCGTAGACTTCACTCTTGGCCCATCGCAACATGGGGGGTTTCCAGGTCAGAACAGTGAGGGAACAGCCATGTTATGGCCTTGCTTGGAAGTTCTTGGCAGGTTCTTTCCAGGGCCAGTGTTGCTGTGGCTGTGGGCCCTCTGCGTCCCTTCCCCTAACCCTAACCCTAGTCTGCACCCAATGCCCAACACAAGACTGGAGGTTTCCAGGTCAGAACGGTGCGGGAGCTGAGATGTAAGGGCCTTGCTTGGAACGCCTTGGCAGGCCTTTTCAAGCCCCACTGTTTCCGGGTCTGTAGGCCCTCTGGTTCCCTCAACCCTAACCCTAAAACTAGGCCGCGCACTAAACCCAGTGCAAGACAGGGAGGTTTCCAGGTCAGAACAGTGTGGGAGCAGAGATGTGAGGGCCTTGCTCAGATGGCCTTGGCAGGCCCTTTCCAGCTGGAGTGTTGGTAGGCCTGTAGGCCACGTGGGTTCATCAACACTAACTGAGCCTAACCTTAACCATAGCCTGAGCCCTAAGCCCATTTGCGGTCTAAACTTCCTGCAGGCGAATGAATGCTCTTTTCCACACGAAGGAAAACTCAGCAGCCTTGCATGGCAAGGTCAGTTCAGAGGGTGAGTCTGGGAGTGCAAGGCCRGCCAGAGCCCCAGTCCCTGGCAGCTTTCGTCTGAAAATTCATTCAGAATTTTGGGAGGTGCAAGTCCACTTGAGGCCAGGGGCACCTGCAGGCTAATGATGGCCCTTTTCCATAGGAAGGAAAACTCAGCGGCCTTGTGTGGTAAGGTCAGTTCGGAGGTCTGCCTGCTGATATTCCAGACAACCATGATAAGTTATTCTTTTGGTCAAATCAGCTTTTATTTCCAGGAGTAGAAACATGGATATTGAGGGAGAACGGAAAAACTAGACKGCAGAACAGGCACAAACTTAAAACATTAAAAAGGTTTTATTACTAACAAAATAGAACTAAAGTGAAAGGAATAATGACAATTAAGGTAAATCTCCAGACACCTGCTCTCTTCCCAATACCTCTCAAACTTTCTTACCGATGGCGCAAAGGTAAAATAAAACATGGGATTTTGGTCACTATAATTAAGAGTCCTTGCTGCCATTTATGGAAAAGAGTTCTTTCTGCTGTGCCAAGGGATCCAGCCCACAGAAGATAGCTCCCTGCAGAGTGTCTGCAGCATGATTCCAAACCTTCACAAAACACCACAGCCCGCCCAGACTCTGCGGTGGTGAGTCTCTCTCCCATGAAACACTCTCACTCCGTGGGTCACAAGAAAAGTCCAATGGGGTTAAGCTTTTAAGGATGAGTTATTCCAGCCTAAAAGTTAAGTCTCTCTCTCCTTCACAATCTCCAAAAGCTTTATCATCATCTGCTTATAGCATAAAGTGTTCTTATTCTCAGGCTGTGTGAATTTCAACATCCCCCCATGCTTCTTAATGAATTACAGAGAAAAAGAGTTTGGTTCTATTACAGTCTCACCACAGCTTACAGAAAGGAATCAGCTCTGATGGTAAGATGGCGTCCCATCTGTCATTTCCTCCTTCTCCTCACCCAAGCTGTCGGTCGCCATGTTTCTTCCCCTCACGTGACTTGCTTCCCTTACTCTCTAACTTGGAAGAGGAGTTAATATCTGCAGAAATACCTACAGGAGAATTCTATGAGATCCATACCGAGGATAATACTCTTTTTCATCAGCCATACGTTGTTTCTCTGGCTAGTGCACCGTGATGAGTGAAGGGGAGGGGCCACCGCCACCACCGCACCATTCGTGCCACAGCCACGCCGAGTCACTGCACCACCTTTGTTCTCACCGTGGATGGCTCCGGGGGCAGTCCCTTCTTCTTTGGCGGCCTCGGCTCCCACGGCCACCGTGCTGGCTTGACTGAGCTGCAGCTGGATGGAACAGGGGCCAGCCCCCGCCAGGCCCTGGCCAGGGCCCAGTCCCAGGGGCTGTCCCCACCGCAGGAGAGGCAGGCGAAAAGAGAAAACGCACTTTCTGGGTCCCTCTTAAATAGGTCACCAACAGAGGCATTTCTAAGCCACATCAGCTGTTTTAACCAATCAGAATTCCACAAAAGGCTAAACCACCACATCAGGTTCGGGGGGTGTGTCTGGGAGTGCAAGGCCAGCAAGAGCCCCAGTCCCTGACAGCTTTCATCTGGGAGAAATCCTGCGGCATTCGGAAATTTGGGAGGCAGAAGTCCACTTGATGCCGGGGCACCTGCAGGCCAACGACGGCCCTTTTCCACAGGAAGGAAAACTCAGCAGCCTTGCGTGGCAAGGTCAGTTCGGAGGGCGTGTCTGCGAGTGTAAGGCCAGGCAGAGTCCCAGTCTCTGGCAGCTTTGGTCTGGGAGAAATCCTGCAGCATTTGGAAATTCGGGAGGCAGAAGCCCACTTGTGGCCAGAGGCGCCTGCAGGCCAACAACGGCCCTTCTCCACTGGAAGAGGAGCGAGAAGAGAAGATGGGATCACTGTTCCAGGTGCACAGAAATGCCTGGACAGCAGGACACGGCCCCAGTGCCCAATGGCTCAGAGACAGTCAGAACCCAAGGCATGAGTGTCCTTCAAGGAGAAATGGCAGCAGCAAGAGGAGGCAGAATGCAGGAGTCAGTGCCTCCACCATTCTGATCAGCACTGCTTCCGCCATAGCCACCACAGAAATAGACAGCCTCATCCTCGGCCTGGACCCCTGTGATGGTTAACGTGCCCGTGGAGCCAGACTTGGATCCGGAGAACTGTTAAAGGACGCCCAAGGGTGTGTTGTAGCTGTTGCAGATCACAGTGACAGGGACACTGCCAGGGACCTTCTGCTGGAACCAGCCATAGTTGCTGTAGCTACTCCCAGAGCAGGTGATCTTGACAGTCTCTCTTGCATTGGCTGACACTAAGGACAGCTACCCAGCAATGCTGCCTGAACCAAGGAACTCGGAGAGGGAGAGGAGAGAGGGGACGAGAGGGGTGTGACTCAGTGACGTGGGAACACAGATCTCCCCAGGCAGTGGGACAAGGATAGGACCCCTGTGCTCAAAGTCCCCAGCTGGGCAAAGTGGGTCAGGCCAGGACACCTGCACCACGGATGAGTAACACAACGAGGAGAGGGACAAGGCCAGCCAGGTGCTACCTTCTCAGGCAACACAGGATGGGGATGGGTTCAGGCTCCTTGCTGTTGTGGAGTCATAGTGGGACATTGCCCAGGGCCAGGGGCTTCCCTGAGGGATAGAGGTACTCAGGTGCTCCTGCCGAGGTTGAACATGAGCCCAGTGGGCCGCCACAGAGCAAACACAAGCAATGCAGCAGGGGATGGGCACAGTCCTGGGACCCTAAGGGAGAGCTGAGCTGGGAGGCTTTTGTATCACTTCCCCATTGCTCTCTGTCACTGTGTAGCAGCACTGCTGCCATTGTAGTTACAACAGAAATAGACAGCCTCATCCTCAGCTTGGACCCCAATGATGGTTAACATTCCCATGTTGTTGGACCAGGATCCAGAGAATCATGAAGGGATGTCCAAGGGTCTCTTGTTATCCCAGTAGATGACAGTGACAGGGGCACTGTCAGGAACCTTCTGCTGGTCCCAGCCGCAGCCATCCCTGATGCTACCAGAGCAGGTGATCCTGATGGTGTCTCCCACGTTGAATGACACCAAGGACGGCTGACTCAGCGATGCTGCCTGGACCAGGAAACCTGGAGAGGGAGAGGATGGGGGGGGATGAGATGGAGGTCAGTCAGTGTCCCAGAAGCACAGCCACGCCCAGGCAATGCAACAGAGCCCCTGTGCACAATGGTTCTGGTGCCACAGTGGGACACACAGCCTCAAGGCAGAGCAGAAGATTAGAGACCCATGGCCCTGGAAGGAGACCTGGCAGCAGCACAGCTGCTCTCTGAGGCAAAGTGACCTGGTCATGGCTACAGAAACATGGGGGAATCASAGCCCAGCCTGGCCCAGGGCAATGCCACAGAGGCAGCTGCAGCAGCAGCAGAAGGATGGGGCAACCAGAACCAAAAGGCAACAGGGCTGGGGACGAGGTCCTGACCTTCCTGTCCCATTCTGTGGTCCTGGTCTCCTTGACCAAGAGTCCTGATTTTTAGCCCATTTTTCTTGAGTGTTACTAGTGCCCTCCAGCAGCACAGCCGCAAGACTCAGGGCAGTGACCTGCTGATGAAGGCACTGCAGCTGTCCCACCCTGTCCCACAGCCCTGCCACAAAACTGAGGTTTTCTATTTTCTCAGTAGAACTGACCAGGCTCTGCAGCAGCTCAGTGGCACAGACCTCAGGGGCTGTCAGTGGGAAGCACCCAAAGCCAAGCTGGGACAACAGCATACGTACCATTTCCTGGAGAACTGCTGGTCTATCTCCTCTAAGGACTGTCCTTTTGTTTCTGGCACAAAAAGGTAAATGAATATAACAGCCATCACTCCCACCAGTCCATAGAGAAGAAACATCCAAGAGAACCCMATGGCATCTGCAGAGATTCAAGTGCATGAAGGTAAGAGGTAAGTCACATCGTGTGGGGTACAATGGAAACTGGTTGCTTACTGTGAGGTGATCATTGGTGCCTGACAGGGGCATCTTATTTTGTGGAGCCTTCAAGAGGGCTGGGAAGCTCCTCATCTGCAAGGCCTGGACTGGGAATTGGGAAAGGAAAAGGCTGGTTCATGCCAGGCTTTGCCAGCACCAGAGGGAAGAAGGCAGCCGAGCTCCAGGGCCAGCAGTGCCTGCTGAGAAATGTTGTAAAGCTGTATGGAAGCTGCAATCTCCGTGTTTCCTGATATTGTGGTGCTACAGTGCGGCCCAGTGGGCAATGGGTGATTTTTTATAAACGAGAGAGGGGTTCAAACGAGTGCTGCTGGTGCCTGGCTTTCCTAAACTCAGGGGCAGCAGGGTCACACTATTCCAGCTTCAAGTCCCCAGGCTTCAAAATGCCACCTTAATCTCCAAATGCCTCGTGGTGGCCACCTTCCCTAACCAGCTGTGGGGGGTGAAGGGATGGGGAGTGGCTACTTACCAATAAGGTCCAGGAAGGAGAGGCTGATCAGTAAATTAGCAGCCCAGTTAAAGCTGTTACAGAAGGCAAAGGCTCTTCCTCTTATCCCAGCAGGATAAATCTCACTCAGGACCAGCCAGGTCACTGCACAGATTAGAGAGATCCGAAAGAGAGTGTGGGAGTTAAGCAATTTGTTTGGGAAGTAGGCAAGGGAGATTTCAGCAGGGGGTTTAAACTCTAACTTCACCCAGCACCAGCTGCTGGTGGTGTCAAACATTCATCGATCTCAGGACAGGTCACAGCAGAACACTTCAAACCTCCTGCGTTCAACACTCCATGGAAAATAGCAATAAATAGGCCCAGGGAGTGAAGAAGAAAGCAGGGTAGCTGGCCATTCTATTCATAGGAGATTGAAAAGATCTGACAGACATTCTGTTTCTAAAGAAATGAGAAAGGTGTGGATTTAGGGAGACAACACTGCATTTGAACTAAAATCAGAGTTAAAGCAATATGTATCTTAAAGAAGTCTCTTCTATCATGGGGTTATTTTGAAATAATTTGCCGAGTGGCTGTCAAACCCATGAGATTTGCTCACTTAACATACTTTTCTTGAGTTAAATGCTGTTTTCTCCCATCAAGATATTTAAATGCCAGAAAACAGTAGAACGCCCATGGAAGCAAGAACTAATCTTTAATCTCATCTGATGAAAAATAATGATTTCAGAATTAAAAAAAAACCCCAACTGATATTGAGAACTTTCAAAAGAGGCTCAGCTTCCAGTTTTGCACTGACTTTTGTTACCACACAGCAGAAGCCTCTCAGTCCCTCTGTCCTCAACCCTGTATTTTCCTCCTCACCAGGGTGCCAGGAAGATTATGTAGTACTTGTAGGATGCTCTGATTTTCCAATGAGCTTCACAGAAAAAAGAAACATTACACGGGTAGTGATAGCATGGAAGAGAAATTTATTCTAGTGCTGTACCAGCCCTGTGTCTGACAGAGCTGCAGTGCTAGAAAATGATTCAGTGGGCAGGAGGGGACATATTTTCACTTCCCAGACAGTGAGCTGCTTGGTACAGCAGATATATAAGAAATGGTTCAAGCAGGCAGCTTGCAGATTAGCCCTAGTTTTATTCTCTGGGTTAGTGAAAGGATAAACACCATACTTACTTGGCCCAAATCCAGTTGAGAAGGCACTCACGAAAGCCATCATGCTCAGCAGTGTAATCCAATTTAAGACCATATGTTGTGCCCAGGGAGCAGCACCGAGAGGAGGGCCCGTGCTTTCCACTGTCCCTTTTCTGGACTGACCTATCAGGTCCCTTTTCTGAGTGAGGGAAGAATTGGGAACAACCTCTTTGCTTTGAGTGCTGGCAAAATCTTTTGTAAGGCTCCTTGTGGCAGCAAAATCAGGGCCTGCCTGACTTTCGACAGCACCTGATGCTGGTAGGACAGGGGACACAGCAGACTGGGGGAATACAGGTGCCAGGGGGTGCTGGGTGAGGCTGTGGGATGCATTGGGGTCTGTGGCTGCTTTGCAGTCCCTGGCCATGGCCAGCGGAGCCATGCGGCTGCTGAAGCCAATGGTGGTGACAGAGATGGCCATCACCATGCAGCCAGCCAGGAGCAGCACTCTCCTGCCTGCCTTGTCTGCCAAGGCCATCGCGACCAGTGTGGCCACCACCTTTATCGCTCCCAGCCCCACTGAGGCCAGGATCGCCGAGGAGTTGCTCTGGAACCCCACCGAGTGGAAGATTTTGGAGGCATAGCCCAGCACATTGGGCTGCCCAGTGAACTGCTGGAAGAGCACCAGTCCCAGGCCCACCAGAGTCCGCCTTCTCATGTTGTCTCTGGTCCTAAAGAGGTCAAGAAATGAGTAATGCTTCTCCTGATAGGGCTCCCGCTTTGCTGCTGCTCTGTCCTCAGTGTCCTGCAATGGGATGAGGCCCTCCTGGCAGTCTGAGTCCCATGAGCTTAATCTGACAGGCTTCACTGGGAGAAAGAGGATGCTAAGGAACTGCATGGCCGTTGGGGCAATGGCCAGTCCAAACATGTACCTCCACCCCTCGTCCACATCTGCAAAGATATAATTCAGTGCATAGGACAGCAGGATGCCCACGGTGATTCCCACTTCGTAGAGAGACACCAGCAGCCCTCGCTGGCGAGCAGCCACCATTTCTGAGACGTAGATGCAGCAGGCCATGGATGAGACAGAGACGGCAAAGCCCACGGTCATGCGCCCAATGACCAGCACAGTGAATGACCTCGCCAGCGTGAGGATAAGGCTGCCCACCAAGAGGACCAAGTTGCTGACCAGGATTGCCCTTCTCCGGCCGTGGCAGTCGATGAGGATCCCCCCAGCCAGGGAGGCGAGAAGCGCTCCGATAAGGACAGCGCTTACGAGAACTTCCTGCTTGAGGCAGCTGAGCTGAAAGTCTGTCTGCAACTGCAGCAGTGCACCAGAGATTATCCCCAGCTCGTATCCAAATATCAGCCCACCCAGGAGAGACACCGTCACAGACAAGAGGAGGACCAGCAGTGCACGACCTGGAAAACAAGCAAGCAATGCTAGCTTCAGTTTTCTGATGCTGTAAGGCAAGATATCAGCACACACAAGCTGGAAAAAGCTCTCCCAGGACACCCACAGTTTTCCATCTACAAAGTAATGATGTGGAATTTCCATAGGTCACTAGGTCACACGTATAGAGGCACTTGCAGACAGTCACAACCCACCAGACTTCCACTAACTGCAGGGGTACTCATTTGAGGTGCAGAACTTTGAAATCAGGACTTTTTAACAGAGTTATGACTTGTTTTTACGTGCAGAACAGTGATTTGTAGTGCCTGGAGTTGTACAGGCTCTGTGGTATCTCTTGAYTGTAATTACAAAACTTGTTCTGGGTAGGAACTGCAGTTTCCGCTTTCTGGTTCTGAACTGTTCTGCATTATCATTTTCATGTTTCAGTGCATGTGGCACCACCAGCTCTCCCTGCAAGTTTTGCATTCTCACTCCCTACCTTGTCATTAAAAACCCTGCTCACAAAAGTTTATTTCTCCTAGTTCATCTTGCACTCTCAGCATGACTTTGTAGTGTGGCCCTGATTTCTTCATCTCTCCTTCTACAGCCCATAGCACCCAGGATTCCCAAGCCAAGCAGAGTCTCCTCAGGCTGGTCCAGGACCACAGGAGCTGAAAAGTTCACTGTTGCCAGCCCCAAATGCAACTCTTTGACCTTGCCCTTCCCATATAGCTGAGTGTGCCAGTTTACTCAGTATGTAAGTTTAGCTAAAATAAGAAAAAAACAGCAGCAAAAGCAACCCAAACCCAAACCAACATGCCCCAAACAACCCTACAAAACCAAGGTGCTGGCTGCACATGCTTCTCGCTGTGGGGACGCGATGAAAGGGTGACCCTGTGTGAACCAGGAGCCATGTTACAGCAGCAGGGATTGCACTGGTGCGAGAGCCAGTGCTGATGTAGGGACCTCTGCGAACAAAAGTGACAGTGACCTCTCTCCAGTTACAATTTTGAAGCATAGGTAAAGGGCATTAGTCTGGGGGTTTGTGCTGTTTTGCAGCATGTAATACTGTCTGTATTTTTTTGTTTAATTAGAAATACTCACAGTTTTGGTAGACTGTATGTGGAAAAACTGTGGACACAACCACCAGACCATGGAAACTTTTCTCACCATGCCTAAGGGATTTTTTCCCCTTCACAAGCTGTGTTTTAATGGGAAGTGTCTCTGCTTGTCCTTTAATTACTAGCAATAAATGCTATTTCTCAGTGATGGCTGTATATAAATACAAATGTTTGTATTTATTCAGAATCTCTCTGTTTCATTTGTGTTACTTAAGCCATCCCAGCTATCCCAGTCCCTCCCACCATGCTCTATGCCACCACTAGCACTCCATTTACATGTTATGCAGACAATCAGAAAAAATATTTGCTGAGAACAAAAGGCATAAGTGGCCATCCCATTAGCTTCAAGCCACAAATTCTATTAGACACAGACACTCCCACTATAAATACCATGGCTGATTTCATCAGGTTTTGCTGCATTTCTTGTTAACTTAATAAGCAGTCATGGCTTATGAACTTTGACTGAAATCCAGTTTGTACGCAGCCTATTCTCACGTAGTTGGGGAGTTTGAGGACTCTTCAGATCTCCATATGAGGACAGAAAAGTTTGGTAGGTCTCGTAAGGAGCTGTGCCAGGTGATTCCCTGCCTACAGCAAACCGGTCGGGGGCCGTGCTCCAGGACGGGGCAGTGACCCGCTGTCCAGCCGGGCTGGGACTGGGACTGGGCTGATCCCGGACTCTGCTCACGCCAACGCCAAGGCCAACGGGCGTCGCTGCCTCCAGCAATTCCCCGTCCGCAGTAAATCCACCTCCCTCCACACTCCCTGAACTCCCCCGCTCTCTCTTCCCGGCGCGCTCGTAGGATAGCCAGGGACCGAGCCACAGGAAATTCCTTAGCTCTTATGTTCGCTGTAGGCGCTGTTGGGACCGCTAAAAAAAGCAGAAAGAAAGGAAGGGGCGGGGGATGCACCCCCAGCCTTTAGGAAAAGTTAAAAACTTTCTATTTTTTTTGCCAACTTCTCCCCGGGGCAGGACGCGCCGGTTCCACCCCGGCTGCCCCGTCCCCAGAGGGGCTCGCAGACCCCCCTCTCCCCGCCGCCCCCCGCCCTTCCCGCACTCACCCATGGCGCGGGTGCTGAGCCCGAGGGGCGCGGAGCGGAGCGGGGCGGAGCGGGGCGGAGCGGGGTCCGCCGGCCGGAGCGGAGCCGCGCCACGTCGCTGCCGCCCTGCCCCCGGCCGGGCAGCCTGGGGCTTGTAGTCGCCTTGCCCGCCCCTCTCGGGGCCGGGCGTCCCGGGCGGGGGGCGCTGAACCGCCCCGGGAGCGATGCCGAGGGACGAGGAGCGCAGCCGGATCCCGGGAGATGGGTGAGCCCATGGGTGAGCCCTGCGGGACCGGGGCTGGGCCGCTGCGGGGTGGCCGGGGACACGTTACGAAGGTACGTGGCGAATTGGTCCAGAAAAGGGGATGCGGCTTTGGTGGCTGGAATGACAGCTCTGTCCTCAGTCTGTCTCGCTTGAGAAACACAAATCTCCTCGCTGCCTGCAGAGCTGCTCTTGCGCAGAGCTTCACCCCTCCAGACGAGAAAGGCTCGAGAAAGTCCGCGGATTGACAGTTTATTAATGTTTTTAGGGAGCTCGGCTGGAAAGCCAAAGAAACCTGCTAGAAAAGGGGTGGCCATTTCAARACTAAAACAGAAAGAGCAGCCGGGATGGTTTAGGTTGGATGTGAAAAAAAGGTTTTCCATACAGAGTGGTTGAGCACTGGAACAGGCTCCCCAGGACAGTGGTCACAGCACTGAGCCTGACAAAGTGCAAGTTTGGACAATGCTCTCAGGCACAGGGTGGGATTGTTGGGGTGTCCTGTGCAGGGCCAGGAGTGAGACTCGATGATCCTGATGGATCCCTTCCAACTCAGCATATTCTACGAGTCTACAATTCTGTGATTCTATGACTGAATCAAAGTCACTCTTAACTTTCACAGCTGTGGGACAGAAAGGATCAGTCTCTCGAGCTTAT
This sequence comes from Amblyornis subalaris, assembly GCA_018881555.1. Lineage (NCBI taxonomy): Eukaryota > Metazoa > Chordata > Aves > Passeriformes > Ptilonorhynchidae > Amblyornis > Amblyornis subalaris. The sequence goes on along the minus strand of JACAXG010000068.1, from coordinate 4,443,895 downwards.
CTCCTTCCCCTGACACAGTGCTCCATCAGGCAAAGCATTTCAGTATTCAACTTCCTTTGCAATTAACATTCTTTTTCTGCTGAGTGGAACAGGAACCTTCCTGCTGTCCTACATAAAAGAAACTGCGACTTGCACTTAGATGCAAGATTTTTTTTTCTGATTCTGACACTAATTTCATGTATCCCAAAGTCCAGTTTGTTAAACAAGGACTTCACAAAGCATGATATGCCTCAAAGTGCTTTCAAAACTCTTTCATACAATATGCAAACATTCTTCCTCAGTGCTGTTCATGTGAACGGCAGCTGCTGGGCAGGTTGTGCTGTGCTGAAGTACAGGAGATGTTCAGGAGTTTGCTGTGACCCAGCTGGCGTGGGGAACAGTGAGGAAGATGTGGTGCCACAGGTGGGAAGGCTTGCAGAACCTCCCCAGAGCCTTGCAGCAGGGACTGCCACTGAAAGGTAAGTGCAAATGACCACGAACCTGCATTGTGAGCTGTCATGTGAGTACAGGTAATGTTTAAAACCTACATTAAATTTTTGTATTTAATATCTTATAACCACACGAGCTCCAGAACAGCACTCTGTTGGACCTGTGCTGGTAAAGCTTTTTGCCCGAGTATGGAGTTGAACTGGGGAAGGTCTGAATCAGTGACCATTGTGTGCAGGCACACCCCGCTGACACAGGCAAAAATAAACAGGTTGGGCGAAGAATAAAGAACACGTGAACATGTGATTTTTTTTTTTAAAGAGCCTTTTCAGTCATTCCCACATATTAATAGGGAATTTAAGAGAAATATTTAAAGAATTATTATTTTTTGAAGTATGGGGATACATCTCATGTCTCTGCTCTGCAGACCAGTGGTACCAACTGTTTTTTTGTCCCAGCTCATAGTTTGGGATGCTTGAAATGGGCCCTACTGGATCACGTGTATCCTTTCAGCTTTAGTGTGTTGGATATCTGGCTGCAACATGGGCAGCATTTGGTCAAAAGTTTTGGTTTGGTTTCTTCTCAAAGACAAAGAGATATGAAAAGTGTTTTGAATTATCTGCCTGGTTTATAGATTAAATAAATGCTTCCCATTCATATGCTCTAATTTCAGTGGAAATATAGTATGTAAAACTACCTTTTCTAAAACCTTGTATCTGGTACARTCTGGCAGCTGCACAGGGATCACATACACGGGGAAGAACGGCTTCAAACACCAGCCAACAGAAACAAATGCTCTTCATAGGAAGAGCTTTTCAATAGGATTTGCATTTCACATTAAGCCAGTTTAAATAGGTCTGAAATTATGACCAGCTCTTGTGATAAACAGAAGGAGAAATTACTCCTATTTTCTGTCTTCCCCAAGGCCCACACGAGACCAGTTCRTGGTGGGCAACAGAAACTACAACTTTGTCTAGGCTAATGTTCCACATTTTGGGAACACGAGGATGCAGGGAGTGCAGTGTTATCTTGCCTACATCTCTGGCCCCCAGAGCACAAGCCTAGGCATTTTGGGTGAGCTGTGTTACAAACTGGAGATGTCTCCCATGAATGGTTCCCCACCACCCCATATGTGGTGGAGAGAGAGCCAGGGAGAACCTAGAATCCTCATCAGCCTCTGGGCAAACCCGCTCTTGGCTRTGTGATCTGCAATTTGCCTGAACAATTCCTTCCTTCTGTCATTATTTCAGTGTGAGAAGGAAGAAATTAAATTATTCTCCATTGGCCAGTGCGGCCACTCAGCATTCATTTTTCTGCCACCCAAACATTTTCTGGAGGCTTTCTGGTCTCTGGCAGGGCAAGAAATATTATTAGCACAGACAACAAGGAGGTGAGGTCTTGGGGAGCACAGGCAGACCTTTATGGTGTGTTTACCAAAGGCGGCCAAAAAGATGACATCAGTATGTAAAGAAATGCAGCTGTCACGTCAATGCTGTGTGTGGCTGTGKGTTATGGTCCTCTGGAAAAAAGGTGGAAAAGGTGCCATAAAATGATCTACAGCAGGGATAACTTGGGGAAAAAAAACTTCCTTTGTGGTTCTTAAAGTACAGCTTTCTTATAATGTAGTCAGTGGGTATTCTGGGCCTGCTGAAGGCCGTACCTTTGTCCCTAAGCTCCGCATGAAAAGGTCTGGCRGGGTTGGATCCACCAGTGCTTCGTGCCTGCGGGCACGTTCCCGTCCTTGCTCCCTCCTGTGATGCTTTCCTCCTCCTCCTCCTCTCCAGTCCGTGTGTCTTGGCAGTGCCATTTCCCCCTTTGATCCTTATCTCGCCGCTGGCTGCCGGGCTTGCGGGGCGAGGGCGCGTTCCTGCCTGGCAGCCAAACAGTACATCCCCAGGGCTGAGCTGCAGGAATGCGCTTCCTGGAGAGCTCCGTGTTTGCAGCGGTGGCCTGTGTTTGGGAACACAACCCGGCTGTGATTACTGGAAATGTTACCCTCTACCTTTGAGCTGGAGCAGCTAAAAGAAGCTTTAAAATCACAAATTAAAATACAAATACAAGAGGAGAAAGAAGTCCATCCTGGAAAAAGGAAGGCATGGTGTTCAGCAATCCGCATCACACACTAGAGCACATTTTCTCCTATTTATGATTGACCCTTAGGAAGGGGTTTGGGAGACCAAACTGACCAAACTCAATTCAGTTACTGATGGAAATGATAATCCCTGAGCAGACAGCAGTGTCCCAGCTGGCTAGGATGGAGCCAGCTCACCAGGAACCTGCATTTATTGCTTGTTCATTTACCTCCCAGAGAGATTTCTCCTCCTGATGCCAGGCTGCACGTGTTTTCTTTTATGATATCCTAACCCAGGGGGGTTCCCTGGCACTGTTGGTCAGTAGTGGTGGTCCCACCAGGGGTCTTGTGTCCTTGCACATTTTAGGGATGCCTCCAGTGTGACACCCTGCAACAATCCAAATTCATCCCTTTTCCCGTCTGTCCAGCTCTGAGGATGGCAGCCTCCATCCTTAAATAAGCTGGGGGGTGATGGGAGAGCTGCTTCCAGGGCTATGTTCTGCCCGGTGCCAAGGGATCCGTAGGACAGCTGGGAGGAGCCCCTGGGACCTGCCTTGGTTTCCATTAGCTTGGTTTGCTGTGCTGCAGTTTTTAACTTAATTACATTGTTTGTGAAAGGAAAGTAAATGCTTGTCACTGGGAGGACAAAGTTACATAACGAAACCGTTTACCAGTGTGTGGCTTCAGAGCAGTTCTCTGGGGTGATTCAACATTCAAATAAAAATACCGGGTGATACCATAAATATTGTAAATGGCTCTAGATGGTTTCCAAGGGCTATGTCAACTGTTTATTGCATTAAAAGAGGAAAGAATAAGTGAAATCACAGGGAAGATGAAATTTAAATAAATAAAATAAAATGGAAAACAAAGCAAAAATATTTTCTTTCATATTTTGAAAGCTTTGGAGGATGTTTTTGGACAGCATGAGAGAAAACCATCATGTTTGCCAGCATAATGAACCAAGGCTATCTGTGTGCACTTGCTCATAGGTTATATATGTGTGTCTGTGGAGGCATCTGTGCACAGATTCTTAGATAAAATCTTAGATAAATTCACAACATAGGAAAAACCTTTTTGTTTGAGTGTTTGTGGCATTTGCAAATTCCAGCCACAGAGACCAGGAATGCACCTCTTTCACTGGCCAAGCCGTCAGGGTCCTGCAGCCCTGCCGCAGCAAGGGCAGCTGAAGGAGGATGCCAGGGGTGGGCAGAATTGAGGGACAGATTATCTGTATCATTGAAAACTTGGGAAGGTTGTTTAAAAGTTGTCACTGAAGCAAGATAAATATTTGCCAGGCATGATCCCACCGTGCAATAAGTAAGCTGTATGGAATGTGTTAATAAAATATAAATGTTCTGAAAAGGAAACAAATGTTGTGGGTGAGAAAACAAAGACAAAATGGACTTGTGGCATCTCCAAAAGCAACAATTGAAAACATGTTTACATGGACTGGGCTGAGTTCTCTTTTATCTTCTGAGGAACATAAATTGCAGCATATGCAGATCACCTAGTAGAGCAGTGGGGTTTCAGGGTGCCATAAAAACACAAATACTACTCCAGTGATGTTTATCCATCTTTTAATAAGATGGCAATGTGGGGCTTGGCTGCTCGAGGAAGGGGGAATCACCTGACTTGTGGCGTGAGTGGCTTTGGTGGTGCCCAGCATAGGGACACAAGGTCACACCATGCCCTGCTGCAGGCTGGCGATCTCCTGCAGCCTACAAGCAAATCCCTTCTCCTCCCCAGCCACAAACTGGGCAGCTGCAGTGGATCTGCACAGGCTCCAGCAAAGGCTTTTGGCACATGAATGGCCAAGAGCCAGTGGTGGGTCATCCTGGTGGTGAYGTCCTGATGGCGATGCCCAGAGATGGAGTCCCCACGGTGATGCTCCAGTGGTGAAGCATCCTCGGGGTGATGCTCTGGCGGGGGGCTCCAAGGTAGTGCTGAGAAAACCTCGGGGGAACCACGAGATCGCRCTGGCCACCTTGGGAAGACGCACATCCAACACCTCCCTTGCAAGCCCTGGGGCAGGGCAGGTCTCGCTCTTGCACTGGCAAAACCACAGGAGCACGCGCCGGCTCGGGAAGGCTCAGGAACAAGTCCTACCGTCCCGCAGCTGCTCAGTGTCCCGCAGCACGGCAGAGGCAGGCAGAGGGCAGCAGGATTTACGGGGGGAAGCACAGAGAGGGGATTTGGAAGAGGCAGCGCCAGCAGCCCCAGAACAGAGCGGCACAGGGCGCGTTACAGCGAGGGCGGCGAGCAGTACAGGCGGGGAGGGGGCGGTGCTTCGGGAGTTCGTAGATTTCCGTCACAAGCGGCCGAGCATTGCCGAGGATATCCGGAGATTGTCGAGGGTTGCCGAGCATAGCCGAAGAGATGCCCCGCGCATGCGCCGTGTGGATCCCAGTGATGGCGGCGGCCCAGGCGGAGGCGAGCGGTGCGCGCCCGGCCATGGCCCGGCCCGTGGGCCCCGCAGTGGGTGACCTGGGGGCCGCGGGTCCTGCCATGGGCGACTTGGGGGTCGCGGGCGCCGCCATGGACGGTCCCGAGGGCGGGGCGGGCGCCGCCGTGGTGGCGGAGGAGCCGCCGCCGCCGCCGCTGCCGGGGCTGCGGCTGGTGCAGCAGGGCGCCGAGGCGCACGTGTACCGCGGGCTCTTCCTCGGGCGGGCGGCGGTGGCCAAGCTCCGCGTCCCGAAGCGGTACCGCCACCCGGCGCTGGAGGAGCGGCTGAGCCGGCGGCGCATGGCCCAGGAGGCGCGGTCGCTGCTGCGGTGCCGGCGGGCAGGTGGGCACGGGGCGGGGGGCCCGGGACGGGGCAGGACGGACAGACACACCCCGTGACGGGGTGAGCAGGGCAGCCCCGGCAGGACGCACCCCGGGGCCCCGGTGCCGCCGTGCTCACCGGCGACCCCGCGGCTCTGCACGTCGCTCAGAGCAGATCGCAGAAATTGGCGCCTTCCTGCGCCATCCTGAAGGATGCGGGGGTTCTTCTGACCCCGGGGCGATCCGGTCTGCTCTTTTCAGAGTGCCCCCTAAAACGCAGCTTGTCCTCGGTGTATCCCATAGCGTGCTCCATCGGGGAGGCTCGCCCCAGGAGGGGCTGGTCTGTCACCAGGTTTGAGCTGCCAACTCGTAAGGCTGCAGGGCAGTGCAGATGGGTCGGAAATAAGTCTTGGCCAGGCCATTCCAAGGTGTAGATTATCAGTGGCTGCGGGTGATCTCGACTGACATTTCTGCTTTAGACTTTAATCGGTTGTGTTTTGTTGTTAAAATAAAGCTGGGAATTATGTAATTTAACTGCTGGCATTTGATTTGTGTTTTTAAATAGGGATTCCAGCTCCAGCGGTCTACTTCGTGGATTATGTCACCAACTCCATCTATCTTGAAGATATTGTAGACTCAGTTACTGTTCAGGATCATATTTATTCAGTACAACAGAGTGGAAATGATACCAGTAGCCTCCATAACTTAGCAGAGAAGATGGGTGAGCTGTTAGCAAGGATGCACGATGAAGATATTATCCACGGGGATCTTACAACTGCCAATCTCCTTCTGCGGCCACCCACAGAGAAGCTGGACTTGGTGTTGATAGACTTTGGCCTCAGTTTTATTTCAGGTCTTCCAGAGGATAAAGGAGTTGATTTGTATGTTCTGGAAAAAGCTTTCATTAGCACTCATCCAGATGTTGAAACAATGTTCAAAACTCTGCTGAAAAGCTATTCAGCCACGTCTAAAAAATCTGGTCCTGTGATCAAAAAGCTGGATGAGGTTCGACTAAGGGGAAGGAAGAGATCCATGATTGGGTAGAAGAGAGCAGGGTTAGGGATGGAGAAATAGTAGGTTTTGCAAATAGGCTTATTTATATTTCTAGTTGGTTTTATTTCACAGATCGCTATTTTGATAACTGTGTCTTCAAATAAATGAATTTGAAAGAGTTTAAGTGTCATAAAGTAACCAAAGTAACTGTGAGATGGAGGCACAGCCAAGAGAGAACTAAAGCTCGCCTCTTTCCTAAATGTTAAATATTTCTTCTTCAAAGTAGTTTACAGTGTCATTGAACTCATTCTCTTTGGTTAGAATCATTCAGAGCAATCTTTCTCAGCCAGCTGACCATGAATTCGTGGAAGGTTCTTACCTCAGCTTACAAAGGGGCATCTACAAAAGGTAACTGAGAAAAATGTGTTATTTTTCTCAGAAGACTTTACARCAAAGCATTTAAATCTGTTATAAATAATTCAACACATCCTGAAAATTTTCAGAAGAACTGGATGCTGGGACATGGGCAGTGCTGAAATACAATACTAAACATAAACCAGGTTTATTTGAGTAGTAGTTGTTGGCTTTTTTCCCTTTCAGTCGATAGTACTTCCTTAAGGAAATATAAAACTTGTTAATCAACAACAGTTTTCTACTGAGAAACTTCCACKTTAAGCAAGAAGTCTGCTGTAAGTTTCCTTTTTTGGAGCTTTATAGGAGGGACTGCTGGTATTGCCATTGACCGCCCAGATGGGCAGTCGGCAAAGGTAGGCAGTAATACTCTTTTTCTTGTAATATTTTCTTTATATTACTTCATTTTTCTGGGTTACTGCATCTATAGTGTGAATGTTAGATGTCCCAGTGGAAAACCTACACACCCCACAGTGGGTGGTTTAGAAGATGATCATCCCTCTATATTATGAGCAAATTGGGATGTGAGTTGGGTGAGTGTGGGAGCTTTATCATTTACTTAAGGTGATGATAAAAAACTGAATTTCTCCCTGAGCGTTTTGCTGTGCTGTGCAGCCTTTATCCATCGGGAAGATCCTCTGTTCTCTTGTGCTGTCACTGGTGTTCTGGAAATGYTCATGGTAAAGAGGGAGCGAAGAGCCTCAGCTCTGCACTCTGAGGACGTGTCCCGTCCGGGTCCTGCACTCGAGGGCACAAGGCACCTATGAGAAGCTGCTCTGCCAGGCAGGGCAGAAGAGGTGAGATCTTCTCCCTCCCCGCCCGGAGCAGCGCAACCAGAGTAGAGGGGCCGGGGCGGGCGGCGCCGGGAACCACGAGGCGCCTCCGCGATTTCAGCCTGGCTCCGCGCGATGGCGCCGCCGAAGCGCTGTCGCTTCCCGCSCCCGAGGTGGCCGGTTCGCGTCCCGCAAGTGTCCTAGCGCGGCGGGCTGCCCGTGCCCGGCGCGCATTCACCTCTTGCCAGAGGAGCCGCCTGGGCGAGTGCCCGACCCCGGCGTGGGGCCCGGGTTCCACCGCCCAGCCACAGATTTGGCTGCCGGGCCGGACACCCTCGCTCTGTAGAGGACCAGCAGCACCCCGCGTGATGGTTGTGTCTTTTGTTTTTATTGCCTGGGTGCCCCGTCCGTACAGGGAGCAGAGGGGCTGTAGGAGCTGCTCCTKCTGCTGTACCTTTCTCCCTGCCTGGAGAGCCACTGCCCAGCCCGAGCAGCGCACAGTCACTTGAATCGGTGCTTCTCGGGTGTCCTGCGGGCTGCTGGAGCTGCTGGAGCCTCATGGCATGGTGGGAGCAGGTGGATGTGAGCTAACGAGTCCCCTGACGAGGCTGATCTGAGCCCCGAGTCCCAGCCCCGCAGAGGGGAGGCAGCAGCCTGACCCCCTTGCCTGCCATCCCCCATCTGTACAAACRCCACTCTCACTGTCTCCCGGTGATGCCGGGATTGAGTTCTGTTTGCAAAGCCCTTTGAAGAAGTCTGTTTCCAACTATCATCATGTTTGTTAAAATGCAGCTCTCCCTGCGGGACAGCGGAGCAGAAACAAAGCTGATCCACGGGAGGTTTTCATGGCCGGCGCGGTGCCCTGAGCCGGGGTCGGAGGCCTGTGCTGAGGCCGGTCCTCCCGGGGAGTGGTGCGTGGGACTGGCCTTCGAGCAGGGACTCCTGAATTGGCCTCTGCTGAAATCAGCCCTGTGATGGATCTTCAAAACAAAGCAGGACATTACTGGTCATGAAAAGCAAAATGTTTTGTTTTTTCACTGCGTGATAAACTCCTCCTTGTTACATAAGTGTTACTTTCTGCACGTTTGTGTTACGGCTTGTTGATATTTCCTCTTGATCAGCCTGATGTGTCATATGGATTGCTGCAGTGAATGCTGAGCTGTTGCTGTTTGAAGGTGGAAAAATCTCAGCAGGTGCATGTCCAGCTAAGAGGACRCTCTGGACCCACAAATTGTCCATCCCACATCTTCTTGCAGCCTCAGCTGTATCAGTCCATCAGGAGCTGGACTCAACGATKCTTGTGGGTCCCTTCCAACTCAGGTTATTCTATGATTCTCTGACAAGTTGTGTCTGCAGCAGCAGCTCTTTGGACGAAAACCACTGGTTTGCTGGCTGGTTCACAGCCAGTTTTTSTTTGACTGGGAATAGCTGGACATGTTGATGTGTTAGTGTTCCATGTATCTGTGTGGTCATAAGCAACACCAGGTTACTATTATTATTRTTACTGTTATTAAAATAATTTACCATTGCATTATTAACTCTCAGGCTTTATGTCCAGTGCATGTGCATTCTCATAAGGTAAATAGGACTCCTATTTTCTTTTCTTTTTGTTTTTGCATGAATAGTTTATCTGCTGCAAATATATTTTCAAGCCACCAATATTCTTCCAGAGTTTGGTCTGACTTTGTAAAAAAGTCCTTGCTACCCACACTGGCAGAAGTGGTGATGTCCTGCCCTGGCTTACCCAGAGGGGCCATTCTCCCAAAGGTTGTGTTGTCCTTCAGGCCCTCCAAAACCTTCCCACTTGCCCATCAGGGGGACCCTGAGATCACAGGATGTGGCAGGTGATGGCTCGTGGCGCACAAAGCCACTGGGGGTCTCTCTGCGACCATCACTAGCAGCAGCAAAATCTGTATGTTCAGGGAAAATCTTTGAACAGAGTACACTTACAGCTGTGTGCTGGATGGAGAGTTGATCACTGTGTCTTCCTACTGCTTGAATCTTTCTGCTTTTAAGAATGGGTTGTTTGTCAGGGCATCAACTCCAGGTCTGCCAGGAACAGAGGCTCCCCAGCACCTGCTCCATCTTGCTCCATACCTAGATATCACCCAAAGTGCCATGAATACAAGGAGGTGCAGATAAGCTGTGGAAGGAGGAATGAAAGGAAAGAGGGAAAGACAAATGAAATAGAGGCATTTTGTCAACAGAATGTGCAGCGTTAGGATTTCCAAGGGAATTGCTGATTATTGATGGAGTTGCCTTTTCTGTTTATTTTGGTATCTGACATCATCAGTGATTTCTGGGGTGGGAGTGATGAGTGGGATTGCAAGTTCTAGGCTACCAGCCTGACTTTAGTTTGGCAATAATACCAAGTTCTGTTTTGCCCACTGATGCCATGATTCGAGATATATGTGAGTTGTAGACCTGTAGGAGCACTAAGAGGAAAAAGAAACATGAAAAAAAAACCACATACAAGCAAGGAACAGGGATGAAGACACTGCTGAATAATATGGGAATGCTGTTGCCATGACTTTTGGACAGGGGCTGCTCTGTGCTGGCAGTTACTGTGTGTATATGTAGAAACTGTGCACACAAACTATATGGTGTAGCTTTTTTCAGTGAACTTTTTTATAGTCTAGGCCTTGATGTCTGCAGGAAATTGATATTTTCCAGTTTTGCAAGATGCAGAACACTGATAACCTTTTGCAATCCTCTTCTTCCATCAGTGCTGATAGGAAACCAAGTTAGTGCAATAAAAGCATAAAAGCTCACTTGTAACCCAGGGTTCACTCCRTGAGGGTCACTACAGATAAATAAAGCCTTTCCCTGGCCCAAGCACAAGCTGTGTCTCTCAGTGGTCCCTTTGGGCACTATGCAGCACCTCTTTCTTTTGCCAATTAAACTAAACTTACTTTAGCAGAGAGTAATGGCCCAGGAATGGTCTGACCCCAGTGATGGYCATGGAGCACAGGAAAGGCACAGCCAGGGAAGCTGCAGCCACAGCTGGCACTGGAAATGGGGGTGATAGAGATGGAGTTTACAAGAAAAAAAACTAATTAAACCTTAATTCCCAGCTGAAGTCCAGGAAGGAGGAGAGAACCAGCAGGTAGCCTCTGCAGAATGCAGTCGGCTGGGAAGCTCTGAAGGCTGAGCCAGCATCTGCCCTGCTGAGCCGAGAGGGGCCGGGTGGGATCGGGGCAGGGGCTGTCCGGGCGTGAGTCACGTCTTGGAGGGGAACGTGCTGCCCATCCCCTCGCCTTTGCACTGCCAGAAGCTTGTGTCCTCRTCAGAGAAAGAACAGACTGTGCCCRTTGTTATTCTTTTGAAGATTTTTTTAACTTACAAGGTTGATTTTGAGAGAAAAAGTTTTGTAGAGCTCCTTTGGTCCAGCATGTGGCACACACTCATACACTGGCTCACAGTCTCTGCCTGATGGGTATTTTGGGTAAGCTGAACCTGTTTTAAGCAGTTGCATTGTTTTAATGGCCTGAATGTTGCTTTTAGGTCTTCAGTCATCCCTCTGCCTGTCCTCTCCATCACACACCACTTCCCAAGCGATKAAGCAGCTTCTGCTACCACAGCCCACTGTAGTGGCATTGAGGCAGCACAGAAATCTCCTACTCATTTATTTGGGTCATGATAACTTTTTATCTATGATACTGAGCAGTTAAGCAAGATAAAAATCTTCATAGATTTCTCTTGGTCAGCTCTGTGCTCTCTTTTGGGCCCCRAGAGAAGGTGCGTTTGCCAGCGGGGCTGGGCAGCCGCGGGGCCGGGCGCCAGGCGGATGCCGGATCCTCGCGTTGCCAGCGGCCCCCGGCAGTGCCCGGCAAAAGCTTTTGTGTCCGTTCTGATGTTTGAAAAGAGCCGCAGTGGTGATGCCGTCACCCTCTAGCCCCTGCCCGGGATGGCCCTGGGGATTAACTGATTTGTTACTATTTGTGCAAAATTACATATATGCTGTTATGGAGAGGGAGGGGAAGGGAGGAGGTGGACCCAGACCCCGAGCAGAGTCCTTTCAGAGGGGAGCACAGTCCTGTCTCTATTGCTGATTGTACCACCACACTCTTAATTTCTTGTTCCCTCTGTGCCAGTGATTCGTGGTGTGTATAAGGGGGACAGGGCTTTCTGGCATCTGTTTTTTTACCCAAAGCATTTAATTCCATCTTCGTTGATGATCTAGGAAGTAGTATCAAGGAGGAGTAACTCTCCAGAAAGCTGATTAATTGTGGAAGGAAAAGGTTTCTCTGCTGAACATGAGTTTYATACATCTTTCATATATATATATAGTGTCAATTTCCCGACGTTTTGAATATGTTTGAAAGCACTCAAAGGATGCTGGTGAAGTACTAAGGGTGTTACTTTGCTTTCCCATTTATCTCCTCACCACTCAGCTTTGTTTAGCCTCCAATTGTGAGAGTCCAGGCGGTGCAAAATGCAGCTCCCTTGGCTTTGATCTCTTGGTCGTCTTGATCGTGTAGCAGCTCGGTCTCCTGGGGTGTTTGCCTCTCACTGCAGTCAGACCGAGACCGGCAACTTCCGCAGCGCTCACTGAGGTTCGCTGTGGTGCAGGAGAGGGGATCCTGTCTGCCCCAATGTACTCCCCCTTTTTCTTTCCAATGACCCCAATACAGGGAAAATCCGCTCTCAAAGTTCAAATTAGGCAGCTTTTGTGTTTTCTTCTTGACTCATTGTTGAAGCATCCTTAAGGTCCAGCCTGATAGGACACCCAGGGTGCAGTCATATGCTCCTTGCTTGCTTGCTGGGGCTCTTGTGTGAGCCAAGACTTTGCCTCTTGCTTTTCTGCTATTTCCCATGGCTCTATCCCGCTCCGCTCAACTGACCTTTTGTTTGGTTGTGTTTGCTTATTTTTAATAAGGAGGGGGGAAAAAGGGAAAAAAAAAAAGGCTGGGAAAATGGTGAGATGGTGGAAGGAGGGCGATATAGGGGCCGTATAAAGGGCGGGTATAGGGGATGGAAAGCGGTATAGCGGGACGCAGTGCCGCGGGGCCCCTCCCGGTTGGCGACACGGGGCGGGGAAGGGCGGGGGGGTCCCGGGGGGGTCCCGCCCATCGGGAGGGCCGTTCCCGGGGGATAAAGCGGGTGCGCGGCGGCGGATGCCGTGATGGGTGCGGGATGGCGGCGCTGGGGGCGCTGGTGAAGAAGGCGTGGAGCGTGCGGAGGTTCGTGGTGCTGCTGTGCGCGCCGCTGGCGCTGGTGCCCGTCCTGCTCAGCCTCCCCGCCAAGGTACCGCGCACGGGGCCGCGGGTGGGCACCGCGGGATGGGGACACCCGCTGCGGGGCACAGAGGGGCACGGGCACCCACAGACTGCGGAGCATCAAGTGGGGCCACGGACSAGGAGCACAAAGTGGGGACGCTGACTCGGGGCGCGGACCAAGCGTCTGGAGCGGCGTTACACTCTGGGAGCTGTGGGGCTCTGCCCTGGTGACACAGCCTGGGTGCTCTGTGCCCCCTCTTGCCTCAGCACCTGCAGTATTTGGCTTTCGAGAGGGTCACCCTGCTACCTGCCAGGGTTGGACCATGGAGAGAGGGGACAGCAAAGAGTGTGGGCTGCCACAGCTCCTCACCCTTCTGCACCACCTTAGAGTGCGAATGGAGGGGGCATCCTGGGGTCGCTTCAGGTTTTTAGGGRGAAGAAGGGATAGATAACATGAACTGTGTTTAATGTTACTTATATAGACATTGGGAGGTGGAAAGATCCTATGGTCCAGCATCAGCTCAAGCTCAGTGGTAATAATTAGTGCTGCTTGCTGGTACCCAACTACCCTGTAGTTTTTATCAGTGCTGCCCAWATGGCAGCTCGGGAAACTGAGGCAAGACCAGCATCACCCAGCGAGGGGCTTGCAGAGCTGGGGTAGAAGGTAAGTGCCCGGTGCTCTGATACTGCCTGGCATCGCTGTCCCATCCCCTTAGCAATGGGAGTGGCATCGGGGAGTGGTGCGAGCAGTGGGACAGGGACCTGCAGAGCTGTCCTGCCGTTTGTGCTGCAGGGCTGGGAATGCCAGGGGGACAGGAGTGCTGCCCACACCGCTGTGGGCGACTCTCAGGGGGACCTTTGGTGCCGTATCTGAAAAGGCTTTGTGAGTGAGATAAGTGGCGTTTTGTAAATGTGGACAAAATGGTCTCCTGTTAAGGTTTGTGCTTTAGCATGTGTGTTGAGTTGCACATTAAGCAATCTGTGACAAGACTTTGGAGGCTGGAGGATTTTTGTGGCTGTCCTACGTACACAGCTCTTCTGCACCAGGAACCTCTGAGCCCTGGGTAGAAGTTCCAAGTCACTGTGGAATTTTGCATGGTTGGCTTCAGTGCGAGCAGGATTTCACCCTCATGTTCTGACTCAGATCCATCTGAGAATGACTTTGAGGATGACTTTATTTACATCAGAAAATAAGTAATGATGAGTACTTAGTGATTATAGAATAGTTCAGGTGCCGTAAGGACACAAAGTTGGCACTTACTTCTGCCTGTACAGTGCTCGTCAGGTGAAACCTTCTGGTTTGAGATACAAAATAAACCTCTGAAATTAAAAAATAATATAGAATGACCATTGCTTTATTTAATGACATCATATATTAAGAGAAATTTCTTTGGATTTGATCTCGCTTTTTTTTTTTTCTATTTTCYATTATTGGCTGACTTATGAATAGGACTGTGTTAAATGTCTGCCTCGAGGAGCAGAAAGCACATTGCACAACAGGTACTTAATTCCCTTGCAGATTTATAAGCAAATAGTTACATTTCTATGTTCATTTTCAATAGCTGAACAAATGACTTCAAGCRTATTTAATAGTATCTTGTTTGACTYTGGCACTTGTAAAATTGTGAGATATGGTAAAAATTGTGAGACGTGGTTAGAGGATGAGGAGATGCACTGTACATTAAGTGCAAGCTCGTGTCTGGACCGTGCAGGGGTTAATTAGAGAATCTGAGAATAAATAAGAGATGAACCCAGTGCAGTGGGAAGGCTCTCGATCTAGATGCTCTATGTGCTGCTAGAATTGTATAGTGTCACACAGGCTGTGTAAAGATTTGAGTGTTCAGGAAAGGGATTTCTCTATGTGCACAGAAGAAAAAAAGTCTCTGCTGGTGTAATGGTGCTGTTCACACCCACTCAGCTCCTCCAGTGAGCTGGTAGCCTGCTCCAGGATGCAATCCATGGAGGATCTCATGCAGAGTCCAGTCTGATCAATGCTGTTTTATTTTAAAAAAATGGTGTTGGGAAAGTGGAAGTGTTTGTAGCTGAGAGGGTGGCAAAGCAGTGAGGCAGCTGTGGTAAAAAAAGGAGACCCTGTCAGAGCTGGCTGCTCTGCTGCTCGCCTTGGGGGTCTATTCTTCATTCTCCATGGGTTCTAAATGCATCACAGCTGGTAGCAGTGGCACTGTGCTGGTGCCTGTCAAAACTTGGATGCTCACATGGGTGTTAACCAGGGCAACGTTTCGGGTGAGTCCAATTGCAGCTTCCCCAAGTTCTCCCAGGGTCTGGCATASGGGTGAACCTGTAGCTGTGAGCTCCTGTACACAATTGTATCTGTTCATGTTCAGGGGTCAATGATTCATCCAGGGTTTCAACACTACTCTCTCACTTGTTCAGCAAGAAAGAAAACTTGCTGTTGCATCAACAGGGGATTAAGTTCTGACGTCTGGAGCTTGCCTGACCCTCTGTCCGCGGCCTGAGCCGCAAGGGGCGGTGGGAGAGGAAGGAGCAAGTTATGCTTCTAATCACAGTGTGAAAACACCGAGGGGGAGGAACAGGCGAGGGGTCAGCAGGCAGGGGACCAGGGGTGGCAGAGTGTGGAAGTTGTCCTGGCACGTGATGGCAAAGGCATGCCCTCGGCTGCACTGCCCGAGTCAGGCGGTTGGTCTGACACAGGACTCGAGTCCGGCCTCGCGCTGCCCTGGGCAGCCAGGTCGCAAGAGCTGCTCCAGGTGTTCAGCAGGAATTCAACTGACTGGGCTGCTGCTGGCATTACTGGGAGTCTGCCTCAGGCAGGGCATCCAGGGAAAACAGGCTGGGACAGGAGGAGCTCCTGGGTGAGGTGCAGTCACTGTAACAACTGTGATGCTGCTAAGTATTTGCACATCTGAAACGTGGGAGAGTTGAACGAGCTGCAGAACCGTGTGMTCCTGCTGAGATGGTCAGAATGCTGTCCGGCAGGGCATAACAGAAACTGGCAGGAGATGAGGAGCAGTGAGACTCAGCTCTTGCTGGTCTCAGGATGAGGAGGTGTCTTACAGGCACCTCTGTGGATTCTAAAATCTGTTCCCGCATCATGTCACCATTTACCTTCTCCCTACTGGGATGCTCAGCAATTTTAATCTCCCAAGGGATTGCCACCATAAAAAGCCACCTCAGCTTTGGCTTCACGAGTAGCATTTCACTTGGATCTGGAGACCAAGAAGTCTTGACTTAAAGCTGATATAACACAATAGGATGTGGCTTCTTGGATTAGTGTGTCCTTCCCTGTGGTGTGGGTGCAGTGGATCTTCCAGTGAAACGTACATCTAAGTGATGTGTCCCTAGAAACAAAATCCTTTGAGAAAAATCATTCATCAAGTCTGGTCTTGCTTACTGCTGATGGACTCCAGCATCCACATCTTCAAGCTGTGATTAAAGCTCTTGCCAGCTGTCACCCTGCTGAAGTTGTTCTCCACATCCCTATGTCAGTCCCTTCACAGAGGGGCAGTGACAGGGCTGGCATTGGTGCTGGTGTTACATTAATTGCCCTTGTTTTTGTTTGATGGCCTCTATAGGTTGTGGTTGTGGAGAGGGAGACTTGTGTAAGTGGTTTGTCTACAACCTCCTTTCTCTTAAACAGAGAAATGAAATTTCTGCTTGGTAGGTGGGTTTGCTGAGACCTCAGGGTGTGCTCCCCGAGCCATGTCTGGAACAGTGGCTTGTGTCCATCATATCAGGCAGCAGACGGAAATGCTCTGTGTGGAGCCACTTCCCAGGAGCCAGTTCTCTGCACAAGGATCTGTGTGTCACCTCACGCTCTGGTTGCTGCTGAAATGGCTGAATATTTGTCCCGTGAGTGGAAGTGCCTGCGACCCCCCTGCTCGGAGGGCTGTGAATGATTGCAAAGAGCTGGGGCAGGGCAGGAGGGGCTGGAGGAACTGTTCTGCTGGAAGGGGCATGGGGGCACTTTTAATGAGCTGTGCAAAGAGCTTGTTCCAACAGCTTCTAATGAACTCAATGTCTACAGCCTCTTGGCTTGGTAACAGCTGAGGCAGCCAAATCTGCTAAAAGGAGCTCTGAGCAGGCAAATAGGGCCCAGTGCCTTCAGAAAACAGACTTGACTTCCTCGGTGGCCATAGAGCAATTTAAAATTAACTTGGATGTAATGGGTCCTCCTGGTTAGAACAAGGAGACTTTAAGAACTTCCAGAAGAAGAATTACAATGCTTGCACTGGAAAGCAAAGAGCGTGAAGGGTGTCTTTGTGGGCAGAGGGGTGATGCAAATGTAGACAAGTGGGACGGTGGGCTGGAAGCAGGGTGTCCTGAGAGGTGGAGAGGAGTTGGATCCTGGGCTGGAGAGCACAGCAGGAACATGGCATGGAGTAGTCTAGAGAGCAGCCTGGCAGGAGAAATAAGTTATTGTAGCCTGATTATACATTTCAAATACAAAGTCCATCTCTGCTATGTATGTGCATGATGATTTAGAATTCTTCCAGTTTTATGAAACTGGCCTGTGGTCAGTTAAAAGATGAGAGGAAGAACTTCAATGGGGAAAGAGAGCGATAACTGAAAGTAGAGTGCCTACATTTTACCATATCCTCTGTGAGCTTCAGTCCAGAGAGAGGGCAAGCCTGGCAAAGAGCAATCTGGCACAGGGAGGATGTGAAAGCAGCAATACTTGGGTTAGGGGAAAGGGAAGTGGACAAGAGTCAATATTAACGGGAAGCTAAGGAAAACCTGACTGTATGTAAAATATGTCTGCCTGATTCCTGCACGTGTCTGCAATGGTTGGACTCAATGATTGTAAAGGTCTTTTTCAAATTAAGTGATTCTATGGTTCTGTGAAAAGGGATGCAGAAGAATTGAGGAAGAAATCCCTGGGCAGGGTGTTGAGGGTGATGAACACAAATGTTCATCAAAGGAATCCAACCCGTGATAATTTGTTGCCAGATGGACAATGCAGAAAAGCCATATTCAGTGAAGCATTTTTGGTCTGTACTCATCAAAGTTCTCATAGTACAGTCCTATAGCATAAGAAGTTGACTGATAATAAATATTTTTACTGTGACAGTAACTAAAGGGAAACTAAAAATTTCATACATCCGACCCTGGCTACTTTAAAATCTACAGGTTTCAGCAACTTCCGTATGATAATTGTGCAAGAGCTGCCTGAGAAGTTTTGTATACTGGGTGCATTTCTACAAGCCTCAGGGCAGATGGGGATCACCAGGGATGCTGATCACAGGTCAGGCTGATCTGTAGCCCGCCTGGGGAAGTAGATTAAAAAAAAAAAAGGTGGGAGATGGCAATCTCTGAATACAGCTAGTGGCCTGGCTACCCACAGCCAAGGTGGTTAATGTGATATTTATGTGTATGGGACATGTGAAAGTTGACAAGACCAGTGAGAGTCTACCAGGCTGCAATTTGTTGAGTTGGTGACTTTTTGTCACACACTCATTTTGCCCACTTTATCTGAGCTTCAGCTGTCTCATTTTTAAAATAGAGAAAACTATTCTTTTTTTCTTTTTTTTGCCAACTACAATATACTTCAAGAGGTGTAAATAAAAATGTTTAATAAGCTGCATGTCATTTTAGCAGAGGAAAATAGGTTCCCTGAAACTCTTGCAGCTTGTGGCCTTGTGTTACTGGCCGCTTCCTAGCCATTCTGCAAATAGCCAGCAGGAGCAAAACTACTCCATTGGCAGGAAGATTGGTAAACAGGGCTTGGGTTATGTCCAGATTACATAATGTTTGTAGGAGCTGGGTTAGTAGAAATCAGATTCACATATCTATCCTGCTGGAGAACAGGCAGTGAGCGTAAGGTGGCCGCTAGCACAGTCCCAGCTGTGACATGAGAACACTCAGTGCCTTTTTTTTGCACTAAGTAGTTCCGTACATCACAGATAGGATGTTTCTTTGTGATAACAGTGGGATAAAAGGGCTTGAAAAGCTCTGATTCAGCCAAAATATCTCTTGGTATTGGGATCGAGGTCCTGGGGGATCCCTGTCTGCCACTCATTTGCCTGGTCATAGGGTGGTGGGGGAGCCTGTGTGGGGGTGATGGGGCTATGATGACCATGGAGCGTTCAGAGGCTGATGGAGAAAATCCAAAGTTTGGCAGGGCCAGGATAGGGCTGCTTTGAGCGCTGAGTCTGGCTGCTGGAGAAGCTGTGGGCACTGGATCTGACGGAGAACAAGGTCCAGCTGAAGATCCTGGTGTACCTTTCTGGCTGGCAGTGGGGTCTGGTGGCTTATGCCTGTATCTTGGTGCTATGCCTGGGTGAGCCAGCTCACCTTACCTGACCCACATTCCCTGCCAGAGCCTCCTTTCCCTGGGGCACCTCATCTGCCCTTTCCAGAAACCTCCAGTTCTCCGGCCCACAGAAGACTACCTCGTGGCTTGGCCTCCCCTGCCATAGCTCAGTGCTTTCAGTGTAGCAAAGACAGGATCTGTGTCTGGAGGGGCAGAGGTCGATCCCAAGGCTCTTGAGCAACAAGAAGAGCTGCTGCAGTCCAGAGCCATGAGCTCTTCCCTGGAAATCATTAAATGGTTATAAAATTAACTTGATCACAAGATCCATTTTAAAGTTCATATGTGCCACCATTTTCCCCCATGAACTTTGATATAATTCTGTTGAAAAATATAAATATGAAGCTGCAGGGAGGTCCAAGAAGTAGCAGAAGTCTTGACAGTGATGTAGACAAGGGATTGAAGGATAAAGATCATGTGGGGGTGATGGTGCCACACAGAGCAGCAGATGCAGCTCAGCCTGTCCTGGGGCACTATGGTCAAATCCCTTAAGGACCATTCACCTGACATTTGTTAGCATTTATTGTGATGCCCAAAAAGATAAGCCAAAGATAAAACCCGATAGACTGGTGTCTATTGAGCAGGTATTTGTTTATTACAGCGCCGGTGGGGAGGGGGATATTTCCACCTAACTCACCCACCTTTGTCACATGTCATAGCTTATTTATACAGTAGGTACTGCTGAATATCATTATGTCATTACAACATCATCATATACATGCCAGAAATAATTTACATACTTTTATGGCATGGCCATAAATAGTTCTTTTTCACTGTGCTTGCACCTCCCCAATTTAGGTGGTCTTGGGGATCTTCACTGAGGAAGGCTCAAGGTCTTCCTCGCATCTGAACTTTTCAACTTTGTCATCAGAGTATGCGCTGTTACGGTGAAATAGTCCTTTCTGGATCCAACCRGTCCGAATTCTTTTACTTTGTGGATAATTGGCTTTATCTCTGCCAGCTTTTCATCAGTACGTCCTGTAGCTTTCTAGTATAGCTATACTTGACTAATTTATAGCTTTACTTGTCTGTCTTGAAACTATCCACCTGGTGAGTTTCTGCTTATTTAAGCACTAAGTAATTAATTAGTTACATACTGGCTATTATATTGTATAAAAAGTTACAATTCAGATAGAAAGTTATAATTCAGGTTATATAAGCATCTTGTAACTTTGACACAGGTTATATAGACATCAATTGTTTGTGTACTAGCCAAACACACTGGACACTGGGGACATTAATTAATTAACATTTGCAAAATATCTCAATAGCAAAAAGCTTTTAATTTCATATAGAGTTTGGTTCAATTTCAATGATGGCTTTACTTTTTTTTTTTTATTCTGGGGAGTACTTGGTCCAAATTGAAATTATTCTGGAGTGGTCTTGTTCCTTTTTTGTTCAATGACGGTCCTATCTTAAATGAAAAACCTATTTTAATATAGCTGCAATTTGTCCTCTTTTAGGGCAGAATAAATTGGATAAACAGCACTACAGCTTTCTTCAAGTGGTTTACTGTTGATCCATACAGGTTTCAAAAATTCAGGGAAGCCTTCCACATACCAGTTCTTTCTGCCCTGTTTTGGTTTTACCCATTGGCTTTTGATCTTGCAGTGAAGATGAGTTATTAGATTGATGCTGTGTTTCATTGCAATGTTTTCCAGAACATTCTCCATACACTGGAGAATAAATATCCGTTACTTATAATTAGTTTTCTAAATTGTACATCATCTATTTCATAAAATCAATTAAAGCCTTCACTGATATGCTCTTGTATTAAGGCACTGTTAAATATTTTCAGTTGTTCTAGTTTTGTAAGACCCAAAGTGTCTTTGTTTTGAAGTAGACTTCAGTGCAACTTTCCTTGAAGGAACCAAGAATATTTTGCCAGTGGGAGAAAAAAAATGTCTATATGGCCTTTAGAGATCAAATGGAAAAGAGCTTACTGAGAACAAAGCTATTTCTTTGGCGTGTAAAAAGAACCATAGTAAAGAGGAATTCTCAGTTGGCACAGGAATGAAATCACTAATCTGGTGGCAAACACTTTAAAACATGTTTCTTTATTTTTGTGAAGTTTAGCACTGCCAGGTTTGCTGCTCTGGTCCTGCTGGTTTGGGGGAAGTGAAGCACGGGGAGCCCGTGGGAGCTGCCAGGCGCCAGGGCTGAGCTGAGCCTGAGGGTTTTACTTCACACTATCTCATATGTCATTTTATTGGCATCTAAAATTAGGTCTGAAAGGGGTCTTAAACCCAGATCTTGGGCATGTCATATGAAGCATTGACACTGCTACAATTAATGTATGGAAAAAAAAAAATCTAGTTACACTCAGTTCTGCTGTGTTCGTATTTCCACCTGCACTGAAGCACTGGGACTGTGCTAGCAGGACCTCTTGTGAATGCAAAGCCTGAGTGCTAAAAGCAAATCAGAAATTGTCATTTTGTCCACCTTTCAAACCCTCACTTGCAGATGTAGTGAACAATACATACATATTGGTTTTGACCCTATTCAGCCCAGGCCTGYAGCAAATTGTTTGTAAGTGGACAGGTAGGTGGTGGCTGTGCTGTATCTGCGCTGGTGCCTGGCTGCATCCTCAAATGCTGTGGCTGAGACCACCTTATGCCCAAAATGCAGCCCTCCACAGCCCCCAGCCCATGTTGTTCCCAGCCTTGGCAGGGAGCAGAGCCATCATCTCCCTCTCAGAAGCCCAGACTCGGTCCAGGGGAGGAAGGTCCCAGTGGAGGGACAGAGGTGCCTTTGAGTAGCAATTCAACCTGCTCAACAAGCTGGAAAAGTGATAAAATAAATAGTTCTGTGGCTTCCAAGTGATTTTCAGCAGTTATTTATAGTGCTGTGGGCACTCTGCCCCATTGGTCGCTGACAATATCCCTGTTCAGCACTGCCGTGTCCGAGCCCAGCTCTGTGCTGGGCTCCCCTGGGGCTCTCCCATCCTGGGCTTGGGACCACTGTCCTTACTTCCTTCCACTGCTCATTATTTTGGCCATGGCTGTCATGACAAATGGCTTTGGTCTAGTTTGTGCCTCCTGGGTGGATGGATGAATTCACGCTGCGGCATGGGGGCACTGGGTTTCTGCCAGCCTTGGCCAAGGCTGGGGTGATGCCGGGCAATTCCTGCCCGCAGGAAGTGATGTGACACCAGGGTGCTTGATTTACTGATTTCCGTAGGGGCTGGGATGGGTTGCCATGGAATGGTTTCTCAGAAATCTCTTGGGAGACTCTGATCCAAGAAAAGAAACCTTTCTGTGTGCCACCTATTGCAAATGTGTGGAACGTACATCTCCCAAGGCTGTTTTTCCAGAGCCATGCAGAGCACGGTCTGTGGAAATTAGAAAGCAAGCATAAACATTAAATGGGTCAGATACTGGGACACCTAAAGATGTTAGCAACAGTGCCAGCTGAGGATTAGCACCCTAATTCAACACTGTGGGACAGTTCCCTGCACATGGGAAGCTTGGGCAGTCGAGGAGGATTTGGGTTTTGCTGTGGTCTTAGACGGGTCCTGAACCCCTTACACAATGTAGGCAGGGAAGATGTTGCACTTGATGGAAATGATTTGGGAGAAATACTGTATCCTTGAGGGAGTAACTAGAGCATTTTGCTTGTCTAAGTGTCTCCAAGTGACAAGATGTCTCTGTAATGCCACATATCTCACTTTTTCTCTCCTCCTTTTGCAGGAAGGAAGATGTCTCTACGTGATCCTGCTGATGGCCCTGTACTGGTGCACGGAGGCGCTGCCCTTGGCTGTGACAGCTCTGCTGCCCATCGTCCTCTTTCCTTTCCTGGGAATCCTCCCATCTAACAAAGTTTGCCAACAATACTTTTTAGACACCAATTTCCTCTTCCTCAGTGGTTTAATCATGGCCTCGGCCATTGAGGAGTGGAATTTACACCGCAGGATTGCGCTCCGGGTCCTCATGTTGGTGGGAGTCCAGCCAGCCAGGTGACTATGGGAGCAGGGGGATCTCTGTGGGGAATGTGAGCTGCAGGTGCTTGGAAAGCAGCTCTGCTGTGCTGGCCCTACAGTGGGGGCTGTCTACACCTTCTTTTCTCCAGCTTACTGAGTTTGTTCAGCTGTTTGCCTTTGCCCATAGGCCAGTGGAGCCCAGGGAGAATCGTTTGGTTCAGCCCCATGTTTGTGCTCCATCCAGTTTCAGGAGTCACAGAGGTCCTTTTGGTTTTATCTCTGCACATGAGCTTTTCCTCCAATAGCTATAATGCGTCTGAGAACTTGACGAACTGAAGAAATTCAGCTTTTCCTTTTTTCTCTGTTTCAGACTAATCTTAGGGATGATGTTGACAACGTCTTTCCTGTCCATGTGGTTAAGTAATACGGCCTCCACTGCTATGATGCTTCCAATTGCAAATGCAATTTTAAAAAGCCTCTTTGGGGAGAAAGACACATCTAAGGATATGAACAGGGAAAATGAAGAAAACCAAGGTAATTGAGACAGGGCAGTAGTATAAGCCAGCTGAGGTCTGCCCTGCTGCTGTCAAATCTGCTCCATTTTCTTGACCTCACTGGCACAAGTACCACATTATTTAGCTTGCAGCTCAGCCTCAGGGTTAGTCCCATTTTATTGCCACGGTGGAAGAATATTGACATAAAACTCTCTTTTATCCTGCCCCTTCCTCATGTCGTGCAGGAGGCAATGCTTGAGTTGTCTGGAAAACCAAGAAGAGGTGATGCTCAGCCAACCTGCTCCATAAACCTGCTGCTGGCACAGGCTAAAGTCCAGCTCTGTGGCACAGTGGTGGGATTTGTGGGGATGCATTGCTGTGGGGATAGCTGGAGCCAGGGAGGGCTGTAGATGGGGCAGATGATGAGTGTTATGTGATGGTGCAGGGTGGGTCCCTCCCTGTGGCACACAAAGCTGTTGTGTGCTTGTGACAGGTGTGTTCTCCTCTTGTTTTCCTGCTTGTTCACCCATGAAACTAGCCTGAGCTGGAGGAGAAAGTGAGGACTCAAGGGGAGGGCTGGCAGGTTAAATACCTATCTATAAAGTGCTTTGTGATTTTTCCATCTTAATGCTACTGTTTGGTGTTGTTCCTGAGCAGGTTGTGGACAGGTCAGGGGTTTGTGGTCAGGTAAGGCCTTCCTCCAGCCCTCTCTTCACAAGTCATTTACCAGAACTCTGGGCTTCTGGCAGACAATGATGAGAAGCAGCAAACCAGAAATGAAGTCCTGATGTCCCCTTTGCAGCTATTGCTGATAGCTGGAGCAGTAGTCACGGCTTCTCCTTCTTGCACTAATTAGTAATTCATCTGCCTCTGTGATTTCTGGTTCCCACTGAGTTCTAAGGCAGATAAAGGAGCCCCCAGAATAAGACTCAAACATGTGCACACTCTAATAAAGATATAATTAATCATTCATCATTAATGTTTAGCAATCATGAGATATTTGCACTCCAGGTTCCTTTACCATATTTGCTTTATGAATTTTTTACTGTTTACATCTATTAAAATCAATCCCACTGACTTTCTTGCAATAATTTCCTGTTCTGTGTCTTGTCAGTCTGCTTTTAACCTTCTTGATCCCAACCTCTGAAATTATTTGACTGTGTAGTTGTGACTGTAAATACAGTAGAGTTTGGGAACACATAAAAGGAAGATCCCCCTGGTCCTAGACACTATCAAGCACAGAATTAACATCCTTGACTCACAGCATTTGCAGTGGTGAAAGAAGCCAGAAAAGGCAAAGGGAGAGGCACCCAGGTAGAAGAATGAATAAAGTGATGCTTTGCAAATATCATGTGATGGCGTGATGATGTATTTTTTTTGAGATAGAGGCTTTTCTAAGTCATAAATACAAGTGAAGGAGGAATCACCTGTAAAATGTACTTGGTTTCATAACACTGTAGTAGAGTCCATGAGGCTAAAACATATTTGGGTCTTTAAAACTAATAATTAAAAATATATTAAAGAATATGTGGCATATAAAAGCATTTGACTTACAGAAAAAAAAAATCTCAACAAGAGTATGAAAGAAGTTTTTTGTAGGGCATTGCTTACACTCACAGTGCCAGAATTTAAGTGATCTCTGATGAGTTGGTGACACTCTTTTCTTGATGAGAGAATCTTAAGCTTTCAATCACTTACGTCTGTGCTTAACCACATGGGCAGCATGTTTTAGATCGGTAAGTTTTTACATTCTTGTGTCATCGACAGCTAAAACTGGGTGTAATAATTTGTTCATTTTGACACTATTGGCTACTGATGCAAGAGGGCAGTTAGTGAGGTTGGGTGGCTGAAGACCCAGCTGGTTCTGATGGATCAAAGCAGRGTTATAAATTGAACACCAACAGGCTTTTTTTCAACATCTAGAACTTTCTTTTTGGAGGTAGGTTATAGATTCCCTGCAATTCTGTCTGACATCTCCAGCAATAGGGGTGTGCGCCAAGCTGTAAGCTGCTGTGCCAGTGAGCCTGACCTCTCTCCTGCTTCTGCCCACTAACCCATCATTGGCAATACTTCATTTCTCTGAGCACCTTAAATATCTCCAGGTAAAAATGACAAGAAAATATTTCCTTTTTTTTTCTGCATAGAGAATATTCTGCAAATTCAAGATCAACTGCAGTCAGAGTCAGTGTGACTCTGAGTCACAGAGCTGGAAATAATGTCTCTAAAGGGCCAGGTGTGAAACGTGCATTTTTTGCACACTGCTGCCTGCCTGCACCCTTCGGTGGGTGGAATTTAGAAAATTTAGAAAAATTTAGAAATTTTAGAAAAAATTAGAATGCCATTAAAGCCAAAATTGTATAGGAAGAGCATTTCTGCCTCTAAGGTATATGAGGTATTAGTGAAATGGCCACAGAATCCTTGTACTGCTCTGTGAAAGGTGTGTACAGCCAGGTCCAAACTCAGTTACCTTTGGCCTCTTCTGACTTATGGACCTGTAATCATTTTCAATTCCTTTTTTACAAATTTCATAGGAAAAGCTCTGCAGTATGCCTAGATTTCCTTTGCATGGTTACCTTTGCAATCCTTCTTTGAGACATAACTCACACATTGTCCTGGCCAGAGAGGATGAGAGTTCAAGCTTAGCAGGGAAAAATAAATTGAAAACTGTTGAGGTAGAATGAAATATGTCTTCACAGAGCCAGGACTAGGCTTGAGTGGGACAACAGTGTAAGAGGCTTTGGGTTAAAACCATTGGGGGATCAACAGTCAACCATAGGTTAATGTTCATCCTTCTAATTACATCCTTTCATCGTGGCAAGGTTGGAATGAAAGGTCAGCATGTGTGTCCAAGCCAATTAACTCCAATTCAGAAAATTAATGATGTGTAAAACATGACATTGCAAAAATCCTTGGAATCCTGGAATGAGCTCGGTGTCTTTGGCACACACGTGAGTGAGTCCAGAGACTTTGCACTGCTTTAGGTCTCTAGGTCATGTTGGGCGGAAGAGGATTGTGTTTTGGGCTAAGGAGAGGTGCAAGGAAATTTGGGGGCTGGTGGGGTGGCAGTACCAGGAATTGGGCTCTGTATGTAGTGGTCTGCAGAGTCCAGGGCAGTGCAGGGACACACAGCTCTGGACCCAAAACCACACAGGGAGCACCAGGAAAAGCAGCAGAGCCAGCGATGATGGGGAAAGACCACCTGGGCTGAAGGTGTATAAAGCTCACAAGTGCTCCAGTCCTGTGAGGAACATGGAAAATGGGGTTTGATAGCACATCTCCCACCCTCCAGAGGTCAAGCATGGCCACACATGCCATGAGCCTTAATGTCAGATCTGGTAACAAAGAATGATTGTATTGTATTTCCATCTTTTGATTCCTGAGTTCTCCTGTTTGTGTGGTCGAGTGATGTGGAACTCCCAGTGTACTGGGACTGGTTGCTCAGCCTGCAGCATCTGTCATTTGTGGAGAGGATGATGGGCTTGGAATGGTCCTTGCTGTCAGGGTGGCTTTTGGAGGACCTGGTACAAAACCTAATCCCCAAATACGTCTCACTCTTGTCTTTAAAGAAGGAATTACAGATTTATGGTGCTGCATTAGATGGCTGCAGGGTGTAAAATTCTCATCCCATGAGAATGAAGCTCAGTGACAGGAAGTGCTCCTGCTGTGCCTTGGGGAACCTGCCTTACAGATACAATAAGGCCCAACAGTGTTTCTTCCTAACAATGCCTTAAGGTTAATCCTCCYCGGAAAGCCACACACCAAACCCATGACTTGATAAGGAATGTCCTGTAATTCCTGGTTGTGTTAGAAGATCCCAAAGCCTGGCCTGTGGCAGAAGCAGTAAAGGGACCAAGTGTCTGGATGTTGGAGGAGAAGCTGGGTGCTGTGGTGGGACTGGAGCAGTGGCAGGAGGAGATGGGCTTGGTCATCCCTGCCAGGTGCTCCTGACCCCATCTCCTCTGTGCGAGCTCACCCTGCGTTTGCCCAACCCCTCCTCTAAAATGGTAGCTGTTTCCTCTGTCCCCCTGTTTAGTTCAAGGAGAATTTTCTAGATGCTTTGAACTGTTTTAAAGTCCTCATCTTTCTTTTTCAGCATCTTTACAGCAGAATAAACTTTACACTGTACCAACTGAGATGCAGTTTCTGGCAAGTACTGAGGAGTAAGTTAACTATAAAGTTTGTATTAGAGAGTTGAGAGAGAATTATCCCCCGAGCTAGACCAAGTTTTAGGAATTTGAAATTCAATCATTGCAATGTTTTGATTATACTGAATGTCCCAGTCTCTAGCAGCCTGATGACAGAAACCCTCCTCTGTGCGTCCAGCATCCCTCTGCATGTCCAAATCATTGCAGAGGTTTTTTCAGCCACTCTGAAATCGTAGCCAGAGGTGTCTCTTGCTGGGTATTTGTGCCTTGGTTTCCTGAGGAACATCAAATGTGTGAAGYTGATGATGTAAACCCCCCCAGGATTTACACATTGGTGATGGTCCTGCTTTGATAACAAGGATGGGAAGGAAGCATCTTTTCAGGAACACAGGAACAGATGTTTCTTTCCTCTCGGTGCTATCAAATAGTTCTTTTTCCCTTTAGCAGCCCTGTGGACTTTATGCTCAGTGTTGCAAGCTGCTGAAGGGCTGGGCAAGGCACAGGCACCCTCAGCTCCTATGGATGGGTGCTGAGGGTGCTCTGTCCTCTGCAAGGCTGAGAGTCCCATGTGGCACTTCACCAAGCAGGCCCCTCTGCAGCACTGAGCTGCTAAAGTGCCCTTGAGCACAGTGGTAGCTTGGATTTCTAAAAACTGAGAGTTTTCCTTCTGTCAAGGCTCTGAAGTGGTTGCACTGTATTTAAACCAGGGCTTTCACCGGATTCTCTTTTGGACTATTTTAAAGCAAAGATCTGGCAGAGGAGAAGGAGATTTCCAGCGATGCTCTCTCAGACTTCAAGAAGGAGGAGGAATACAAAACAAATATATGGAAAGGCTTCCTCATCTCAATCCCATATGCAGCCAGCATCGGAGGTACAGCCACACTGACAGGAACTGCACCAAACCTCATCCTTCTGGGACAGCTGAAGAGGTAGGGGAGGCTGTCCTGGGGAGCCTTGTGAATCCTGCAAGACACTGACATGTTCTTCATCCCCATAGGAAACTCCCTTCTGTGCTGAGTGCTAGTTTGGGAAATGCATGCCCTTCCAGCATGTTTTGGGAAATGAATGCATAGAGTGCACTGGCCTTAGCCTTACTAAGCAGGTTTCCAGCATAGCCAAGCAGGCTGTCAGCCAAAGTGGAGCCTGTGTGCTCTACCTCACCGATGCTCTTAAACCCATTGAATTTAATGGGACTTGACTCCACGCTTAAAATTAACCTGGTAACTGTTTTGATGAAGCAGGCTGTGTAGTGTTTTGTGAGCAATTATAGCTACTGCTGTATGGGAGAAAGAAAAGTAATGAACCCACCACTTCTGGCCTGTTTCCTTAGTCATAAAAGATTCATCCTATGTGCGTAGCAACAAAGATTTGTGCCAGCCTAAGTGGCCACAGGTATATCTTACCTTTTCTGGCCTCCACAAGTAGCACATACAGCCCTTCCCAGGCACTGCAGCATCCCTGTGAGGTTCATGTCCAGACTCTCCAGCAGCTGTTGTAGCAGGATTTAATCCTGGGTGTTTGGGAGTGTCTTTGTATGAAAGCATAGGCCAGTCTGAGAGAGATTTCCAGATCTTCCCTTTCAGGCTTGCACAGCAGGGCTGGGTGAGATGGGGGTGGCAGGGTGTCCCTGGGGGTTGTCTCAACACAACGTTCCCCACATTTCCTGAAGTCCAGATAACTCTGAGGCACACACAGGGATAGTTTTTAAATGCACAGGGGCAGGTTTGTGGGATATTTTGCTGCTGATTTCAGATGTGTTTACCCGTAAATGGAAGGGTTGCTTTCCCGTCTTGCATTAACTTGATTTTTCCCGTTTGCTTAGTTATTTTCCAGAATGTGATGTGGTGAACTTTGGTTCTTGGTTTATGTTTGCATTTCCTTTAATGCTGATTTTTCTTCTCATGGGATGGCTATGGATCTCCATCCTGTATGGAGGAATTAACCTGAGGTATGTTGGTATTCACTATACATAGATGTAGTCTGGTTATATTGGCATTGTGAAATACGTGTTCATCACCGTTCTCATCCTAAACCTACTGATACCAACTGGGAAGGTGGGGGGGTTCATAACTAACTCCAGCATGCTCATCTCATGAGAAGTCATCTATTTTTAAAAAGCTGATACATAATAGAAAGGTTTTAAAAGTATCTCACATATGCTTTATCCAACTGAAATACATACATGTACGGAGTACGTATTATATTAATTCAGTTAAATGTACCATTTTTAAAGGTTGTTTTACTGCCTGATCTGAGCCTGTGGAGAGTCAGTGGCAGATTTTCATTGACAGAAGGAAAAGCAGGAACTACCTTTGAAGACCAAGATGAAATCTTGGTTCCCCTGGAATAAGAAGCAAAAATCTCCTAGAACTTAAAAGAGCCGGGATTTGTTTTTGGGACAAAAACTTGGGTTTGGAACAGATTACTTCACAACAGGGCTTAATTTTACAACAACATGTTAATCTGTAACTGATAATAACATTTTTCCGGTAAATCTTTGCTGGATACATGCAACCCCTTAGTGTGCACGACTTTAAAGTGATTGCAGCATTGCCGTTCTGCTCATTTGGAGCCCTTTTTCCCCCTCCATACTCTCACATGTGATAGTAACAAGGTCAGAGTCTTGCTTCCTCCAGGGACCATACAGAATTTGTAGTATTTCAAAAAGTCTTTAATTGTTGTTTTGAGTTTAAAATGCAAATATGGGCAGAGTGGGAAGAAGAGAACAGGTGTCCAAATATTTACGCTGTCTCAGACATAGGGAAAAAAATCAATGGGAAAGTTTTAATCCAGAAAATGCCAGTGGCCTGTCCTTAACTTGCTCGTGGGGCTTCTCAGGAGGCTCTGCGTGCTGCCGTGTGATGCTTGGCCGGCTCTCAGTGCCGAGAGCTGCTCTGCTCACACCCCGTGCCAGGGCTTGTGCAGAGCTGAGCCTGCATTCCCGTGTCCCATGGTGAGGGCTGGGCATGGCCCCGGCATCTCCAGACACCAGGTGAGGGAAGAGGCCAAAGCCCCTGGTGAAAGGCAGAGTTGCTCTGGTGCTCAGGGGACGTGATGCTCTGTGTTTTGTTTGGCTCATCCCCTCCAGCACAAAGCCCGGCTGTATTGGGATAGCTGGGCCAGTGCAGATACCAGAATTCCCAGTGGTGAGGTGCATGGAAGAGACACTGCAAAGCTTCACAAGTACAGCCAAGGCTCCACAGGAGCCTGTTGGGATGCTTTGGCTGTAACTGCTTGGGGATAGGGGCTGGACTTTCTCTGTGGGCAGGTCCTTGGTGTCTGCAGCACAGTACAGGCAAAGGACACTGCCCCAGCAGCAGGTCAGCTTTGTTTGAATCCAAAAGGCATTAAAAGGCTGAGATATGGGATGGCTGAGCTGAGGCTGCTGTTAATAACACCCCTCAAAAAAATAAGAAATTGAAGGGCCAGGTATAGCTACTTGAAGTGCAGGAGCTGCTGAATGATCAACCATTCACCCATATAGAACACCCAGCCACTATATCCCTTTGAAACAATAAATTGATTAAGGAAGGGGAGGCACCATGGGGATGGGCAGATGCATCTGATACAGAAATTTGGGGTTGTAGGTTTAATCAAAGTCACAGGCAGTGTTAGAAACCAGGTTCAGTGTCGTGGGATGTGATGGGAGATGAAGTGCAAGATATGAATGTATAATTTGTATGCACATGCTACAAAGGGGCAAACTGTGTGCAGCCAGTGCAGCCAGGCTAAGAGGCTTAGCCAGGAGCACATTAACATTCCCGGCCACTTAGAAATTCCTCACATTTTTGTTGATCCTCAGCAGCATCCTGGGATCACTCAGGAAATTACAAGTGACTTGAGAAATGAAGGGACAGATTCATTTTCTGTGTCACCCTATTCCTAGTCGTTCTACCCAAGTAGGTAACTTGCTTGGAAGGAAGACAAGGAAATCCTGCAATGGTGGGACTTTCATTTGGCAATCACAGCCCGTGCTGGAAGAAACAGTTCAGAATATAAATGAGAGGAAACTTCCTCACCTCTGCAGGGTCTCCTTTGTTTGAATGCATAGAAAAAGGATATATAAAATAAGGCCTTATTACCTTTATCTCAGCAGAGGTCTTCGTTGTTAGTCCTCATAATCTGAAGATAACACAAACTGAGCTGCCAGAGATGTGCAGCTCTTTGAACCTTGCAGAGCAGGTGCTGGAGAAGCACACTGAGTCATGCGTGTGCTGCAGTAGAAAATGCAGCATTTCCTATGTGTCACTTAGGTCAGAGGCATGTAAAAATGTAACTGTGTTTCTTGGTAGGGGCTGGAAAACAAAAAAGTCGAATATAAGAGTGGATGCAGAAGCCCGAGCCAAGGAAGTGATAAAGGAGGACTATCAGAAACTGGGTCCAACAAAGTGAGTTGTAAATTGGGGATGGAAATGAAAAAGAAATCAAGTGGGTTTGGAAACATCCTGTCTTAAGAGTGGAGGACTGGAGGGGATGGAGCTCTTTTAGAGAAAATTATACCTATATTTCCACTCAGCCTGGAGTAACCTGCTGTAAGCTGCTGAACTTTGCTTTTTGTATGCTCCAGCCTCTTCACCTTCACTAATGAGAATAATTGCAAATAGCAGCTTGCACTCAAATCTTCCAAAGAACAACATTCTTACTATAGAGGGAGTTCATGCTGGGTTCTTTAATTACTGTTTGTGATTTTTCTACTCCAGGAACAAACCCAGTCCTGTGTGTGTTAGGTGCTAAYCAACACAGGCTGAATTTCAAAGGCTTGTGCATACCTGTCCTGCAAAGCAGGAGGCATTTGCTAAGAAGGCTGGTGAATCATATTATGGATATGAATCATACGGATTGTGGATATACTTTAAGAAATCATAAAACTCAAAGAAAGTATATGGAAAGAAGTCAGATCCATGCCATGGAATACATTATTTTTTCTGAATAATTCCTTCAGCCATGTTAGTCAAGCAAAGAAAGAAAAAGCTGGTACAAACTGCAGTGATGGGGATTATATTTTGGAGTAAGGCACCAGCAGAAAGAAACATGAGTTTTAGACTTATGAGAAATGCCAGAAAAAGGGGGAAGCAGGAAAAGTAGAGTATCTCTAGAAATCCACCCCTGGATATGTCCAACCATCCACCAATATTCTGGGCAGCCAGTGCTAGTGAAATTTGTTGAAACTGTAGGTTTTATCATTAAATAGTCTGTGTTTCCCCATCTATAAAATAATATTTTCAGACTCACGGCAATGCCATGAAGATCAGCCATGTTTGTGTCATGCTGTCGACATTGTAATTATTGCTGTTGTGTGGAACATGGAGTGGTTCTTCAAAGACAACTGTCTGTGCCTGTGCTGTAAATGAAAGAAATTGGTTTATTTGTTCCACTCAGTACATTATCGAGCAGCCTGCAAAATGTCTCTGAAAGAATCAAAGTCGCTCTTTGAGATCTAGGAGTGGGAAAGTCCATTAAGCTGAGCTCTACCAATTTGATTAGCAACCCCGTAACTAAAAATCAGTGCAAGCAGCCTTTTCCCAATGGCTTATATGCCCCTCCTTGTGCTCAGAGASACTTTAAACAGCATTTTGAGGCATGGTCTTGGTTAAACCTTAACTCCACTACTGCCGTTTACCCAGCTGTTCGTGTTCACCCTCAGGTATCTAGGGGGTACTGTTTAGATTCTGACCTTTGGAGGAGTTTGTTCCTGCTGTCTCATGTCCAATTTAAATCCCAGTCATCCTTTTGTATTTCTTGAGCTGCAGTGACACCATCCCTAGCTGACATCCTGGAGAGATGTGGTAAGAGGAATGACCATGAGGAGCTGCTTGGCCCTTCCTCTCTGCCACACCCAGAGGGTCAACCTTGCACCCAACTGTTGTGACATCTGAGCATTCCTGATTTTCATCTTGCCTCTCCTTAGTGTCTTCCAATAAGAGAGAATTGCTGGCAAACATCAGTATTTGCAAATAGATTTACAATCTGTTCCAACGTTCACTGTAGCTGTTTTTAGAAAACCAGCCTCACTTCTCACCCAAGCTGCTGCAGTGGGAGCTGGATACTTGTCCTAGCTTGGATCCACCCCTTTAGCACATCAGCATTTTAACCTCATTTCTTTTCATTTCAGGTTTGCAGAACAGGCAATTTTCTTCTTCTTCTGTGTGTTTGCAATCTTGCTGTTCACCAGGGATCCCAAATTCATTCCAGGTTGGGCAAGCCTGTTTGCACCTGGGTGAGACTTTATTTTCATTCCACTGTCCCATTTTGCAATAGCCTTTCCAAGTCATTGAGATTCCTGAGYTTCTGATTTTATTGCTTAAACCTATTACTCAGGTTTCCTGGAATAAATTAAACTGAGCATCAAGTAGCAGAGCCAACTCCACTGTTTCTGTCTCCCAGAGAGGRACATGAAGCCAGTGGGAAGTTGGGATGTGTCTGTTTGAGGCCATCCTTAGGGTTTAACATTGGGAATGCTGTTTATAGGTATATTTACAGTGAAATACTAAATTCTTTATGCAATCCACTAATTTCACTGGAGGTCTGAAGACTGAAGAGAGATGGCAGGAGTTGATTCTGAGTGCTATCCTGTCTGTTTCCCACGTTTGTGTCCTCTGTAATAGCCATACCTTGGGAAGATGAATAGATACAGCAGTTGGGGAATGCTAAAACTCACAGAGGGTGTTATTTCTTACAAGAAAAGACCTTCATAGTTTTGTGGGTTTTTTTCAAATAAAGCCATGGTTTAATAAATGATTCCTTAATATAACAAAGTAGTTATGAACTTTTTCCTCATCAGTCAATAACTCCTTAAATCTAACACATGCTTAAGCTCTTTACTGGATGGAGCCTGCCTTTCACCTGAGAGTTTGAGCATCTTGMAAAGAGCTCATATAAATAAGATGGTTTGGGCTCTGCCTCTTTTCCTCCCTGCAGTGAGTTGAGGAAACTTGTCCCCACAAGTCTGCAATCAGCCAGAGCATCAATATGGAGGGGATTAGATCTTGGTTTTTATTCTTGTAGAGCAGCTTTTCTGGGGGTTCACAGCCCATTGTAGAAACATAGCTCAACAGGGAATTAAAAAAGAAAATAACTGTGAACAACGAGTATTGTTCAAACCTGATGGAAACTTGTAATCTTCTTTGGTAAATCCCTGTTCTCATAAACTTTGTAATTCTACAGGCTTCTGCTTCTTACATGAGTTTCTGCTGCTTTTGGACAGGTTTGTCTCGGATGCAGTTACGGGAATCACCATTGTGATTATACTGTTCTTCTTCCCTTCACAAAAACCTTCCTTCAGGTGGTGGTTTGACTTGAAAGGTGAGTAGGAGACCCCTCCGGGCAGGGACTCTGTGCTTGCCTGTGTCCTGGCAGAGTAGGCTTGGAGCAAGAGCCAAGTGTATCCCTCCTTGGACGTGCACCAGCCTGGAGCAGCAGCATTGGCTGTCTGGGGCAGTGTGGCTTGAAGGTGCCATTTGATCCTAGAGAGGCTTTTTTTCTGAAGTACCAGGAGAGGTTTAGCAGCCACTGCCCTGCTGTTGATGGCAGGAATGACTCAGTTGCTCATGTCAGGGTTGATGCCATGGTGGGGTGAAGCAAACTGAAATCAGTGTTGATTTACCATCGCAGACCTTATTGTGGAACAGAGGTTTGGTATCTGACTCCCCAGCAGCTCCTGTCCTTTGAAGAGGGCATGAACCTCTGAGAGGGCAGAGCTGGGCTGGTTGTCCATTCTCAGATATAGGTGCTCTTCCTCAGTTCCAAGAATGATTTAGAATTTAAACTCCTAAAGCCCAAACTCTCCAACAGGTTTTGGTACCACRTCTTTTGAGGTCTGGGTTGGTCCTCTTGGTAGGAATGAAATACAGATTTTAATTCATAAGCCACTTGGAATAAGAGATGGTCTTAATGTGGAGAAGTAGCTGATGAAGGTCCTTTGTGGACCCAGCATTGCCTGGGGTCTGTGGGAACAAAATACCAGCTGCTCTGAGTCATGCACATTTGTTGTGTTGTCCATACACAGGAAGATGTTTAATCAGGCCTCCTGTGGATAAAATATGTGCTCTTTTTCAACAGAAAATTTCAGTTCCATTAGTGCATCCTTCCATACAAAAGAGCTCACTTCATCACGTATTAAGAGATGGCCTTTCGGGGAGATGAGCTCTCTGCTATAAAACTCACTGGCTGTTGAATGACAAGTAGAAGATTAACAACATCTTTGTAATTCAAATGGAAG
This sequence comes from Amblyornis subalaris, assembly GCA_018881555.1. Lineage (NCBI taxonomy): Eukaryota > Metazoa > Chordata > Aves > Passeriformes > Ptilonorhynchidae > Amblyornis > Amblyornis subalaris. The sequence goes on along the minus strand of JACAXG010000068.1, from coordinate 4,408,174 downwards.
AAAATTTCCTCCTTCCATGGACCCCCATCTGTTGAAGACATTTATGTCTGTTACAGAGTGAAAATTAACCTGATAATAAATGTTCTCTCAAGAACGCCTCAAAGAAAACTTTAATTCTAGAATATTTTTTTTGAGATCTGATCTAAGTTAGATGTTCTTTTAATTGCCTAACTTAAGAGACTCCTTATGTGTGTTTTATCAGCAACTCATGGTTAGTGAGCTTCAGCGTTGCTGTCAGACTCATGATACCATTCTGTCAGGTGATGACTGATGCCCCTCTCTGGGTGGGTGTTTGACACAGGCATTTCCTCTTTGTTTAGCACCAAACACAGAGACCCAGCCTTTGCTGACTTGGAGAAAGGCCCAAGAGACGGTGCCCTGGAACATCATCCTGCTGCTTGGAGGAGGCTTTGCCATGGCCAAGGGCTGTGAGGTGAGGCCTGCAGCAGTCTTCCTGCCCAACAGGGTTAGACCTTACCAGGGTGTCACTAGGGGTACTCATTTGGCTCTGGAAAACTTGTATCAATGGAGTCACCACACTCAAAGGACGTTTCACAATTCCAACTGACAACAATACACAGCAGATTACTAACTCACAACTCCTTGCAAGCTGCTCGCCGTGAGACACCCTGAGGACCCTGCACAGAGGTGCTTGTGTCGGTCAGTGAAGGTCTCACATGTAATTTGCAGTTCTAGGAGAGGATCCGTTCCCCTGCAGGGAATGCAGGAGGATGACTCTCCTTTTTGCTCTCCCCTTCTGCAGGAGTCTGGCTTGTCTGTGTGGATAGGAGGCCGTCTGCATCCCTTGGAGGGTGTGCCGCCTCCAGTGGCTGTCATCCTCATCACGGTTGTCATCGCCTTGTTCACAGAGTTTGCCAGCAACACTGCCACTATTATCATCTTTCTGCCTGTCTTGGCAGAGCTGGTAAGGTCATCCCATGGCAAGACCAGCTTGTCCTCTCCCCTTCCTTGTCCTGCCCCTTGGGTGGGGCAGTTTGTGTTAGGTCTGTGCTGGGACAGGCATTGTATAGTTTTCCTGCTCCTGGGCTTCAGGTACTTCCAAACCCTTAGAAGCAACAAACCCTGTAGCACAAAATGGACACTGAAGGATAATAATCCTCCAGACTTTGCTGTGAGATACATGATTGTTTATCACAGAGTATGGGATAGGGCTCTGCACAGTGCACCGGCTATTTGCATCCTTTGATTCATCTGTCTGCAACCCCAAATACCCAAGGTGCAATTTCCTTTCTGGTTTTCCAGGCCATTCGTCTGAAAGTAAATCCCCTCTATTTAATGATACCAGGAACTATAGGATGCTCCTATGCATTCATGTTGCCAGTCTCAACACCTCCCAACTCCATTGCATTTTCTTCTGGACATTTGATGGTCAAGGATATGGTAAGTCCTTTTAGATACATAAAATGCTGCAAACAAGCAGCCTGTGTCTTTAAAAAAGGGATTTTCTGGATTGTTAATAGTTCAATATGTAGTAAAGTGAGAAGACCAAATTCTGGTACTGTTCTCAGCAGGGTTTGAAGGCGCAGGATGGAAGGAGCTTGTATGAAGTTTGGCCTTGTGAAATGTGGAGCCACCATGGCTCCAAATGGTGACAAAAGTGGTCTTGTATGTGCTCAGTGTCTCTCAGCCCCTGCTCCTGTGCCTCTAGTGTCAGCAGTTCAACTTTCATAGGTTTCTGGATGCAGGAAAAGTTCCCCAGCTCAGTGAAATAAAGCTTATGAGTAAAATTAGGCTTAGTCCCAGTTCCTGCTCACATTCCTGAGGCTAAACAGATGTTAATGTTTTTGATGGATCAAAGCTTGGTAAGCAGCTGCAGAATGGCCTTTGTGGCTTTAAGCCTGCTTAAAATGTTGCTAATATTAATAGCAATTAATCCTTCCATTTTTATAATGTTTGCATTCAAAAAGCTTCATGCTTCACATGCTGTAGATGTCCAGTCTAAACTCAACAGCTGTCTTTGTATTTCTTTTGTAGGCAAGAACTGGGTTGCTCATGAATGTTATGGGAGTTCTGCTTCTTAGCTTGGCTATGAACACATGGGCCAAGAGCATCTTCCAGCTGGGGACCTTCCCTGCATGGGCCAACATCCATGCAGAAAATGCCACCTCACTTGTGACAGCTGTAGAAAATGTCACTTTAAGTGCACTAAATAAAATGTGAACAAAGCCACCCCGGGAAAGGACTCACTCACTTAGGACTGGGGCACTGGAATCGTCAGAGTTTGCACAGGAGGAAAAGCCATGTGGCCACTCACACTGTGTGGGACCTTCTGGTTTAATTTTATTTTTAGAAATACTGGTCAGTGCCACAACATCCATTTGTTATTTTCTCTGGAGATCTTTCCCCACCTTCTGCAGGTACAAATCTGACTCTCCCGGAGTCCTTCTGTCATAGGTGGTTGTTAACTGGACAACCTGTAAGCATGGAGCATCTTTGGGTAGGTGCCTGTCCCCCCATGAGTGCTGGTGAGCTTTGCTGCTCTAGCTTCTGATACCCTACCTCGTTCTGGAGAGCAGCCCTGGGAACAGGGTGAAGGCAACTGGACTATTTATGTGCACCCCATTGTGAGTGAGTGTATCAGAATCTGGCCGGGGAGAAGGCGGCGTGGCCAGGTGCTCCTGGCAGGATGTAAGGATGGGGTCTCATTGCCATCTCATGAGTAATTCTCTCATGGAGGATGAAGACTATTCCTTCAGGTTTGTGTGTGAAGGGATGATTCAGGAGATGTGTCGGCAGGGCTCAGTGCATTGCTTCATGCTTTGGAAACAGGAAGGCCACAGTTTGTTTCCAAACATGTTCAATGTTTTGCAAACCTGGGACAGCGGTTGCTGCCTGGTTCCTTGCACTGAGTACACAGGTGGGGRGTTGGGACCAAATTAATTTCTGACATAACTCTGGACACCGATGGTGTTTCACCATTGGTAAATGTGGCCGGTCTTAGGTTTGTGAGATTGACTCACTCACAAATGACCCGCTGAGTCACAGGTCAGTGGACAAGTTGCATTGGAATATTATTGACATTTCTTAAAAACAGGCTTTGATTCTAAACGTCTTTTTAAATCAGATTGCTTGGGTACTTTCAATGAAAGCATTGCAAATTGACTGTGATTTTAATCACCATTTTATCTGATTATTTTTATTTTCTGTAAGAATCTAAAATATTAAATTTAAATGATCAGTCATTGAAATAGATGATTGAATGATAAAGGATCTGATTCTTGGTTTAYGGAAGGTGAGTGAGTGGATCCCTGTGCTGGGCATGTTTCTCTGGCAACGTAAAGTGGTGGAGCTGACAAGATGAACTGGCCCGGGCTAGGGATCCAGTGCATCCCCCCCTGCTCCTGTGCTGCTGATAACCCCCAGGGCCAGGTGGGAGAGCTGGCAGGATGATGCTCACCAGCCACAGCTGCTGCTGCGGGGGTTACCCTATGGGGGTTACCCTATGGGGGTTACTCTATGGGGGTTACCCTGGGGTCACATGGCAGATGGGGACTTGAGGGGGTTGAACCGAAATCACCAAAACCAATTGAATGTGGAACTTCGATCAATCAAGTTCAAAAAAAATCCTTAATGTTCAACAAAATCCTAAATKATTGTGGAAAACTTAAAATAAAGCACGTTGGTTAGCACATCACATGGTCCTGTTTGCTCTGTAGATTGAGGGGAGAAAAGCAAAGCCCGAGCCTTTCCCTATTCCAGCTTCATCCCTGATTTGGGCAGTGGTTCCTCAGGAGGAGCAGGAAGGCAGAGCGATCCTGTTAAGCCGTGGAGCACTGGGAAAGCCCCCGACCCAGCATCTCAGGACTGCTCTGCTAAAGAGCCTTTGGGCACACCTCAAATCGCTGTCCGGCTTGGCTGTGCTGCGTTTGGGCTCTGTTATTCTGCTTGGATGCTCCTCATCATGCCTTAGCAAAGATGGGCTGAATGGGCAGGGAAAATTGCTCCCTGCAGTTTGCTTTCTCAGCCATCTGTCTGTGACCAGCACGGGATTGCTGTCCCGGGCCAGGAACAGGCTGTGCCCGGCGTGGCCGGCGCCGCAGGAAGGAGCCCCGCTGTCCCACCGCCCTGAGCCGCTGGAGCCGCTGCTGCTGCTGCGGGGGATCCGCGTCAGTCTCTCGGACAGAGCTGCCTCTGTCCCTGCAGCCTGGAGGACAGGCAGCGAGGGCTTTGGGATTGCCTGATTCTGAAGGGTGACATCCAGTCCAGCTCCTTTGCAGACGTTGGGGTTGCAAGTTTGTTTATGGTCTCAGCTCTGAATTGCTGCATCCTCGTTGACCAAATCCAGAAGAGTGGTTTTACTTGGGCTTGAAAGCAGAGCTGAGACACAGAGTTTGTGTAGAAGTCTCCCAAAATCACTCCCAGCGTCCTGGCATGTCTATGGCACTGTCTATCCAGGGATCAGAAGGTATTTCACAAATGCAGCCAGGGAAGGTTTATGATCTCTGTGCCAACATGAGAAACTGAGGCAGAGAGGGGAGCAGTGACTTACTACAACAGGGCCTTGGCACACCTGGGAAAGATGTGAGAAGCACCTGGATCCTAAATCTCTTTAGTGAAAGACCTGTCTGCCAGCTCTGTCAGCAGCCTTCATGTTTCCCAGGGTTCCCCAGAGGATCTGGTTTAAGGCATGTGGAGGACAGCACTACCTAATTCTGCTCTTTCATATCCAGGCATCTGTGAGAGCAGGACTAGTCTGGCATGCTTGAGTTTTAATTAATTTTTTTAAACAGAGATTTTAAGATTCAGTATTTCTGGAGTTCAAAGGTGAACAGGCCTGCATGAATAATTTCTGATTCCATTTACTGCTGCTAGTACTAAGATTTGCCAAAAGCAGCTTTTAATGGCAAGTCAACCCCATTAGTCTTGAAGGGTCTGTGATATGTGTAGAGATATGAAAATTCCCAGGAAAGGGTAATTCAAGTGCTGTACTAACTTTCTGTAACTTTGACTGTGTTATTTTTAAGCAACTTTGCTTGCCTATGCACCATTTCTCTAGGAATGTAAAAATCCAACAACCATCACAAAAGCCATTCACATTAGCAGCCTCCTTGTGAATTTTAATTAACAGGAAATGCCACTCACGCATTGAAATTCAACATCCAGAATATCTCTGCTTTACTCCTTTGATGTTCCCCATCCAGTTCTGGACCAACATCCATATGTTCTCCTGAGACACTTGGAGGAAAATAATTTTGGTTTATTTACAGTAGGAAAGCGTTTTGTCGTTGTCTTTTATCCCAGAAGCATTCAAGTCGCTTTACAAACTGTTCACACAGAAGAGCTGCTCTGTGGGTCCTTACAGCACAGAGTGATGCCGGGGCTGTGCTCAGTCAGTTTGCACTCAGCAGCAATGCTGGAATTTCGGGAGAGAAAGGGAAAGATTCCTGAAACAAAGTCCAGCATGACAGGGAATTCAGCTGTTACAGGTTAGATAGCCTTGGTTCCCTTATCACATTTATCCATCACCAGTCACCAAAAGGATATTGCTGGGATTTTTCTTCATTTCTATAGTAGTAACCTAAGAAGATGTGATCTGGTTCTGTGTTACTGTAAGTTGTTCAGGTGCATGTGATTTTAGCAAGCAAAGAACCACCACTAACTGGCTAATATTTCCCACACCCTCAAGTTCTCGAATGGGCAGAGTAATGTGATCAACAGGTGCTGATATTGCCATGGAGAAATATCTTCAGACTTAAATCATTTTGGCTTAGTCCTTCATTCATCTGCTTTCCCCAGTCATTTTCATAAGATGTATAATTCATGTACCCACCCTCTACCTGGGACACAGTGTTGCCCCTCCTCCCATCCCTGTCACCACCACGGGGTTACACTGTCACTGCAGGCTGAACTTGCAGGTGTCTTGGCACAGACCCCCCCTGAACACTGCAGTCTGCAAAGCAGAACTGAATTTAAAACCTCTGTCCTGGTGGAAGCTCAGTCCCCATCCCTAGTCCAGGTAAAGCCTGGCTCTGCTTCCTGGAAATGATGCCAATGGAATCCTCTGTTGTCTCATAGTTCCAGCAAGCTGCTGTAGTGCTAAAAAGTCAAAACCAGTGATGTTAGAAAATTTTATAGCTTGAGCTCTACAGAGACTGGAGCTTGTCAGCAAAGCAAAGTCCCTTTATACCACCTGGGAGCAATACAGGGTGGGAAAAGACACTTCGGAGCATCCGGGGGGGACAGTGTTCCTCCTATCTTCATCAGTTTTCCTTAAAACTCCCCCAACCACAGAATTGCTTATTTTCAGAACCAAAATGAGCCAGACCTCAAGGACCTTGAGCGGAGTGTGACCACAAGGTGTCACAGTTGCTTCGCTGCGATGTGCGGTCCTGCCTTGCCCGTGTCCCAGTCCTGCCCGTTTCCCGCTCCCAGCCTTCCCCCGCTGTTCCCCAGGTCTCCCTATGGACACACACTCTCGTATTTGGGAGTTTTGTTGCTGTGTTTGGTTTTCTGGGTTTTTTTGGCAAAGCAAGCTTGTTCATTGTGTTCTGGGGAAGGTTAGGCATTCATGGTTCTAGCTCATTTACAGGTAGTTCAGGGTGTAAAATAGAAGACACCCCATGTTTATGCCCCCGCTGTAGCCCAGCTGGCAGAGATTAATTCTGAGTTGAGCCAGAGGAAAAAAATCTAAGTATGGCTTTGCAAGCAAACACTTCTTGGTGCTGCCAGAGTTACTGCTCAGTGTCCCCACAGACTTCAGGTGCCTTTGTCAGATGATGTAGCAGACTCAGAAAACACTCACCACAATGTTGTGGACTTGAGGGTTTTTGTTCTTTATAGCCTATTGCTAAATTTATTTTTTTTTCTGCCCCAGAAAACTGTCTGTGTAGCCTGGATGGAGTCCCAGGGGCTGATGCTAATATCAGTTTGCTCTGAAGTAGAGCGAGAAAGAAGCTTAGTCTTAGGAGAAGCTGATGAGCCTTGCAGGATCCAGCTATGGGTCTTTTGGGCTAGTCCCTTATAGTCTGCACACTGAATTCAAGACCTAATTCATGGCCTGTGCAAGCAATTGCTATGGATGCTCCAAACAAACAGCACTTTCTTTCCCGCCCGCCTGGCTGGTGCCTCTTCCCGGCTGGAGCCAGTCAGCGTTTCTCATCCGTCCTCTGTGCTCCAGGGCACCAGGAGGAAAGCTTTGCTCCACCAGCCACACAGGAAGAACAAAACCCCCCAACTATAAAGCCGAGTTGTTGAGTGGAGCAGCAAGGGCATGAGGGACCCTGCCTGGTGCCTGCAGGAAGGGCAGAGGGAGCAGGCAAGGTTTGCTCTGCCTGCGGTGCTCGTCATTCCTTGTCCTCCAATGCCTGCCACTGCCGTGAGGTCCAGCCATGTTCCCTGGGGAAAGTGCTGCTCTCCCACCTCTCTCTGGAGGGCAGAGCCCCACGTGCTTTGTCTCCAGGGGTGGCCGGGATAGGGCTGACCTCCAGCCCTTTGCCCTTTCCCGCCCAGGGGAGCCTGAGAACGTCCCGGGGGCCCAGCGGTTCCCAGCTGGTGGGAGGGCTCAGCACGGGACAGCGGGTCCCATAGGGGATGGGCTCAGTGGCAGCTGGGCGAGCTGTGTCACCTTTGCCCACAAGCAGTGCCTTAGCATGAGAGCCTCTGGCAAAGGGGCAGCTTTGGTGGGAGTCAGGGAAGGCTCCTGTAAGCCGCAAGCCAATGACTGAGGAGCAAACACCGTGGTTGGTCCTTGCCTCCTGGTGAGCAGGTTTGGTGGCTGGAGCTCTGTGCTGGGCACATCCTGGGGGCCAGGCAAGTTGGTCCCATGGGGACTGCACATCCTGGCCTGTACGTCTGGGAGCTTCTCAACAGTTTGGGAATCCTGACTGTGGTTGGGTTTTCTCTGCGGTGGATTTGCTGGCTACAGGGAATTGGGAAAGGTTCAACCTTGAAGCTTCCCCTGCTAGGACTGTGAGATGAGCCTTGAAGCAGTCTGTGAACCCTGCACGCAGTTTCAGCAGGGAGCAGCAGCCTGTCAGAACAGATGGGCAGTTACCAGCTGGTTTGCTGGATCCTGCCACGCCCTTTGTGCCACAACTGATGTCTGAAAGAGAAAAAGGTCCCTTTCACTCTGAGAGAGATGTCCACCCTGCTCGCTGCTTGCTGGTGGGCAGTGTGAGGAGTAGTCACCCGATTTCCCCACAGGGAATGTTGACACCCCATGTTCCACGTGGTGCTTGTTCCGTCTTCGTCAGCCCATGTGCCATTGACTCATTTTTTTTCAGCTATGTGTCATTAAAATAAGCCTTCTCTGCAGTAACAGTAAGACCAGAAGAGGTGTAAAGCCCGAGCATAGCAAAGCTGTGCATCCTGGTTCTGTTCTGTAGTGCTGTTATTCCTCAGGATTTATACGCCAGGTTTCACTTCAGGTTACACTTCAGGATTTGCCAGTGTTGTTAATCCGAATTGCCTTAAACCATCTTATTTTTTGAGTCCTGGCACTCTGGTGCTGCTTTGGTTTCCTATCCTGCCTCTCCTGACAGCCACATCCAGGATCCTCTCTCAGAGCAATAAGGCATTGGAGCATGGAGAGTTTTCAGGCGAGTCTGGGGCGCCTCACTGCCACTGGGTATGTAGAGCCTGCTTTAATCCCTCTCTTTCCCTCTGTCTTCATAATTGTTTTGTGGCCTTTTTCCACACAAAGCCTCCTTTGATAGTCAAAACTGTCCCTCAAAGGATAGCTGAGGCTGCTGTCAAGCAGTGGGAGATAGGGATTGCCTGACTGGGTTTAACCTTGGGGACAGGCTCTTCTCCCCACCAGGTTTTCTGGTTTCCGGAGAGTCACTCCAGATGTGAGGCCTGAGAAATCATACTCTTTCCCAAATGTTTGTTTCCATTAGACATTTAAATAGCTTTATGGGACATTTCATCCTGTCTGTAGTGGCCAAATTCTTGTCCTTGGAGATTTCCTCTGGCACTGCAGTTTCAGTGTGAAACTGTTTTCTCTGTTTGTCACCCTTAAACATAGATTTCTGTTTGGCCTCCTCTTGAGAGGCAGGGAGAGCAGCAGAAACCCCACTCGACTGCCTCTAGTCCATGTAACACCTTGTAAATACAGAGCTGGTCTAACAACTTCTACAGAAGCCAAGAGCCTTCTCTTTCTCCCTCCAACATCCTCTAGACAAGTACTAAAGGCACACTCAACCACTGCCAATGAGCTGACCCCTCAGAAGGACTCTATTGTGGTTTTTATAGAATAACACAATGCTTTCCTGTGCTTGCATTAATGGAGGAGCAGTCACATCATACTCAGTATTTAATTTTTCAAGAAGTGCCCTGAACTTCCCTGTCCTGCTGCTTCCAGGGGAGATCTCAGTCCCAGCTACTCAGGGAAGTCAGCAAAGGAGTAGAGAAGGGTGAGGCCAGAGACACTCAGAGAAGGACATTGTAAAGCCCCATGAATGATCATCTCAAGAAAGCCCCCTAATTAGTATGTCTATGTAGTTCCTCTGCTAACACCCAGGCACTTTTTACAGGATGAGAGCCCGTGTCTACTGCGAAGATGTTCTGTTCCCAAAGGTGCACAGAACTCTGGCAGACCTATGGTGGGTTTACTCCAAACCTGTCCCAGCAGACGGCAGAGAGCTGCGGACCTTGTTTCTGCAGTGTTCCTGCATTACAGTAGTCATAGGAGGCCTCTTCTACAACTGGATGTTTGCTTCCCTGGAGTACTCCTGGCGCCTCTCTGTTGCAACTGCCATCTCCTTCAGTCTGCTCCTTCTCCTGACTCTTCTTTTGGTGCATCCTGCCCGTTGTGTCTTCAGTATGATCATGCCTACATTAGGCACCAAACAGGGCCGGAAACTTCTCTTCTCAACCTGCATCATGATCGCAGTGGTGAACATAACACCCAACATCATAAGCAACATTAAAACCATACTGCAGGTTATTAAGTGCATCTGCAGGAATTCCTCTGACAGCCTTCTGAACTCAACTGCCCTGCTAGAGAAAGTTTCCTGGGAGTTTGGGGATGCAATCCAAGAAACCATTCATTCCATTTATAAGCCCATGAATGGACATTTTCGGTTTTCATTGCTTCAGAACAGCTCCTTGATTTACCAAAAAATGCACCTTGCTGGTGAGAAAATTAGTAGAGAGTTCTTGTCTGTCGAGGTACTGGTCAAAGATTCTATACTAGTAGCCAACAGACTGGTTGCTGGTTTCTTCATGCTCTATCTCTGTTTTGAGTCCACCTGGTATTTGAAAAATTATCTCACCAACCTCCGCTTTGACAATTTTTACATCACCAAGAAGCTGGAGCGTTTAGCCATGGACAGAAAAGCAGCTCATCTGCTGGTGGACTCATCCAAAAAACTCATCCGACCAACGGGCTTGAAGTTGTCCTGGGAAGAAGTGGTGCTGTGCCTCATGCAAGCCATGCTGGTCACCGTGGCCCTGATGCTGATGCTGGTGGTCGTGGCCATGGACCACTTTGCGTTCAGCGTGGCAAACACGGCGGTGAGGAAGGCAGCTCAGTTCTCCGTGGTGCCCATCACTCTCCACATCAAATACAAGGTGAGTGCTGGGGGGTTCTGTCCTGCCCTGCGCAGGGACCCCGCGCTGTGTGACTTCATGGGAGGTGGCAGTGGGGATTGCAGTCTTTGTACCCTTATTTGCACAGTCCTGAGTTCTCTCCTCAGCAGCCAGCTGGATGAGCAACGGGGGGAGGAGGCAGTGACACAGCCTCAGCCACTCCTCCCAGTGCATCAAACAGCAGCAGACACACTCTCCAAATGACAGCCCCTGGGGAGCTTGGAGGGGAGCAAATAGTGCYTCATGCTGCAAGGACACTGCTAGCACCAGGCAATCAGACATCCYTGTGTCTCCAGGTCCCTTTCCTAAGCAAGGGGGAGGAATGGGAGCCCCTGTAGCACTGTCCCCGCCCCTGCAGGGTGGGGGCAAGTCCAAAAGGAAGGAGGAAGCTGATGGACACTGAGGATGTCTCCTCATTGCACTGGCTGTTGCTTAAGCAGAAAGCCCTGCTCACTGGCTTTGTTGTCACCTTGTGCAATCCCTTTTCACAAACCTCCCCAGTTTCTTTTTCAATATTCTTTGTCTGGACTAGTTGTGGTTTGATGTTTTAGCTTGCCTCCCTCCCCAGCCCCAGGATCCTTATGATGGACTTACAGGAAAATAATCAGGGCTTAGAAAAAGCCTCTAATAGTCAGATATGCAGCCACTAATAGTGTGGCCTGGATGATGTCTCTCACCATAAATCTCACACAGTGAATGCCTGTTATAATCTCCGTAACAGTGGATGAAGATGACAGATAGGACTGGGTCTCACTCAGTGCCTAAACATCACACAGTTACTCACTCAGCCTGAAGTGTACACACACTTCAGTGTCCTCTTAATGCTACAACAGTGATTCCACACCCCCAGGCTGATGTTTCTGTAGTAATCAGTTGATTTTGGTTTCTTCATACCCCATCTACCTTTTAACTCTATTTCAGGTTGAAATCGGGATCATGCCCTTCCTATTCAAAGTTTTCGGTCATCCTTCTCAGGAATTACTGCTTGGGGACTTCAACAGGAGCTACCACCATCATCTGATCTTCAGCTCTGCCCACTGCAGGATCAGCCCCCCGACGCCTCCCAACCCCTCTGTGCTGCTCGTTGTGGGGCTGCTCTTCTGCATCCTCTACGCCACCGTGTTCCTGGAAACCTACGCGCGCCGCCTGTGCCGGAAAATCGCAGCCTCCTTCTTCCAGAGCTGGGAGGAGAAGCGAGTGCTTTACCTCTACAGGAAACTGTCCAGGAGGCACAGGAAGGAGCAAAACTGTGCGAAGATCTAAGGGTGCTTTTGGAAATCAGGGGATGTCTGACACCTGTGGCAGTGACTGGGCACAGGCTTCTGCAACAGGATCGCATATTTAATTTTCCGGAGTTGGAGAAGTGCTTGGAGTCTGGGGAAAAAACATTTCAAAAAAAAAAAAAAAAAAGGAAGAAAAAAGAATTGAAATGTCACATTTTTGCATTAATTTGAGAAAAATGGGCTAAATCTCCTTTTTTTTTTAGTATCTAGAAGGTCTGGAGTCAGCTGTTTCAGGAATGGTGGGAGATGGCTCATATGACTTGGATCATACCTGCAGCATTAGGAAAGGCTAACTGGGAAATACATGRGAGCTGGGGTGAGGGAGGAGCTCATTTATCTCCTCCACCACATCCATGCTGGAAAAAGTACACAGTTTCTTTTTTTCTTAAGTTATACCTTCAGGCAACAAGAAAGGAAACTCATTTGACTTGATTAATTTAATTTTCAAGGAGTTTTTCTTTCAGGTTTCATGCACAGAAACCTGCGTAGACAGGATAAATTTAGAAGATAGTTTTTTCAGCAAAGAAAGTGTCATTTCAGCCTGCTGAAGTAAGTTCAAGACCAACATGACCATGAGAGGCACATCCTGGGCATGGGTGGTGGTGGAAATCAGCACATGAGGACATTATAAAATCTCTTCCAAATGGCTGTTCACAATAAAATATAACTAAAATAGCCGAAGGACATCAGAAGAGGATGAGAACAGTCAATAAAGGCCAATTTGGGTGTCAGTCTCTTTTCCCAAGCAAGAAGTGATAGGATGAGAGGAAACAGCCTCAAGTTGTGCCAGGAGAGGTTTAGATTGCATATCAGGAAAAAYCTCTTTGAAGTTTATCAAGCACTGGAACAGGCTGCCCAGGGCAGTGGTGGGGTCACCATTCCTGGAGGGATTTAAAAGATATGTAGATGTGGCACTTGGGGACATGGTTTAGTGGTGGCCTTGGCAGTGCTGGGTTAGTGGCTGGACTTCATGGTTTTACATGCTGGGTTGTTTCAAACTCAAAAACTATGTTATTGTATCCAAAAGGCATAAATCCATCACTTGGGCAGCATCTGAAATGTGTATGTTTGATAGGAGAGGCAGATCAGACACCTCTGTAAGGGCAAGAGCCAGAGGAGGGGGAGAAAAATCTGTGCCAGGTTAAAAACTAAGCAATTTCACAGCTACATTTCTTCAAAGCATCTCTATTATTTTCCTCCTTTCTTCCATTAAAGTCTTCATTAAGGTAATTATTTGACATAATGCACCTCAATGAGATTAAATGACAGAAATGAAGTGGTAGCTGCTGCCAGATGCACTGAATTTCCCATCTTCTGAGGTACTTGAAACAAGTAGGTCTGGATTATACTTTTTTAAGCATCTATCTAACAAAACCCTGGTGAATTCAACTCCCCAGGTTTCTTAATTCCCTCGCGTTGTAATGATTAATCGACAGCAACAGGGGGCTTTGTCATGGGGTTTCTGTAGAAAATGCCCTGTGCTCTTCTGTTTGGGTGAAAGCAAAAAGATTTCCACTGAGTAGCCAAAATTATCTGGAGCCAGGGGCTCAAATAGCTGTGAGGAGAAAAGAGGATCCCTTCAGCCAGCAAACTATCCAAGCAGCACGTCACCTTCCAACAAGAACATCTGTTAAAATGTTTTTCTTCAGGAAGACTTATCTTTTTGACATCAGCCATGTTGTCCCTGGTGCTGAATTGGGCTGCCACGTTTTCCCCAGGCAGGGAAACTGGCAGGAGGCAGAGCTGCTGGAAATTGCTGTGCTCTCCTGAGAGGTGTTGTTCCTCAGCCAGATAAGGGTGCGACAAAACAGAAAACATAACCATTATAGAGCTGTACTGCCCACTGGAGAGGTGAGCTGCCTTGCCAGGGATTGCTTGATGGTGCAACAGAGAAATGCTGAACAGATTAACCAGCAGGCAACGTTAATTTAGTCACATATTTTTTATTTAGCAGGACTAATGTACAAACCTCGTTATTTGCTAAGGGACTTTCATCCCTCAGAGCCCCTCCATGCTCACACACCCACTCCTGCTCATTGTGGCTCTTGTTGCCTTTGTTTTCACTCAGCACGCCCCCTCATCCCACAGGCAGGAGGAAATGGGGAGCGAGGCACTGACCAGCAGGGATTCTCCCCATGCAGGAGGTGGACACTCAGGACCCACCCCGTGGGCTCCAGACCCAGCACTGGGGACTGGCAGGTGACAGYGACACAGGACAGAGCCTTGCCCTTGTTGAGGTTTGAGGCTTCTTAATTACCTAGAGAAAAACGTTAATCACAAGAGAGAAAGGCCCATGGGATTGCTTTTTCCTCCACCAGTGCAATAAACCCAGGGGACAGACAGACACTTGCACACAGCACAAGTTCTGCCCTGAAGCCCCTCATTCCCTTGGAGTTTTGTGGTGTATTTTTAGTGGATTTTTCATAGGTAAAATACATGTTAAATTCCTGCTTATGGTTGGCTGGCAGGCAAGAATGAATGACCTTAATATACTGAGCTGCAAGTGTAAATAATCCAGCTCAGACAGTCTCTAGGAAAGATCTCATTCATAGCCACAAATCTGCATCTACCAGAGCAGACAGGCAAGCAAACAAAAACCTCTCTCCAGAAGTATTTCCTGATTTTTAAGCAAACTCCATTTTTACTGCATTTATCCTACCTATAGTAATTGCAAGTTCCATTTTTTATTGCATTCATCCCACCTATAGTATGTGCACTGTAATTGCAAGGCAGAGGCAACACTTCCATGCACCAAATTTTAGAAAAGGAAATATTAATGGACATAAATAAAAGCAAAAAAAGCTATTTCATAGCATTGTGCATGCAATTTATAGTGAGAGTTTCCCAAGTCCTGGCTCTTTTGAATGCAGATTGTGTCAGGGTTTCACTCTGAACTCAATGCCTCACATTTTGAAATAGAAAATTTCCAAATTAGTTGTAACAGGCCTTCAGCCTGCAACAAAACCAGTGCGAATGAGGTGGAAGCAATACTGGTTATCCCAGAAAGCTGCTAAAAGCTGGGATGTGGATACAGAAGCCAATCCTCCAGGCACCTTTCTCAGTCCCCTGATTTCCAGAACTCTGAGCACATCCCTGATTCTCACTCTCCAGGTACTCAGAGAAGCACTGGGATGTGTGGCTTCAGCAAGCAACTCCAGTGGCTCTCAGGATCACACTGGCACAYTGAGGAGATGCTGAGGAAATGGAGTCAGTTCCCCTCCAGCCCTTCCCAGCCCTTCCCAAGGACTGAGGCAGGAGCAGTTCTGTATTTCTTTGCTGATGAGCAACTGAGGAAATGAAATCGCCAGAAGAGATGTTTTCAATACACAAACATAACATGAAAAAAAGTACCAGGTGTCCACACATTCCTTACTTACATGCTGTTCCAGTTGAACATTTTGTAATTCCTCATCCCACGTGAAATAGCTGGAGAGCTGGAGAGAAGGGAGAGAAGCCAATTTTGCAAATTTATTTCCCAAGAGATTTAAAATAAAGAGCCCAACGGTCTGACTAGTCAGGGGTGATCCATAGCTTGGATGGGAGGTTTTCCTCTCCTTTGTCCTTGAGAAACTGAAACAGCCAAGTTGAAAGGCTGAAAGCTTCCTCTTTTGCATTAGGAATTATGCTGGCACTGTTCAGACAGTAAAGTGGGAACTCTGYGAACTACAGGAAGGAGCAGATTGAGCCGAGGCCGCAGCTGGGATAGGATGGGATGGATCACCTTTTCCTTTTGCCAGGGGAGAGAAGAAATTGTTCCATGTGCCTGATGCTTTGTGCTCTGCACTGCCAGGGCATCAGCAACACCAGGTTCACAACCCCAGTGAGGGAGGGAGGAACTTTGGTCCCATCTAGACCTTTCCTAAAAATAGATGCCTAAAACGACGTGAGTTTTGCTCTCTCAGGAGCAGCTGATGATGCATGTGTGGTCCTGGGCTCTGTGGGAGGTGAGTATGGTGCTCTGGACAGGGCTGATGGGAGGAAGGAGCTTTCTCTGGCATTAGAACAAATTCGTCTAAGAGCAGGGAGAGCTTTGCCCTCTTCCKGGACACAGCAATGAGCAGTGCACACAGGAAAGACTTAAAAATATTTGAAACCACAAATTGGATGGAGGAAGCTCCTGAGCAGCTGCTGCAATTCCACCCATTGTCCTTTTGGACTAACCATAGCAGCTCTGAGGAGTGAAGGCAGATGGAGCAGAGACACATTTTGGGGGGGAACATCTGTGGCAGCAGGACCAGAGTTGAGCTTTGGTCAGGTTTTTTTCTGTCCTTTCATGCCCTAGACTGTTGTGCAGGGTGCAGTGAATGAGTTCAGTGATTGAGTTCAGTGATGAAGAACTTTAGAGACACCAGTTTCAGCGTTTCCTGGGTGTTTGCATCAGTGCTACGGACCTGGAGCATTTTGCCACCCCCATTTTGTCACACCTGCTTGGTGTGACACCCAGTCACAGTATGAGCCCCATACCTGGATACCAAGTGAGGGTGGGCTCATGTTTCCTTYCTGATGCATGTCAGGGCTCTGCCTGCATGGAGGAGGAGCAGGAGCAGAGCTGGAGGCTGCTGTGCTCTCCTGGGGCTGTGCTCATCAGGTGTGCACTGAGCGCTGTACCAAGTGCTTGTTGTTACAGCRTTATGGTGTTGACATTTAGATGTCACAGAATATGAAATAACCCATAATTACAGTCTAATTGTTCTGCCAGAGTTTTATTCTTTCATAATATTGCGCACAGAGCTTTTGCCTCACCTCAGCATTATTGTTGCTATTATCCCCCCAGGATGCCCCTCCAGCACTGCATCCACCCTGATTACTGCTCTGGGAATTGCCTGTCTTTGTCCCGACCCCAGGCRTATACTACCCTGCATGCTGTCCTCGGGATGAGCAGTGGGATGGGTGATTTAGGTAGGATGTGACACAGACAGTGTCCAAAAGGCACATCAGATGTGTCATTTTTCACAGCACAGCTCCAAGCCTTGCTGGTTCTGGCAAAGGCTCAGCTTTGGTTGCCCGAACCACGGTTCCCTCTTACRGACATCAAGACTCAGGAAAGACTGGGACTCCTAGTGCTTCCATTTCATTGTGCTGCCCTGAAAGCCAATGCTTCCACCTGCTTCTCTGTCTTTTTGCTCACCCAGGCAGGATTCCTGGAGGATTTGGCACACTGGAGCAGGTGGCAGAGCCTATTGGTGACAGCAAGAGTTGTGAACCCTGACCCGATGCTGTGGCCAATGCCCAAGCCCTGGAGGGTGTGCAGGTGATGCCATCCATGGATGYTGGGAGGGGAAGAGGCACTTCCTGGCTCCCACAGCCAGCCCAGAGCCAGTGCTGCTGGTGACACAGGGCAGGGAATCCCTTGGCATGCGGGATGAGAATGTTTGTTTTCACAGGCTTTGTCAAACACACTGTGTCCTCTGCTGCTCAGCCCTTCCAGGAGTTACCTGGAGCAGAGCCTGAAGGATGTACCTATTAAAATGTTAACAGGAACAGTTCACAAATAAGCTATACTGAGAAATGAGAGGCTCATGAATGGCTGGCCCTGGCCAAGCTCTTCATTTGCAATATCTGTTTTAATCTGTTTGATAATTTCTGGGCAGTGACAGGCTTTTTCCTTGAGGTCTCAGGCTGTGAACACAGCAAGGAAGCAGTGGAGGGGAGAAGAGATAATTTTCCTGTTTGTGAAAGTGGCCTCACTTCACCTTCTTTAAAAGCTCAAATTATGGTTATTAGCTGAAGAAAAATCACCAGTTCCTTTGTGTCCTGAAGGCATTTTCAAGACACAGTTCATCACAGATTTAACAGCAACATATCTTTAACAGAGATCATATAAACCAGAGAGGAAGGTACCCAAAAGCCAGGAGGGAACTCTGCTGGAGAGACAGGGAAGAGAGGAGCCTGGGATGAACCACAGAGCTGCCTGTGCTCCCTGAACCTGGAAGTAACAAACCATGGGGAAGCATCATCTTATTGTGTTACAATAAGAGGTTGGAGCTCCTTAMGCCTGGCACCACCAGGTCCATCAGGCACCCCCTGCCCCATGGGAAATGCTGCCTGTCCTGTTCCCCAAGCAGAGCCTGAAGATATTCTCATCTCCAAGCCTGAATTGGTTTTCACCCACAGAAATCTGTGTCACTGCCTTCCTCTTCATTGTTTTCCATTCCCTCGGCCTTCTCTTCATCCACATTTTCCATACGCTGTTCCCTTCCACATCATTGGCACAGATGTGATGCAACCCAGGTCCGTGAGCTGGTCCCTGTGGGACTGCTCACAGAAATCAGTAGAAAACCACCAGGTTGTTCATTTTTGTGTGCATGTAGCACAAACCAAGGTCGATTTTGCATCTGTGTAATTCCTTGACAGCTGCCTTTTTTTGTTTGATCTCTGAGGGCATTAACCAGAAAGCCCCAAAGCGATTTTACTCTTGGCTGTGACTCCGGAACACGGTGAAGGTGACTTTGACAGAACTTCTCTCTCCTTTGTCTTTCTGATTGAGCAACAACTGCTGCTTCCGTCAGACTGACTCATACCCCATCTCTATTGGCACTTGTCAGCTCTCAGGCTGCACAGCAGAGCCACCAGCACCTTCCAGCCTGGTCCCTGCTGAGCTGCAGGGGTGCAGGGGTGGGAATCACTTCCCCACCATCACTTGCAATTCAAAATTTGGCCATTGCCTAGGGCCCTAAACCCTGTCACCAATCTCTCAAAACCACTCGTGTAATTCCACTCCTCCACATTCACTGGCACCACATGGATGCAGCCTCTATGCCCCAGCTCTAACAGAAGTTTTATGGGTTTAATATTTGTAGGTTATGAAGCCCCTAGGGAATGTAGGGAATGGTGTTTTTGCACAGATTTGGGTATGAGGATCACTTTCTTCCAGTATTGTTTTTTAAATATGCAAAACCTCGGAGTCCTTTTCTGTCTGTAGGACTAAGGGAGGTGCCCAGTGAGGCTGAGTGAGAGGGATGAGCTGCAAGAGGACTACGTGGACATCCTGAAGTCAGTGTTGAACTGCCTGAGCACCCAGCCTGGGCACAGTGCTGCTAACACGGCCATGGGGCTGCACAGACACCCCTTTCCAAAAACAGCCCCGCCAGCACCCAGGGACATGGCCATGCCCATTTGGGCACCTCAGTAAAGCGGAGACCTCTCCTTCCYGAATTTTCAGACAGTGGGTGATGGCAGGTATTCACACAGGATGGCAGTGCCAGGCGACATCAGCAGAGAAGAAATGCTGAAGTACATTAAAAGAACATAACAGGGAATGTTAGTTAAAAACATCAATGTCTTTGGCCGTCAAAACATTTAGAYTTAAGTCAAGCTGGAAGAAAATATTTTATGTGTCGTGCTGGGTAGCCTCTTAAATACACTCCTCAGTCACATCCTGAACATCACAGTTACTGAGGGGATCTGTAAAGGGAATGTTAAGCAGTCATCACACCAAACCTCACCATTTTGACAACAAATCTCCTCGCGTTGAGTGCGTTGGGCAGACACACCCTCCCCCCCGGCCATCTCCAGCCTGGCGATGGACACAGACCAGCTCAGGGACAGGCAAGAGGAGCTGCTTCAGCCGGGTGATTTAACGCTGTTGTTATCTGCAGTAATAACTGCTGGATCGTCAGTGCCACAGAGCAAAGCAGCCAGGGAAATAATTATCTGCAATTATCCTGCACAGTGTTCCAGGTTTGAACCAAAACAAAAGCTTTTTCCAGGGTCTGCGGGAGTTTGCCTTGGTTTTGTTTCCAGATCCCACAAAGCCAATTCCTGGTGTGGGTTTGAGGAAGCAAAAGAACCCCAACTTCCCCCCCTCAGGACATTTGTGCTGGGTTTGTGTCTTCTCCTCTCCCACGCACAGTTCCGTGACGCTGTGTCCGGAGAACTCCCAGCATCGCTGTGAGACAGCAGCAGTGGGATGAAGTGTTGGAATTCTGTTAAGAGTCACTCCAGAGCACTGGAGTGCGCCAACCCTTGGATTATGTGAGCAAACACCCACGCCCACACTCCCTTTCCTTCCCGCAAACACGTGCAATGAGGGACAGGACCTGCCACGCCCCCCAAACCGCGGCTGTAGAGGGCAGAGGTGTGAGGCTGGCCACGACACAGAGGACGTGGTGCAGGCTGCCAGTGGAGCCCTAAGGAAAGCAAATGGAAAGAGAAGAAAAGACTAACTGTCCTTTGAAAATGACCCAAAGGTGAATGAAATGTCATAGGAAGTAGTGAAAAACTACACGGATTGTCGTCTGCCAAAGGGCAGCATAAGGTTTCCCAGAGAAAAGGGGAAAATACTATTTTCCACAGCAAGCCAAAGCCTGGGGACAGAGTGCTGCTCCTTGGGCTGAGGCAAAAGGCATTTTATCCGCCCAGGTTTGTGTAGCCCAGGTTTAGAAATTTGCCTGTGAAACGCTGGACTTGAATCACCCAGCATCAGAATTCACACTTTGGATATGTGCCTCAGTGTCTGGGCTTAACAGGACACCTCTGCCTTTAATTGAAATCTAATCTAATAAAAAAGAGAGCTCTCCCCTTGTCCTTTCCTCCACTCCACGGGTTAAGGGACCCTTAGCACTTCAGCCTTGAAGGCACAATTGCTCTTTCAATTTGAAAATGCATTTTCTGACAGATTGCAGAGACGTCAGGAGCAAGTATGGAGCTGGCAGCAAATTGTGGCTGCTGCTGACCACGAGGGAGACACTGGCTCTCCCAGCCTGACCATAAGGGAGATACCAGATACCAGCCTCATTGTCCGAAAGATTTGGGATCTCCCCGTCCAGCGCTGGGTAAGCCTTCTCCCAAAGTGACACTGCTTGTTTGGGACAGGGATGGCTCCAGGAAAGACAGCACCTCGTGTTCAGGGAAGGCATTCCTCTGCCCCAGCCCAAGGGAAATAGGAAAGGCTATGGAACTCAGTGGCATCACTCTAGTCCCGTCCTCCTGAGGATGAGGAATAAAGGACTCCTCATCCTCAGCTCTCCTTGCCCTGGGGAAACTGTGGAGCCTGTGGCTCGGCTGCGGACACAAGGCACCCACAGCACGGGGTCCCGGAGCGAACCYACTCCCTGCTGGGAAACTTTCAGGCCCTGCGCCTCCCCACTCCGGGATCTCTCACCTGCACTCCCCATCCCCTGCCTGGCTCCTTCCTCCTCCTTCCCCTGTTCGACTCCGCGGTGCGCTAGGACCCGGCGGGCGCAGGGGAGGGATGCCGGCGGGAGGCGATGCGGGGTCCCGGGGGCGGAGGTAGCCCTGGGGGGCTGCGGGCTGTCCTGGGAAAGTCCTGGTAGTTCCCTGGGGTCCCGGAGACTGACGGAAGTCCTGGAGGGTCCGTGGAGCCTAGGGATACTGGATGATCCCGGGTGGTTCACGGGAGTTCCTGGAGGGTCCCGTGCGGATCCTGTCCGCTCCCTGCCCCTCCAGGCGGAGAGTTTGCAGGGGAGAGGGGTACAAGGAGCCGGGCGGCTGCAAGACTTGGGGTGAATCGTGGGAAAATAGGGGAGGGAGGAGCCGGGGTGGGCGGGAAGGCGGGGAGGGGGCTCGGGGGCAGCCCCGGCTCCTGGTCCCCGCTCCCGCCGCAGAGTGCGCGGGGCTCCGCCGGTGGCTGCGGGCACGATGGAGAACGGCTCGGCCAGCCCGGGAGCCGCGCTGGGCGGCAGCGGCAACCAGAGCCTGGGCAGGATGCCYCGGCAGCCCCTGGAGCTGCAGGTGGTCACCATCCTGCTGGTGCTGCTCATCTGCGGGGTGGGCATCGCGGGCAACGCCATGGTGGTGCTGGTGGTGCTGCGCACCAAGCACATGGTGACCCCCACCAACTGCTACCTGGTGAGCCTGGCCGTGGCCGACCTCATCGTGCTGCTGGCGGCCGGGCTGCCCAACATCTCCGAAGTGGTGGCTTCTTGGGTGTACGGCTACGCCGGCTGCCTCTGCATCACCTATTTGCAGTACCTGGGCATCAACATCTCCGCCTGGTCCATCGCTGCCTTCACGGTGGAGCGGTACATCGCCATCTGCCACGCCATCAAGGCGCAGCTCCTGTGCACCGTGTCCCGCGCCAAGCGCATCATCGCCTCGCTGTGGCTCTTCACCTCCCTCTATTGCCTCATGTGGTTCTTCCTGGTGGACACGACCCAGGTCACCTTCTCGGACGGGGCACAGGTCAGCTGTGGCTACCGGGTCTCCAGGAGCCTTTACATGCCCATTTACTTCTTGGATTTTGCTGTCTTCTACATCATCCCGCTGGGGCTGGCAACTGTCCTCTACGGCCTCATTGCCCGCATCCTTTTCGTGAGCCCCCTGCCCGCCACCCCGCAGCATTCCTGCCTGGGCTYCATGCACCAGGGCAGCTCCCTCAAGCTCTCCTGCCGCGGCAACAGGGGGCCCCTGAGCTCCCGCAAGCAGGTAGGGGCTCCCTGCTATGCTGGGCACGCCGGGCTGGGCCAGCACTGCCAGGGCTCAGGGCTTTGAGGGGCATTCTGGCAGGGGTCGGGGTGCCACAATTTTTTGCTTGCCTTTGTGGGGGGAGTGGACAGGGTTGGTTTGCTGCAAAGAAGCCCCTCAAGCCCAGCTGGGGTCTGGCAGCACAGATGGGCTCCCCCTGCTTTGGTTGGGCTTGGTAGAGCAGGACATGGCTTCACTTGGGGAGAGACAGGAGTGCAGGCACCTTTGCTGGCTAATTAGTTACTGATTGCCTCCCCAAGGAGGAGGGGGCCAGGTCACATTATGCCAGTGGGACTCAGCTCTCAGACAGGGTCCTGGGTGGGGAACCTCAGATTTAAAGGAGCAAAGAGAAGGGATAGCTGTCTTCCCTCGGAGCCCAGCCCCAGTCCCGGCAGCTGGGGAAGGCACTTTGCTGTCACAGTGGTGTGTTTGCATTTCAGTGATTCCTCCCTCTCAGCTGCCTCCTATCTCCCCACATCCTTCTCCTCTCACCTCCTTCTGTCCTCATTCCTCATCTTTCTCTGTTCACACAGACCATCACTGCCTCGTGTCCCATCTCTTTTGACAGGTCAGTATCTAGACATGGGACACTCAGGAGACTGTCCCATTTTGAATAGGCAGAGGCCTATTCAGCCTTACTTTTAAAAGAAAGGGCTGAATCTGGGAATTTGGGTTGAGTCCTCAAAACCACTAGTTCTGTTGTGATTTCCAGATAGCCGAAGTGGACTTCAGCCTGCTCTAGAGTCCTCATGCTTTCAGCTCTGTGCCTTCTTGCCTGCCTTGCACAGGAACCTCCATTCCCCAGGAGAGAAGAGTCAGGGTCACGGAAGGGAAGCAAACAGCCCGGAGAACGTGTATTTCTTCATGAACTACTAAGTCTTTCCAGTTCAGCTTTTCTTCCCTTTTTCTCCAGCACTGACAGGTTTAAAGGAAATGCTGACTTCTGCAGAAGTATTTGCCTGCTCTCCCATGGCCACTGGCTGCTGCAGGAGCTTTGGGCAGGGTGTTTGTCAGTGAGGGCTCTAGGCTGGTTGAGGGACCAYTCCTTCCAGAGCAGCTGCAGGAGGGGCTGTGCTGCTCCCCCTGCAGTGCTGTGCCATGGAGTGGCACAGTGTGTTCCAGTATCATTAGGACAAGTGGCTCTTGGGGCAGGATGACGGGCATTCCAGCTCCTGGAAACATCTTGTGCTCTCTACTGTTACACCAGGAGTTTACTTGAGACAGTCAGTACCTCCTGAAATATCTTAGCGTGCAAAGACTTTCTCTGAATGGCCTGACATTACAGAGCTGGCCTCTTTAGGAATAAAGATGGCACTGAGTTTTTAAACAGTAAAGCAGTTTTCTAGGGCTTCCAGTCACTGGGTATGTGTAGCTCTGGAGGCCCMCCTGACCAGAGTACAGGCACCCACGTCAGCATTCCTCCTCTGGCCTCTCTCTATAGAGGAACTGTCTCTTCCAGACCCCATGCCCCGAGTTCTCTGGGAGAGGTCCTACAGGGGCTATCTCGGATGTGCCCATTTTTCTCCCTTTCCTGGGTGGCTGCGGGTGTTTTRCTGTGGCTGTGCTCCTACACAGCCCCAGAACTGCACGGCTTTCAGGGTGTGAAGATGCTGCTGTTCCCTCACTGGTGGTTCTAAAAGCACCTAAGTCCAGAGCAGGACAGCACAAGGTGTGAGCTTTGCTCTATTTATCACTTACACAAACACCAGCCACCTCCAAGCACGTATTTCACCTGCTGGAGAGGGACCACTAGAGGGAGTGGGATTCCTGAAAAAAGGATGTACGACTCAGGATGATGGTGCGGGAACAAGGAAGGGGAATACTGGCTGGGGAGAAGCATCTGTGGCTTCCAAGACAGGGGCAGAGCCTGGACACAGCTTTGTGAGACACCACTTGTACATTCTCTCCTGTCTTTCCCAAAAGGCAACAAACTGTGGCAGCAAACAAGCTTCAGTCTTAGCAACAGCCTCAGCACTCACTGTATCACTGCAAGATCTTATTTTTGGAAGTGTCCTCACATTTCCTTTAAACCACACACAGAAAACCCCTTCTATTTTGGCCTCATCTTGGTAATAGTTCCTTTCTTGTAGGGAAAGTTTTGTTGTCACTACAAATGCCCCCCAGTTTCTACTCACGGCATTACAGGAAGGCATAGCTTCTTTTGATGAAGTAAAAAAAGCATTCCAAGAAAAGCTGAGAGACTGTAAATGTGATCTCAGTGCTTATTTCCATACTGAGAACTGAATTATTGCACAACTCCTCTTCTGATGTTTGAAACGCCACTGCYTAGATATGCATGTGGCATCAGTGTTTAGTCATAYTTTCCTCCCTGGGGACATGTATATTTTGTAAGTATTTGTTGGAGGAGGAYTGTCACCTATCAGAAATAGCTGTTCACATTATTAGGATGACTGGTGTTTCATACAAACCCCCAATTTCCTAGACAAGCTTATGTYGAGCTGAGGGCAATTACTACTCACTTCTGAATTCTCAGTTTCTCTTTGTTCCCCGTATGTTTATGTAGTGCTTCGCTAGTCTGCTGAAAATTAAAACAATCCATGGCAATTAGCTAACTAACCCCTATATCAGCACAAGTAGGAACTTGTGTAAAACTCCTGACAGTCTGCTCTGCTCCCAGGGCTGGTCTGTACCAGGAGCCTATTCCCTGGAACAATATAGGTGGTGTAGGAAACTGGGAAACCCTAGGCAAGTGGATGAGATATATCCCATGGCACCCCCAAAACTGAAGTCTCCACCTTTAAACAGGGATTTTCCCCATTGATTTATGGTTATGCACAATTTTCAAATTTGCTTTCTGGTGCAAATTCCCACAGTTATCCCAGCCCATATCCAGGAYGGTGAATACTTTTTCTAAAGAGTTTTAAAGGCTCTTCAATGGTAGATGAAAACCTGTAATTTAAGGTTTTCTTTATGCAGGATTATTTCCTGATTAAAATGGTTTCAGAGAGAAATAGCCCCACGGCTTGGGTGTTTTTTTAAGTGCTTAAAGAGAGAAATTCGCTGTCTGCACCCCTTCTCTAGGTGAGAAAGTTCTGCCGGAGATTTAACATCACCTGGCTATTTCTCTTTTTGAATATCTCCACCATCAAGGTGACCAAGATGCTGGCTGTCGTGGTGGCCCTCTTTGCCCTCCTGTGGCTGCCTTACCGCACGCTGGTGGTGGTGAACTCCTTCGTGGACCCTCCGTACCTGAACACCTGGTTCCTCCTCTTCTGCCGCCTGTGCATCTACCTGAACAGTGCCATCAACCCCATCATCTACAACCTCATGTCACAGAAGTTCAGGGCTGCCTTTAGGAAGYTGTACAAGTGCGAGGAGAAGAGTGCTGGGCGCCCCGCCCCCTCCAGCACCCCGGTGTACTACAGCGTCGTGAAGGACTGTTCTCATGACAGCTCTGACCACAACATCACTGAACAGGAAGATCTGAACAGACTCCCTGCACCTGCAAAGAACAACAAACAAACCCTGTGACCCTGAAACAACGCAGGCAGTGGGAGCTCTGCAGCTTTACACGCTGTGCTGGGAGAGTGCCAAGAAAATTGCTTTGGCATTGAGGCAAGCTTCATTCAATACTTCTTCAGGGCATTTAACAAAACATATTGTTATAGGCAAATTAATTTGCTTTTCCTTAACGCTAATTTATTCTTGCTTGCTGAAGCGTTAGGTACGTGCCAATGTTTAGCATCTCCAAAGCACCTACTGTTAAATATAGCAGTGCAACACCATTCTGTGTTACTGCAAGTGCAATTGCTTGTTGAGCTGGGCCAAAGCATTGAAAGGAATCCTCGGAACGGAAGGGCATTCAAGGAAAAAATACACCTCTTTATAGAGTGAGTCACTCCTACCCAAATTTACATGCCTGTAACACGAACACATGGAAGCTGCTCCTCTGCAGTCTTTGTAGAGTTAATGGGGACAATTAGGTACCTCCATGCAGTGTCTCCTCTCATCTCAACACTTTCCCGTGAGGAATACACATCCCTACTGCGGAGATGAATGCCTCCAAGGTGTGACTACTTCTGGCTATTAACTGTAAAAGAACTCTCAGGGGGAGACCCCTACATTAGGACTAACCAAAGCAGGGTGTCATGAACCTCGTCATGGCTCTGGAAACATCGCAGTGCTGGTAGCACAGAAACCCAAGGTCCAGACCAGTTGGAATATGTTACAGAAAAATGAATCGCTTTGCTGGGTGAATCAGGACAAGACCTCAAGTCCCCCTGGTGTGTTGGAACTGTCCAGGATCTCTTTTGTTGTGTATAGGTTGGCTTTGCATGTATGATTATTATGTTGCATGTTATTAAACTATATACATTGCCCCTAAAATAGCTGGAGGATGAGGGAAGAGACTGGTTTTCTGCAATTATTYGAAACATAATGCATTTGGAATTTAAGGATTTGTGCCATTTTTGCACTGTTTTGTGTATATTGTGGATTTAGGAACAGAGTTCCTATTTATTGTTTTTTAGGAAGTTCTGCACAGAGATTTGGGATTTACTTCTTGAAGGAAATGGAAGTGTTTTTGCTAACATGTGAGGATTTGCTTCTAACAATCTTACAATCTTTTTTTATAGTATAGATTTTTTTTTTTTCCCCTTAGAACAGATTTTTCCTTAGCAGCTTAGAACAAGCCATTGATAAAAGCATCTGCAGACAAACCAGAGCAGGAAGGATCAGGGTGAAGTGGAGGAGGAGGAAGGGGATCCCTGGGTGACTGTTGGTGCTTCCCTGGGGCCTCGAGCACAGGCAGCATCTCCATGGGGATGGTCTGTCCAGTGTCCTCCAACCCTTCACCCTGAAGCTGTGGGTGCAGAGAGCTGCATGTAGGAAGAGGATTTACTGTTGGAGCTTAGGAACCCACCTGCATCCTGAGCTGAGGCATTTCTCAGGCATGGGATGTGCAGTTTGACAGATGGCCTTGATCTCTGTGAACACAAGGAGCAGCATAACTGTGAACCATCTCCAGCAGGATGTTTTCTACCTCCTCATCCCGTTTCCTATCTTCACTGTTCCCCTTTATGCTTTTCCCCCCAGACAGAGACACCCTAAAAGCACTGTTCTCGTAATTAAATTTCAGCTTCAAGCCAACAGCTAATTGATAGTCCTGAAATTTTTGTTCAACATACTTGAGATTCAATTAAAACCTGGTTCTCCTCTCCCCTTTCTGCCCTTAGCTGCCAAGTGCTGCATGACCCTTTGCTACTTTTTGAGAAGTAACTGGCAGATAAATTCCCCTGGCACCACGAGATCGCCAAAAAACGCACCAGAGTGTTAAACTCTGTAGATGAGGAATGAGTTCCCGCTCCTTCCCCCTGCACATMTTCTGACACTTTAGGAGGAATTGAGAGAATTTTAGGTGGAAGTGGAGGCAGAAGGTCAGCACTCAGCTTGCTAAGGAGATGCTGGTTGAGAGGACAGGCAGCTGCATGCTGCTGGGAAATAAATCACCAGCAGAAAGGAATTAAAAGGAATAACTCATCACTGTAACTTCCTTTGGGTATCCAGGGTCTGAATAAAAATCTTAATTCCTTACAAGAAATCACATAGCTCCCTTCAAGCTTCAGCCAGCATTACCTTGTACCTTGCGACGTCCCACCCTGCTCGTAAAGTCTCAAGCATTACCCTTGGCATTTATTTGTCTCAACAGCATGAGTGTGGGCTGCGAGTTTGTAAATATGCCAGCAAATAAAGGATCTATCTATTGCTCCTAAGTAATTTACTGCATTGAAGTGCTCCTCAATATGATCTAACCTATTACTCTCCTAATTAAAGCTCATTATTCCTAACCCCTGCCCTTTCAGTGGCTGTTAACCTGGTAAAACACCATCTGGTTTCTTCAATTACAAACAAGTAAGTCCCCTGGCAGGAGAGAAGGGATCTGGCAGTGCTGCAGAGCCCTGGGGTGAGGGGAAGAATTTGTGAGTAGTGCAGAGAGGGGGCTGGAGGAGGCAGAGGCGTGGGGAAGAGCTGCCAGGAGAGTGGTGAATGAGGTTTCTGGGCCTGAAGAACTACAGGTTGGCTGAAGCTCCCAGCATTCATCAGGGAGTTTCAGTTTAGGAGACACCACATCCAACATTTTTACCTGAATTTGGCTGGTCCCAGTGATAGGGCCACACAGTGGCAGTGCATGGATGGGACCTCAGCAAGGGTTATTTACTCTTGCAAAACATACACGTTTAAATAACTTACTAAAATCTGTAGTTTAAGCCCCTATCAGGTGGTCTTCTTACTTTGTCTCTAGATTTGGGTGGTGGAAAATTGGGGAAATAGGGCATCTATGCCAGCCTGTGACAAAGGAGAGTGGCCAGGCAGGTAGGAGAGCCTCTCCCCTACAATGTTGGCCAGCACTCTGAAAGCCAGCCTGCCCCAGRGCCACATTAGGGAGTCACCCACATAGTACCAGCAGTTCCCAAAAAAGGGACTAAAAGACCATGAGGGCACCCAGCACCTCCCTGCAACCAGCACAGGCTTCTACACTGTGGTACCAGGGCATGTTACTAATGTAAAATAGTGGTACCCTTAAATAAATTATATTCAGGTCACTGAAGAGGATGCTGAGCAATTGCTTAAATTTGTCAGAGCCACAAGAAAGGGTAGACCACACATTAGGGAAAGAATTAGATGCAGCCCCTTTTCAATCTGGTCTGGCCCCAGTTKCTTCTTTGAACTAATTGGTTCAAGGAGACCACAATTAAAGAGCTGCTAATAAGGCCTGGGGATAGTCCTACAGCAATATGAATGTAATCACTCAGCAGTTATTTGTTTATTTTGCAATTCCTGTTTCCCAAGGCTTCTGGAGGGCTCTTTGGCCAGAACTGCCCCTGGACCTGCCTCCAGACTTGCACTCACTCAGGGGTTGCTCCTCAGGACTCTTCAAACCAAGGCATCCATTTCAGGAGTGTGCTGGAACACAGCAGATCGAAGCTTGCCAGTCCTGTGGGACTGACCTTAAATTACTAAAATGCCCTCAGTTTAGCAGTTAACCAGCCCTGCACATTTCCGCCCTGCCAGGGWGTAAATGCAGACTTCAGTGGGAGGGCACTGCCTGTGCCCCAAATCTGGGGTGCTTTCCCAGACACCACCCAAGGGAGGAAATGTGATGGCCACACCACAGGTCCCTGTGCCATGGGTGATGGGCAGAAGTGTTAAGGACAATCTGTGCTTTATAATTGCTGAATTTTCTTTAATAACCACGTTATGCATTGGGCTCAGAGTGTGCTGTTTCTATAGAGATGGAGGTTGCTGTGAGTGCACCAGTGGCTGCTTGCTGCTCCTCCAATAGAGAATGAATGCCTGAAGCCACAAGTTGGGAAGCCTTAAAAAAACTTTCCCCTCTCAAGGAGAAGGCCCTAGGGTGGTCCTGGTGCTAACATGGTTTTGAGGTCCTCAGCGAGGGCCCACTGTGCTCTCAACCTGTCCTCGAGGGCAGGGCGTGGGTGGCTGCTCAGAGGAAATAAAATAAAAGGAACTTTTTCCAGCCATGCAGTGCCAGCAGAAGAGGACAGGACAGGGTGGCCACTGTAGGGCCCCCTGCTGCCAGCCCCAAGCTGGGCATGGCATGCCCATTGCTAGGGGTGTCTGTACCCTGATGCATTAATGCTCCTGGGAGTCATGCTAGCTTCCTCCAGGAAGGGTCCTGAAGCAAAGGCAGTGGTGTGGAGCCACGCCCATTCCTGGCTCCTGGGTCAGAAAGCAGTACAGGAACCCCTCCACACATTCCAGCACCTTCTCAGTGTCAGGGTCACCTTCACCCCAGCTCTGACCCTTCCTCTGGTGCAAAGACGAAGCCCAAAAGAGAGGGTGGCTCCTGAGAGCCCCGATGCCCCGCAAGGACGGTGGAGGACAATGTGGCTGTCCCCAGGATGCCTGGGCAGGCCCCTGTCAAAGGACACTGGGGCTCAGATTGCACCTTCCCTCCCAGTGGAGGGTAAGGCTCCTGCCCTTCGACACAGGATCAGGCCAGTGCCTTGAGCCTGGTTCTCACATATCAGACACCTCCCTGCCCACACCCAGGGACACTTGGCTGGACGCAGTGTGGGGACATTACCCCTGAAACCAGCAGCTATTGAGGCAGACCCCAGCACTGTTCCCCCTACCCTGGGGAAGGTGCAGGCTTTTTGTTCTGCCTTTATTAATACTTTCAAAGCAACCTGTCATTGCTCCAGCAGCAGACCCACTTCCCTCCCTGCTGCCTCTGCCACGTGAGCCAAAGACCTGCTCCATTCATCAGCCTGAGATTTATGAGGTGCACGAGGCTCCAGTTACCCTGCTGCCCTCAATTGATGAATGAGATGTGGCTGGTTCCTCCCATACCAGAAGCAAAGCAAGCCCAGAAGAGGGTAAACCCATCATTTCATCAAACTCAGCTCCTTAAGTCTCTACTAGGGCATGAAATCTTTGGCCACGAGACCCCTCGTACCCACAGAAGCCAGGGGCAGCACTCCTGCCTGTGAAGACTGAGACTGTGTCCCACCAGCCTCTTGCACAGCCCAGCTTTGCTCATGTGAGACACTCCAGAAATAGAAAAGGGATCGAAGGTTTCGGCTACTCTGGATGCCTCAGGCCCCAGGGCCCTGCTGCCCTGGGCTGGTGCTGGGCTCTGCTCTTCCATCCTCTCCCATAAATCACCCGGTTGCCATTTCCCTCTGCCTCACGCCTGGCTTTTCTCTCACTCAGGCTGTTTCAAGAGGGTAAGTCAGAGGATGGGTCACAGGCGGTGGAGAATCACTGCTCCCCAAACCCAGGAGGAGCAGCCAGTGACGCACAGCTTGGAATGAAGCTGGCAGCAGCCCTGGGGTCGGGAGGCAGCGCAGGGACCTGTCAGCAGCCATCAGCATGGCCTGGGCAGGCTCTGGGCCAGCGAGCTGCCTTTCCTCCTGGCCCTGTGCAACCTCTGCCAGAGGCCAGCACGATGAGAGCACACAGAGTGTGCTCAGAGAGCAGGGGGGTCCTCAAAAGCTGCCACCAAACTCCTACAAAGCAGTAAGTGAAAACAACTCTCTTTACAAAGTACCTCCATCAATAAAAAAAGCGCAAGATTTTGAAATAGATAACTAGGAAAAAGCTAAAAACCATCCAGATGCCACCAATGAAATACTGCACCAGTCTCTCCTTTAAGACTGGAGTGAATGYGTCAACATGGAAAGAAACCTGGAGATTCCCCTGCAAAAATCCACATGGATAGAGTGAGCAGATAACTGTTTATTATTGCACATAATCCAGCAGAACAACCAACAGAAAACTCTGGACAGTAGTACACAGATTGTAGTAAACAGCTTGCAAAATCTGTGATGAAGGTACTTTTGTGTGAAGATTTTTTGTGTTTGCATCTTTGTAAGACCTGAAAAGTATAACACAAAATCCTAGTCAGTTTTGAAAGCATGCAGTTTGAGGTAAATCTGGTATTTTGCATCTAAGAAAATGAAATCCCTAAGGGGCTCTCTCTCTATGTATATATATCCATATTCCAGTGCAATATGGATATAGTTATACGTCACATAAAAGCAAATCTACCTACTTTTCTCAGAAGGTTACTAGGAGGAAAGCACATTACCGAGTGCGTGTCACATGCATAAAAAAATTGGGGGGGAAGGAATTACCTTAGCACTGTTGAAAAACATTTTTGTGCTTAGTGATAAATAGAAGCCCCTCAGGTCTCTCAATGGAAATTGTCTTGGTGGTGAATAAAAAGCAGTTGGCATATTGAAACTGCAGAGTTGGCTAGTGAATGCCAGCAAATGGAGATAAAACATCAAAGGCAGCAGAGCCTGGGGTTTGCAATACATTTATATTTAAGAAAAGAAAAAAAAAGAAAAGAAGCAAATTGCTACTAA
The DNA here is from genome assembly GCA_018881555.1 of Amblyornis subalaris. Taxonomy (NCBI): domain Eukaryota; kingdom Metazoa; phylum Chordata; class Aves; order Passeriformes; family Ptilonorhynchidae; genus Amblyornis; species Amblyornis subalaris. The sequence goes on along the minus strand of JACAXG010000068.1, from coordinate 4,376,061 downwards.
ACTATGCTCTGTGGAAGTGTAGATGATGCTGCACAGCTTTCTCAGGACTGGTACAGCCACATGGCTTTTAGGAAGGGATCACATTCACTTCTCCCACAGTTAACACCACATATTTGCTACTGTGGCAATGTTCCTGAGCTGAATAACATTAAAAAATAGACTTGGTTCACAAAGGAAAGTACTGAATTATTCTCACTCTCTTATACCATAACTAGAGTGGATAAATTAGGCAGGTTTTGCCCTATGTCTCCAGTCAGTGTAAACCCCTGCGTGTCTGCCACTCCATCTCTGAAATCCTTTCAGATTGACCTTTGAAGCAGACCGGGCATCTGTTTTTTTCCTTAACTATCATTTCCCCATTCTTTCCAGTCCAGCAAGGTTTTCCCACCCAGTCCTGTGCTGTGGGACTTCAGGATACACAGAGGTGCACAACCAACTATAAATAACATCTCTGATTATCTTAAAAAGGGATAGAAAATACATATTGCTCTTAAAAGAAGGAAGAAACATGTCCAAGCACTCAGCCTCACACTAAACTGTAACTTCATCTGTGCCGACTTTCTAAGCTCGCACCGCTAAGGATCAGAGCAGATCATGGTGGAAAAATCTCCTTCCAAAGGTCACTCCCTGTCACAGCTTTGGGAAAATCGGTGCAAATCGCCCAGGCCTCTCAGCCTCGCACACGCCAACAACACCTACAACTGCCCCACTGCACCCTGCCACTGCTGAGAGCCTGGCTGCTGCGTATTTCTGAGCCCAAAATACACTGGAGTCACTCACATCTCTGCACCTTTTTTCTCTCAGGAATAAGGTAACCTCTCCCTCGATAGCCACCCTGCATGCTCTGGCTGGAAAGTCTGTTTGTTCGGTGCAATGAGAGCCCAGGACACCCCTGCAGCCCAGCGCGCCACAGGGAAGAACCTGCAGGTGTACGGAGGCATTCTCAGCAAGAACCTCCTTTTCACTCTAACTCGCAACATTTTCATAGAAAAAAGGGGTAAAGGGACAAATTCGGCACACCTCCTTCCTTTCCTGTTACAGCGGGAAGCACCTACTGCAAGACACCTCTGTGCAGAGCATTGGTGGTGGCAGGAGAGAGCTCGGATGGTGCCTGGTCCCCAAACAGGCCCCATCTCCACCCAGAGCACCCCCACAGGCACCAACAGCCTTGGATCCACCAGTCCCTCACACCCCGCCCCGCGGCCCCGTCCGTGGTGCATCGGCCRCCATGGGCAGGAGTCGGGTCACACTTCAACAAGCCCAATTTCAACTTGCTCCCCCTCTCAGTCCTCCATACATGGAAAATGACTCCAGGTGGCGGGGGAAAGGAAAGACTTTTTGTTCATCCCTTTGGATGACTTCCAAGCATGGAGAGCAGCGTCGTCCACCTCTGGCCATGGCTCTCTCTCATGAGTCATTCTGGTTGCTGTGTATTGCTTCATCTCCACGCCATGGATGAAAATCTTTGGAAAATCTCTGGCACCGAGTCAACCAAGGGAGTTACAAAACACATCAGTGTGCACGCATGAGACCTTCTCACTCGTTTTCCTACAGCTACAGATAAATCCCTCATCCCTGGCACGGCAGGACAGTTGATGGCTTTGGTGAGAATAATTTAAGGCAACTGCTATTTTATACAAAGAAGAGGAGACCACAGTGCAGAAACCCTGGCTTTTCCTTGGTAGATTGCAGAGGCCAGCCACAGCCTGGGAGCAGGAAACTGAACTGATCTTCAGGCCCTCTCGTTTAAGGTTGATGTTTGCAGTGCAACCTTGGGATCTCAAGTCCTCCTCTTAGGTGTTTCCAGGTGGCTGAGCTTTAATCCCCGCCAAGGTCTGAGGTCTCCACCAGCAGCAACGCCTGTCCCAGACAGAGATAAATGGGAGAGTCAAGGGGGAGCAAAACACATGACCACCAGGTAACCACAACTGTCTGCAAGGCTTTCACCTGTGCAGGCTGGGTGGGGACTCATAACATGATAGAAAGCAGTGCCCAGTGCAGAGCAGTTTTGCCCTCCAGGAGGTCCCAGGAAGGTAGCCCAATACCCTCAGAGGGACTTGGGAGATGYCTTTTGTGCTATGTTCACATGAGGTTCAAGGGTCAGGTTCAGCCTTGATGGCAGATTTTTTTAAATATTTGAGCCCAAGGTGACAGAAATCTTGTGCAAACTCAGGACACATTCCTGTCTGTAGGAATCCTGCAGGCACAAGATTTTGTTAGCACCAAATCCAAATGCAAACCCTTRTCCCAAATCAAACGGAAGATTTGAGCAAGCTCCAGTTTAACCTTAGTCTTATAGACATCTTGGCTCATATTTAGGAAAACAATTACTAAACCACAGTAACAACCACTGCAGAACCAGCACTTGTGCAATTGTCACAATTTTTTATTTTCTGTGTGTTCTTGCCTCTTGCTGGTCCRAGTGCCAAGAAATACTACAACACACAAGTTACCTGGCAGCAGCCACCATGGAACAGCAAACTGAAAGTGTTTCTTGAAGCATATTTGCAGCAAACAAATTTCAAATTTAACATCACACTCTCTTGCACTGGAAGTCTCACTGCATGAAATACACCCATGGTACTGGGAAGGCAAAACTGTATGGTGGGACCGTATCCTATCAATACAGTTTATGTTTCTAATTTTGAGAAAATTTATTACATTATGAAGTAATTTCACGCAATAATTTTATGACATTTTATGAAAAGTGAGTCAACCTTAAAACATCCAGTGACATCTACAAATTGAGGATAAAATCTCCTTCATATTCTTACCTTGTTCAAGAGGCTCATCATGTCAAAAAATGTACAAATAGGATGGCCAGACCAATGTTCAGTAAGATGACCATGCAGATCACGATTGTGTTAGGTCCCTGAAGGTAAAACCCAAAAGAGAGTATTATACACCACAGCTACAGGGGAGGAGGAGACAGACACAGCTTGAATTCTGCTGTTCAAAAATACCACAATCACCCCCTCCCAATGCACTGAAATACGGCACTTAACAACCAGCCTGAATTTCAAACTAGTGGAATGTTTATCAATCCCTATTCCTACTTCTTCCCTGCAAAGTCATTTGAAGGAGGCTAAATCAGGCTTCTTTTGCAGCTAAATCAGATTAAAGGAGACCCTGACCACAGGAACACGAAGGAACACCATGTCAAGCTGCTCCTCCCAATTCCCTTCTCCAGCCACATTGCCTGTGTTTGTAAAGTTACCATTTTTAAGACCCTAGAATCATAGAATGGTTTGCGTTGGAAGGGAACCTTGAAGATTTCGTCTATTTCCAAACCCCAACCCAAACCCCATGTGAAATTGCTCTCATTTCAGACCAAAGTATTTCCAAGCTGTGCTTTTCTAAAGTCACATCAGAATCATTCACGTCCAAAGGGCTGCAAGATGGGACTCAGAGGGCTAATAAAATGTCTGGGTTTCCAGCTGTTTTTGCTAAGAGCAAAATTGAATTTCAGTGACTATATTTTAAAACTGGGAAATTGGCTGGTGGTTCAACACCACAGTTCAGCTCATGAGGTGCTCCTACAGCAAAAAAAGTAAATGTAACAGGTGAAAGAGAAACACACTCAAGCCTTTCCTTCCCTGTTTCCCCCCCCACCAACTTTCAGATCCATGTTGGCTAGTAATGGGGTGGGAAAAGAAGGTGACAAAAGTGTTAAAAATTAATTGGAAGATGCCTGGCTTTCCCCAAATTTCAAACAGGRATGTGTCTGAAAGCGTATCTGCCCTGGTGAAGAGAGGTCAAAATAGGAGGGTTATGAATGCCAGGCCTATGTCCAGGGCAGGGCAGGCTGAAAAGGCAGCAGRAGAGAGGACACCAAGGCTCTCCTCCAGCAGGCTCTGGGATCCCAAAAGGAGCCTCTGGGCACCACTTGGGGCCCATGGGCACCGTATCCCTCTCAGTCCTGCCAGACCGCATGAGGAACAATGAAGGAAAGGCATAGGTGGCTCCCAGGGGGCTCCCAGGGATGCCCCACGTCACCTCATCGCACTCCTCCGCCTTCTGTGCTGCTGCCACCGCTGCTGCCTGGGCCRGGCCGCGCTTGGCGCCCGCCTTGGGCTCATTCCGGCCCGGTGCCCTGGCCTCAGTCTTCCTGTCGGCCGCGGGCTCARCCCGGCCCACGGCCCTGCGCTCGGGGCTGGGGCGCTGCTGCGGCTCCTTGGGGCGAGGCGGCTCCGGCTTGGCCTCCGCCACAACCGATGGCTTCTCCTCCCGGCCCTGTGCCGGGCCAGGGGTGCCCCGGCGCTGCGGGTCCCCCCGGGGCTCCGGGGAGGGCGGCTCATTCTCAGGGAACTGCTCCTCCTCATAGTCCGTGGCGGGGGTGACCGGGGATGTCCGGACGGCGTAGCTGTGGTAGCCCTTGAAGAGCTCGACGTCGGGCTCGCGCGCGATGCGCTGCAGCGGCCCGATCTCCATCTGCTCKGCGGGACGGCCGCGGCCCCGCGAGGCTGGGCGACCCTCGCCCTCGGAGGGTGCGGGGCTCCCGCCGCCCGCCCGCCCGCCCGCCTCGGCCCAGCTGCCCGGACGGAGGGCCCCGTCCTGCCGGGGAGCCGCCTTGGCCCGCTTGGCCTCGGGAGGGGTGGCGGCGGGGCTGGGGGCCGGGCTGGCRCGGGGCTGCGGCTCCTCCTGCTCGTGGAGCTGGGGGCTCTCGGGCGGCGTGGGGGGCGGCGGGGCGGCCTCGGGCCGCGGCGCCTCCTCCTCCATGTTGACCGCGTGCTCCGCATTCTCGATGATCTCCTGCAGCAGCTTCCGCTTCTGGTACTCGGGGCCTGCGGAGACAAGGGCTGGTGTGAGGGGTCACTCCGGGGCTGGGGGACACCAYGGTGCCCCAGTGCCACAACACTGTCATGGCTTCGGCAGCTGCGCCCCCAGCACTGACGGATTTGGGGATCCGTGTGAGGGTCCAGGCTGGAGCCTGGGAGAGGAGGTCCTCCCAAACCAGAGCCTGCTGCCAGAGGGAATTTCCTCCAGGAGCAGCTGAAGGCTCCAAGCCCCATCGGGTGCTGCCCAGTTGGGAAGAGCCAAAGGAATGGATAGGAGCTGCTGGGTAAAGAAACAGTGAAAATCTGCAGCTCAGCTTCTTGTGGTCACACAGATGGGTCATGCTGGGGCTAAGGAGGATACAGAGGATACACCTGGGAAACTCTTCCATGTGGCTTCCTTGGTATCTAATAGCATGAGAACTTCACAAGYGATAGACAGGATGACCAGTCTCGTTGGGAAAGGCAGGATTCCCAAATGATCTACCTGCCATCCCTCATGATGGGAAAAACATGTTTCTCATGCATGGAGCAGGGTTGGAAGGAGCACAGCCCTCTTGTCTGCACTGAGCTCCACAACAGCAGCAAAACTACCTGGCCCCATCACATAAGGTGACCCAGGGCTCCAGATTTTGTTTTGGCCTCATCTCTCACACTGACTTCTGAGTTCCTAGCAATGTTGCSTCACTTCAATTATTCACTTATCATTAAATCTTTGCTTCTTATTAACCCTATGCTGTGTCTGCACAGCAAATTGCAGCCCAGCCTGGATCAGGGGAAGTCAGCCACTGACATCGTGGTGGATGTCTGGCTGACCAAAATGCGTCACTAAAAAACTGGGAATATCTTCTGGAATAGCAACTCCGCAAAGTGCTCTGCATGCTGAGACGTGCTGGGAGAGGGGTCCCTGCACATCACCATGATGCTCATAGGAAGTGAGAACAAGAAGAGCATCATGCTCCTAATGTGCAGTGTGAGGTCGCAAAGCAGCTTGTTTTGAAAGCAAAGCACCAGCTCTGGCCTCATTCTGCTGAACCCCAGTGATGCTGAGGGGTGCAGACGTACAGGGCTTGCTCTGTGCTCCTGAATGACACAGACTGTGGAGCCATACCRTCCCTGGCTGCCTTGAGGTCCCTTCCTGCGTCTCCTCCATCTCAAGGACTGATGCAGACTTGAGTCTGCTTGGGAAATYCGGCCTTGGTGCTCTTTTTCCTGTAGAAAGTCCATGGTATGACTTGCACRCTGCTACCTCCTGCCCATGCAGGCAATGCCTCCTCTCAGAGGGGCAGTGGGGAGAAGGAGGGCACTGATTTTAGCTCCTCTGTCCTGCCTGCACACTCCTGTCAATCAGCAGGTGACCCATTCAGGGCCATTTATTTCTGGCTGCAAGTGAGTTATTTGGAAGCCATTTCAACAGTTGTTCAGACTCCTCAAAATAGGCTGCCTGCAGCTCCAGGCTCCTTGCTCTCTCCTGCTGCTTTCTTCTCTTCCTGAATAATTTACAACACAAAAACCCCCAACTGCCTGGAGGGCATCACACTCACCTCCCCACCTTCATCTCCCAGCACATTTCAGCAAGGGTTTTGGCTTACATCCTTCTCCTCTAAGCTGTTAGGGATGATACCCTGACTGAAATCCAGAGTTCCATACTTATTAGGGATATGAGACTTGCTGAGCAGGATTGTCTGTGCCAGACACAGCATGGTCTATCTGCCAGGACAGCAGGGAGAAATACAGCTAACAAACACTGCTGGGCTCTCCTGGCTCTGTGACCAGCAGCTCTCAGTCCAAGGAAAATCCAAGGGTGGGCTATTGTCTGTTTGTTCCTGGATGGTGCAACCATGCAAGAAGAGACATATCCCCTTGTTGTGCTCTTTGGGAATTTGGGGGTTTAAAAGAATCATAGAAAAACAACATGCATCAGCAGCTTAGAAGGCCACTGAGAGAGGCCAGCACCCAAGTGAGGCCCTACATAACAGCAGCAAGAGGATCCAGCACCTGAGGATCCAGGAGTGGAGGTCAGGCTGCCTCAGGTGTTCTACAGAGACCATTTCAATTGTCTCATTCAATCGCCATGGGTAGAAAAAAAAATCTAGCTAGATGTCCAAAACCTGCCCTCGGGAATTCCAGTTTCCTTTGTCTCTGTGCTATAAATACCCCAGTGTGCAAAGGGTGAATGTAGAGCTGTGAGTGGCAGCTGGGGGGCTTATGTGAGGATCAAGCGACGTTTAGCCATTGTTAAATGAAGTGCCACATGTTGGCTCATGCCCATGCCCGGCTGCTCTGGTGTTTCCCCACTCAAAGCCAGCTCCAACAGGCCTTGCTGGGTGGTGAGGAGGAACGGGCAGCCCTCCAGCATGGCGTTTCCCCAAGCAGTAGGTGCAGGACCAGGCAAGAGTATAGGGAATTTAGGAAAATCTGTCAGTACGACTCTCCCCAGCCAGGCACCAGCTGTGACCTGTTCCCATTTCCCACTGTGTGCCCCGTGCTGGGGTGGAGTACAGGAGATGCAGAGACACTGAAATCAGAGCAGGGGCAGGTGTCAGTTTTTGCTGAGCAGGAGTCAACTGTTGGCTTCTGCCCCCAGTTTTGCTGCTGTGATAGTCCCTTGTGATCCTGCCTCAGTAACCATGGGACGCTCACTCCAGGCAATAAAGCCAGATAATAAGAAAGACAGGCTGAAAATGTAGGCACTTGGAACTTTATTTTCTGCTCTGTTATTAACTTCTCTTTCTGGAAAGGAAAGTTTTCCAGGAACTAAACTCAGTCCAGGGAAAGGTAATGGCATTCACAATGCTGCTTCTAATATTACAGTTCCTATCTACTAATCCTCAGTGCTTGGTCTCACAGAAGGAACCTCCCAAGTGTTTTCCCAACCAAATCATTAGCAGTGATGTTAACAAATAAATAGAGAACCAGGGAAATAGTATTCTGCACTAGCTGTTTTCTTATAGGATATTACAGCCCCTAATTAGCAGAGTCTGATTGTACCCTGATGTGCTGTGAGGCCCCATAGGATCTGAGCTTGTGAGTCAATGTGCAAAGCTGTTCCAAGAAAAAGCCACAAGGGATGTACCAACAGAAGACCTGCAGATAGCCCCGAGATTGCTGCCTGCCCTGCCTGGTGTTCTGAGGGCTTCGGTGTGCGGAAAAACATGAGGAGAAGTTGAGGGGCTATGGGGTTTTCCTCCAGTCTATGGTAACAYAGTGAGTAAAACAGTGGTGTAAGGAGCACAGCAAATCAGCCAGGGCAGGGGGCTGGCTGAAATTGAGCAAAAGAGAATTTAGGATGGACAGCAGGGCAACTTGTGGAGTTATGAAATGGGTGAAGCACTTGAACGGATTCCCCAAGGAAATTGCAAGACCCCTCTTAGAAGATGCCTCTGATCCTACCTGGCTGGTAGAAGTCCGGGGAGAGCTCCCTGGCCATCATTCTGGCTATGCCCGATTCGTTGTTGGCTGCCTGAGCTGCCTGCTCAGACCCTTCGGCCTTGGCTTTGGCATGAGCCGTCCTGCAGAGAGAAGAGGGGACGACAGTGAGCACCCTCTGAGCCAAGGTTATCCCAGCTCAAGCAGCGAACCCTGTCTGGTACCAAAATTGAATCAGCCCACCTGGCATAACAGCACTCAGCAAGGAGTGCTACACTCATGGAGAAAAGAGCAGATTTTCAACAAGGAAGGGGCCCAGATGCTCAAGGCTATGGTGGGAAGGTTGCACATAGCCACACGAGGGAACRGGGCAGGTGTATTTGCAAATGTGAGCACGTTCACTGTAGCAGCGAGGCAGCAGGCACTGCAGAATGGGCTTGTTGCTGTGCTGCTCAGAGGAATGCCCAAAGCATCACACAGGCATCTTTGGTGGCTGAACTCCTCTGTGTGTCACCAGCCCTGAGCTTCTGCGCCCCACCAAGGCACCGTGCCCCTGCACAGCACACGAGACACGTTTTACCCCAAATTTCTCTCTTGTAGCTCTCCAGCAAACAACACACCTTGTCCAGGCGCTCCTTTACTCGCTGCAGCCGGAGGGGCTGATCTCACCAGAGCAACTCTCTCTCCCAATTCTCATCTTGGCTCTCTGAGTCCTCTCCACTCCTTGCCAGCACATCTCCTCCTTGCTCCACAGGGCTACAGGCTACGGAGTTATTTTACTGGCCGGCTGTCATATTCCTCACATGCCTCATGCTCGGGGCCCTGTGATCTTTTTGCTAAAAGCAGGGCTGGCTTTACAGCCCAGCTGCTCACAGTCTGGGAAGGAGCTGACTTCAAACAGCAAAGTTGTACCTCAAAAATAAGAGCAGGTGAAGCACCATATATTCAGCTGCTTTGTTCCACCGGAAGCTGCCTTCCCCTTCTCACTGTCATATTTTCCAAGGCTCCCCATATTCCCTGTTTCACATGCAAACCCACATATTTTTGTGTGGACAGTTAGATAAGCAGTTAGCATTCCTCAAACACCAATTCATCCTGAATTACAACCTTTAATGTGGTCTTAGGGTGTCTGATGAGCCCTTTTCAGATTCAGGTTGGTATCTGGTCATGTTTTAGGACAAAAAAGGAGGAAAGATGCAGTTCTCATTCCTGCTATGAAAATACCCCAGAGGAATTTTTGGACTGTTAGTCATGAAATGAGGATTAATTCCTTCCCATTAAACTGAGATGCAGTAGGCAGACAAGACAAGCTGTAATCTGAATACCCAACAGGTACAATGAAAAGGTGACAGAAATGCTGTTTTGAGACTCTTAGAAGGGGGAAGATACACACATACACCATTCAGAGTAGCTGCAGGGAAAGAACTAAAAGTAGGGCATCAATCCCAACTGATACAGGCAAGAGTGTGACTTGACAAGGAGCCAAAAACACTGTTCAGGGCCTGCGATAGAGAAGAGGGTGCAGAGCTGCTGTGTCTCAGCCTGTCCCTCCCTGGGATGACATCCCACTCTGCTGGAGCCATGATTCACCTCCCTGCCCACACTCACATGTTATCTCCCCGCTTTCTCTGCAGGCTGAGCTGCCTGGGATTGCAGTCATACTTGGTCTTTTTATCCAAAATTATTACAGCTCCTGAAAAACCCAGAGACAAGACATGATGAGGCAGAAAACAGCATTTTTAAGCTGCTGCTCACAAGCAGGGGGTCTGAGCCAGTTCTGAACAGAGAAAGCACCTCCTTTTTTGGTAGCACATAATCGGCGTGATTAATTCCACTATAATCTGGCAGGGGCCAGGGATGTGTCTGTGCTTTCCCTGCCTGGGGGATCAGAGTGGGCTGGGTGTGCTGTGCCTGGGGCACACAGCCTGCCTGGCGCCGGCCCCAGGGAAGAGGCTTGCAAAGGGAGGATCCAGCTCTTCATCCTGGCAGGACGTGCTCCAGGCCCTGGCTTTGTCCCGCTGTTCTTGAAGGATGAGATTCACCATCAAGAGATAAAATTCTCCCTTTCAGTTGCCCTCTTGAGTCAGGCAGATGCTATCCTGACCAATTCCCAGCCAGATAACCGACCAGCTGGCCCCAGCTGGGGGAGCAGCCAGCAGCTTCTGGCGAGTGCTTTCCTCAAAGTGGCTCCCAAAAAAGTAGTCTGGAAGTGCACTAGACATGGGGTCAGCTCTCACTACTAAGGGCAGAGCTGGACTTGACACGTCACCAAGTGGGTGCAGATGGCTCTTGCATGCTCAGCTCTCTTCCAGCACTTGGGGACAACACAAGAGAACAGCCTGAGGGTGTTGGAGGTTACAAGGTAGCTCCCAATTACGCTTTTCTCCTGCTGGAGATATGCTTTCATTCAGAGAAGTTGCTGGATGGTGTTTGGCTGCAATTCCTGCAGGTGAAGAGATGGCAAGACCAAGAAAGCCTGGGTTGCAGAGGCTGCGGTGAGGACACTGTGGGTGGTGGGGAGCTGAGCCATTGCTGTGAGACACCACGGCCCCAAGGCCAGCAGGGCTCTACCACAAGCCCTCCTGGGCACAGAAGGGTGGGAGGCCAGGAGCACTCTGGGGCAGCTCCTGAGCTCGACACACGGAGTGGTGACAAGAAGCTGCGCAGCACACCTTTGGCATCCTGCACTGCCCCGGGACTGCGAGCTGCACGGCAGCTCTCGCTCTGTGGGACACTCCTGACCTCTGCTCCTGCCTCCCTGCTTGCAAAGTCATCCAGAAGTGTTTGATTTGGGGGGACTATGGTCAACACAGCTGCAGCTTCAAATCTGGCACCTCCAGCAGATCATGTGTTGGCCCTGTTGGCATCCCAGGAGAGCATGGCTCTCCCAGCCAGCAGCCTGGCCCCAGCGGGGATGCTGATGCCCTGTGCTGAGTCCCTCCATTGCTGAGATTATTTATTATGGCAGCAGCCAGGTCACGAACATTTGGCTTTCAGAGACATGGCGTGGTGTCTTAAGTACATCTCCCCTGCTTGTGCCACACATCCCCAGGGCACCAAGGGAAGGCAGTGCTGCTTGCAGCCTTCCAGAAACCCCAAGCTCAGGGTTTAGTAGCACTGTGACAAAGCCCAGCCCAGAGGAAAAGGCCCAGCCATAACAATAACATCTAACTGGCCTCGAGTATTCCTGAATTTATTATTTATCTGTGCAGCTGGCAGAGCCTGGGTGCTCAGCACAGAGGAAAACTTGGCCCCGGCAGAAAAGCAGGAGACAAACACCAGCAGCCCTGGGAGAGCCCAGTGCACTCAACACAACAGCCTGTCCCAGCCCACGGCCTGGGGCCTGCCAGGACCAGGAGTTAAGGAAAGACAAAGCCCAGAGAGGGCATCAGGGAGGTGATTTTCAAACCTCAGAAATGAAACATGCGAGAGAAAAAATTTCTCCCAAGGTTAAGATCTTCTCAAAAAGCAAAATCAGCTTTTGCAAAAAGGAAATGCCAGTCTTGATGAATTTGGTGCTTTTCAGGCATATTTTAATCATGGCCACACTTTTTTATTTACTGCTGTTGTGTGTACCTCTGCAGTAAACAGCAAAAACCAGCAGAGGAGAAAGTCTGGAGATGAAGCAGCTCAGTGGGAAACCAAAACACAGAGCCACAGGCTCTAGAGCAGCCAGCAGCAGAATCCAAAGGACCCTTTTCAAGACAATGAACACTAAACACGTCCAGTTGGAGGAAATAAACACAAAGAGGGACCTTTACAAACCCACACCAGTGCTCCCTGTCCCAAAAGGCAGCATCGCCGGGATGAGTGCTTCCCAGTTGCAGCCTGAGCCATCTCCCTGGGCAGCGCTGTTAAAAATAGCTCCAATGAATTCTTTGCGAGGAGGAGCAGCAGCCCTATGCCGAGCTGAGGAGAGGCATGTGGGCAATGTCTGCAGCCCCTGTCCCAGCCCTGCTGCCGCTGCCCCTGGCTGCATCACAGCGGCTGCCGGGCTTCACACCCCAGCGGGACGGGAGGGTTAAACGCATCTGCTGCTTTATTTGCTCCTCTGGCACAGCCCTAATGCTCTAATCGTTTCTGTACTAGTGCAGGACAGAGCACCACTCCTGTCTGTCCTGGCCACCTCCCAGAAACACTGCCCGAATCGTTCCTCCAACTGCTGCTGAAATCCCCACGGACACACGAGCCGCAGCTGAGCACCGCGCTAACAGGTGAGGCCCAAACCCAGCCGACTCTTTGGACAGTTTATGCGGTTTTACACATCCACATTGGATTAGACTGCAAATGAAATTGGAATTAGCAGAGAATACTGCAAATACCAGACAGGGCTGGGGTGCCTGAAGGTGCAGCAATGACCTTGCAGCTAGAAATAGGGGAAGAGTTCAGCTCTCTGCCCTCACATTTGCTTATTTAGGGAATGACAGACCTGTCCAGCACTGTCCTTCCTTCTCCAGGGTCTCCATCCTCCCATTGATTCAGCAAAGCCTAAGCAAGGACCAACTGAACATCCCTCCAACCCAAGCCCTTCTACGATTCTTGCCATTCTTGATATCAGGAGCTGTCAAAAAGACCATTAAGCAAAAGTAATTAATCAGTCAGGTCTAGGCAGGGAGACTTCTGCTGAACTCCCCTCTCCTGGAAACTGGTTTTTCCACTGCCAGCCAAATCCCTGCTCCAGCATCCAGCAGGAATCATTTTGTCCTTCTGAAGAAACTTAAAATAATTGTTTGTCTTGGCAGGAATGTTTGCAGCACTCAGAAGGACCAAGGGAAAGCTGAAGAAGTGTTTTTGCAGACAGCAACACAGTCCCTTCTGTGTTCACATTGTGAAGGGCAAGAGGACACAGACCTGACCAGGACACACCTGGGCTGGGGCTGGGACTGGATGACCTTTAAAGGTCCCTTCCAGAATTCTATGATTCTACATCCTGACCAGGACAGAATTTTCTGGCTTCTCCATTTGACACACCATCTTCATACTTGTGTCACCTCTATAGCTGGAGCATCCCTTTCTTCCTGCTTAGTCCCAATACCTCTCCTCTGTGTCTCTGCCTCCACGTGCATGCAGATACCAGCAAAACTCTGCTACCCTCATTTGCCTGTAAGCAGCCCATGGGACCGAATATCCCTTTTCAGTTCACCTCTCATGCCACTTCCCCTGCTCTCAGTCAAACCCATCTGTGTGTCCCACCCCATGGGTTTCCCGGCCTGACAGACAGCTGTACCATTCACCCTCCTTTTGCCCTTTTTGCTCCATCACTCACATGCACACACCCACTCAACTTCGACTCTGACATCCCTGGGGTGCACRAGCCTTTGCTGCTCTATGATATGGACTCTGCACTTGCAAGGCGTGATCTAAATTGTGAAATAAGCATAAATCAACACAATTTGCCTCCTAAAGGAAACACCTCTATACTAATGCAACAGAAATCCCAAAAGAGAAACCATCCTCACCTTGCACAGCAGGCTTTTCCCTCTTGGTACCAACACGGCGGTAACACTTTGTACATGCCCAGGCCACTTAGCTGGATAAATCAGACCTTTTCTCCTTCCTTCCACAGAAAGGGCATGACCAGGCCATTGAGCCCAGAGAAAAGCATCCTTTTCTGTGCAGTGATTCAGGAGCACAGGCCTGGCAAAACTCCCTGCCACCTAACGAGCTCAGCCTTTATGATTACTTGGTGAATTTTTAAAATACCGAAATGTTATCCTTAGCTCTAAATAGCTCCGAGCCACTTGCATCTCTCACTGAGGGATACTTCCCCTTGGAACAGTTAAAGTGATATTAATCTTTCGGCAGACAGATCTGCAGCTGTCTTCAATAGGATGACAACCCACTCACCCCAGTCCTGGGTACAGGAGATTCACTCATCCATCCCCGCCACCCTGAGTGCCCCATGAGCTGAGTGGGACCGGGTGGCCAGCGGGTCACCAGGGCCTGGCTGTGCCAGCCCCCGCGGGAGCCCGTGGGCTGTCATGAGCCAGTGGGGCTGGCATAGCCCACAGCTGCTCTCTGTTTCCCCCAGGATGCAGCCAGCAGCTGCTCAGAGCTGCCTCCAAATGGAGTGGAGTAAGCCAGAGCCTGCCAGCTCAAAGGGCTACAGGCATGGGGATGGCACCATGGACCAGAAACACTGCACTGGCTTCAGAGGGGCAGGACAGGAAGCTCCTGACCCTGCTGAAGCCCATCCTGCCAGCACAGCCAGGCTGGGAGCAGCTCAGCTCGTTAGAGCATCCACAGAGATATTTTTGGGGAAAAAGGGGATTTGCAGCTGCCAGCCGGGCCCCCTCCTCCTTCCCCTGGTTTTCAGGGCCGCTCTCCTCCCTTGCCGCCCTGGGTGCAATTGAACGGCCCCAAGGAGTGACCGAGTCTCCCAGAGGAGCACAGCCTTGGGGCTATGCCCAAATGCCACTGATTTATTCCAGCTTCCAGGATACCATTACCAAGAGGGCTCAGCAAATGCCCTGGGGACCCTGATTTAATTAGGTACCACCACAAGATGAAAGGAGCCGGGTTATCCCACTGATGAGCGCATCAGAACAGCTTTACAGCACATATGCAATCAGGGTCCTTCAGCCTTTCCATTCCCTGTGCCACCCTGCCTGTGCCTGCACTGAGTGAGCTTCCTGCCCTGCCCTCAGAATTCCCACTTCCAAGAAAGACAAGAGATGCAGCAGACATTTGTTTTGAGGGAACCCAGCCTGACCCAGGAGCTCCTGCCTAGCTCCAGGCTCTGCTAAACAGACAGCACCCGTAAGTGGAGTCTGTTTTACCCCATTGCCAGATCCACCAGCACTAAAATGGGTCAGAAAGTCCGTTTTCACTCTAAGATCGTTGTTTTCTTCAACAAAAAGTTTTAGCGACTTCTAACTCAAATGTTTTTCAGATTTCAGCAATCCAAAGCAAAGGAGTGAGAAACTGATCTATCTGTCGGGTTTTTCCCCAGTGAAAAAATAAAAGTGGACTTTTAAATTTTTTTTTTAGGAAATGAAGGCATATTTCTTAAAATTGCATTTGCCCAAACCCCCAGTTATTTATCAAAATTTAAAGTAGGAGCCTTTTTCTCTAGAGCTCTCCAGGTCTCTCGAGTTGATGTTCACAGATCTGAGGTCCAGGAGAAAGAAGAGAGGGAGCTGGGAGCTGGGAGAGCACCCAGCCCACAGCCCAGGCTGCAGTGCCTGCAGCTCCCATGCACCTGTACCAAGGCTCCTGAGAGCACTCAGGCAGATGGGACACCAGGTCCCTCCCCGCCTTCACTGAAGAATCATCAGSCTTTGCGGGAGCAAAATGAAAAAATTTGGACTTAGAAAGCCAAAGGGCTCTGGCTCAAGACCAGGATAAGCTGAAAAGAATGCC
This sequence comes from Amblyornis subalaris, assembly GCA_018881555.1. Classification (NCBI taxonomy): domain Eukaryota; kingdom Metazoa; phylum Chordata; class Aves; order Passeriformes; family Ptilonorhynchidae; genus Amblyornis; species Amblyornis subalaris. The sequence goes on along the minus strand of JACAXG010000068.1, from coordinate 4,360,555 downwards.
CCTCCTCCAGGAGAAGGGAGGGTTTCTGTATCGCAGGCTTTCTATTTAAATTGGACGTTTTACTTAAATATTATTTATTTTTCAAGATAAGCCTATTTCACATTCCTCTGAAATGATGATAACCTCTGAGCAAAGCATGATTGAATCCAATGATTTTAAAGCCCAGCTCCCTGCTGACTGATTCCAAGAATTTGGATGAGTGTCAGAGCCTTCCTGCTCCACGCAGCGGCAGATCAATTGAACAAGACGCTATCATTTTCCACAGTCATTTTTGCAGATTAAAGTCGCACTTCATTTTTCCCTTTCTGTGTTTGTAAACCGTTGAGATAAGGATTTCCCACAAGGTCAGAACRAACAGCCCATTAATCCACTTTCCCTGCCTGGCTAGCTATCTGAATTGTACCCACCCCTAGGGCTGACATCCTGCCATCCCATCTCTGCTGCTCTTGAGGGGATCCCTGCAAGCCATGGCCTCGCTTGCTTCAACCCTGATAACCCAGGAAGCCCTGCAGAAAGCAGTGTGCTGTCCAGCAGATGCTTTCTCCTTGGAGCTACTGAAAGTGCATGTTCCCTCTTACCCTAATAAGGCATGAAAGTGCCTGAGGAAATTCATGTGAGGTGGGTGGAAAACAGATAAAGCCGTGCACCCTCCTCCGGAGTCAGRGCACATCCCGCGTAAGGAGCACGGTGGGCCAAAAATGTGTCATGGAGCTGCAGCCAGCCTGGATGAGGCTGTTCCGGGAGAGGGCTRAAAGAAAGGGGTGAAGGCATCACACCATCACTCACCCAATGGCTCTAAACCCCTCCAGCCCGCAGAGCTGCACACATAGGGGGACACACAGTTGGGGTGGGTGATCCTGGCTCTGGACCCCAGCACTGAGCATCGCTGTCCCCATGGCCACACCGGATCAGGAACAGAGAGGAGCTCACCCAAACTCTACAGCCCTCTTCCTGCATGGCTCCAGTGGGTGGGATGAGGATCAGGCAGCAGTTTGAAAATGGCAGTATTTCTGCAGAGCTGGAGATTGCTGTACCATGCAGAAAGTGGGAGAGCCCCAGCCCTGGGCTTCAGCTGGTGYGGAAATAGATGCCAGCAACTGGGTTTCTATTAAGCAAGGGTGATGAAACAGGATTATCCTCTTTATAAACACACCGAGCTCTGMGAGAAATGTCTTTGCTAGGACAGCAGGACTGAGGAGCTCAACACTGTGTCTTGGCACTCAGCTATAGCAGGACCCACTGGCTGCCCTTGTTTCTCCCTGCCCATGTGCACACCGACTCTCTGAACCCTGCYCATGGAAGCAGCAAGATGCAGATTCCCACTGTGGGGGTTGTGGGGCAGCCAGAACTCCTGGAGCAGCCAGAATACCCAGCCATCGAGGAGCTGTCCTCACCTCAAGCCACTCAACTGCCTCCAGGTGTGGTTGTACCTTGCTGGGAGTGACCCTCCCACTGCACCCCATGGGGAGGTGAGGGTTAGTCTTGTTCCCCCCTTTACCTGCATGCACTTGTCTTTAGAGCCCCCTGAGAGGTCAGGCTGTGACATCTGTGATCTTTGGTGTCTGATCAGACAGCTGCAGAAATGCTGCTCCCAGCTCCTGTGTCTCTCCCTGGCAAATATCAGCCAATAAACCACCCGGGGCTGGGACAAGCTCTGCGCATCTCCTGCCTGCTGCTGCCTCCTAATTACACATCCATCCATCACACAGAGGTGTGGAGTCCTGGAGCAAAGAGCTTGTGAGGCTGGGAGAGCAGAGGAGGATCAGTTGCTTCCTCCTGGCAGGGGCTGTCCTGAGCCCTGCTGCTGCTGCCCACTCTCACAGGGTGGCCATGAGCATCCTGCCCTCCAGCTTCAGACTTTGAGGTCTGGAAGTGTGCTGAACTCCTGAAGTGTCTAATGCCTGTGCCTCTGGCTAAAAGCCTGAAGAAAGCAGAAATCAATGCATGTTTTAAAAAAAATCATAAAACTCGCAAAGCAAACCCCAAGTCTCATTCAACAGACCTAAAATCTCAGGTCTGAAATCTGGCCTTGGGGAAGCTGAGCTGTACTGTCAGCCCCAGGAGCGCCGAGGCCACCGTGGCCACCAGCCCAGCTCTGCACCAGACACACACTGTGCCTCACCAAAGGAATTCATCCCTTTGGTTGCCCACCTTCCCCACCAGCAGCTTAAATCTCCCAGAGCCATGGGGACGAGGGCAGAGCTGTGCCAAATAAAGCACCTTCCGAGTGGGAGCGTGCAGCTGAGCCCCAGCGGCGTGGGCAGCCCCGGCCCCAGCTCTCAGCTGTCACACTCAGGCCGAGGTGATAAAGCCCTGCTCTGCCTGCCCTTATTTAGTCAGGAGCCTCTGCTGACTCCAGCGATTTCAGGACGTCATTTGCACCACACACCCGCGTTCCCCAAGGAGACGCTCGCTGCTGCCCGGCCACGCAGCCTGGAAATGCTGAGCACAGGGAGACAGCGGCGACGCTGCCGGGAATGCAGCCAGGCAGAGGAGGCTTGGAAAGCGATACGGGAGCTGTCAAGCACTCTTGTTATTTGAAGGGAGAGCTAAGATGTGCCCCAAAGTCATGGGTACGGACAGAAAACCAACTTAGGCTTCAAAAGCAGGYGACAGCTCGCACTGTGAACAATGCCCATGTGTTGGTGGCGGGGAAGCCACACCAATGTGATTCCTGACACCGGAGCACTGCGGCACTTCCACACAGCCCAGGAYCACCATAATGAGCAAACCCCACTGAATCAGGAATTGATGCCCCACACTTCAGAACACAGTCTAAAAATTCCTACAGATATATGCGGATACGACATTAAAACAAAAATAAATCCAAAATGTATTCATTTGTAGTTGTACTCTCCAGGCATAAATCACACAGGGGCTTCAGGGCCAGCGTTCGAAGACCAAGTGGTGAAGCAGAGCAGCCATTATAGCCTCTAACGTCTTGTTTTCCTATTGATCCCGTGACATCCGGCAGATATCTGAGGTGTTACTGCCAGGACATGCACCCGTCAAAGGATCTCAGAGCTTGGCCAGACCCGTGCCTTGCAGGACACATGGCCAAGTCCCTCCATTGATTTTGGTCCAAGGTACTGGGAAGCACAACCACGTGCAGAGGCAGACCATGTCAGACACTGCCGCAGTGGGACAGAGGTGGGATTTGCACTATTTACACTCATTTTGTCCCCCAAAAGCACCAGTGAGAAGGAAAACCCCTGTACAAACTGTCTGGCTACTGGGCACACAGATTTCAAAAAATCAAAGGTTCCCCCTGCAAACAGTCCTTCCCTTCTTCTTGCTTTGTTTTATTTTCATCTGTTCTGAAGAGATGAAAGCTGACCATTTCATGCTTCTTCTCCCTGTAGTCAATGGGCCATCCTGCCCATCTGACAGGGAAGCATACACTGCTTCCCAAGCAGCTGAGGTGCAAAGCACTCTGTTCGGCACCAGCCCACGTGCCCAGAGAACTGCAGGGCAGCTGTTACACACCTCAGGATGGCTTTGAACCAACTTGCTCATGGCTTGGTGGTGGCTGTCCCCTCCTCACAGTCCTGCAGCCAGTCTGTCTACTTCAGTACCGGGGAGGTGACGCCCCAGCTACAATCCCGAGCCCTCCCTGTGCTTCCCATCCACCCCAACGTTTTTTTCAAAGGAGTCCCAAGTCAGAGCAGAGGGTGGGAAAGGGGAGGCTGGAAGGGATGCAGCAGGTGCCTTCACCTGGCACCACGGGAACAGCCATGTTCCAGGTCTGACAGGAATCCCTTGGGTTCCCAGCAGGACAAGTCCTGGAGCACCAGCAGTACAGGGCAGGGTTAATGAACACCACATGGTGTGTGTTATGTGTGTTAACCCCACATCCATCCGTGGCTACCCCTGGGCAGGAGTAAAGCTGTGTCTGCCACAGAGGCTGTGCTCCAAGATGACTTKTCTCCCGAGTGACAGCAGCCAGGGTGAGGATTCATACTCCAGCTTCCATCAGGTCCATCTCTCTAGCTGATCCCCAGCACTGCTGACAGACATGCTCAGGGTTTTTACTCAACATCTGAGCAGCACCAATGGGCTTTGCTTGGGGTGAAGCTGGCTGACCTGGATGGGCTGCTCAGGACAGCATAGCCCCATGCCAAATGATTTTTCACTGAAATAACAAAAAACAGAATGAAAAAAATAGCTGTTCCCTTGGCTGACAGTGACATGATATCCTCAGCTGCTTGCCCAATGGGGATAGCTGGATTGCCAATCAAAGAGGATTCAGGAGGGAGTTGAGGAGGCAGGGCAGTGCTGCTGGGGCAGGACAGGCAGCAAGACAGGCAGGAGCTGGCACTGCCCAGGACCCTGGCTGGAACACCCAAACCAAAACTGCAGGTGGGACAGGAGCTGTGAAGCAGCCTGGTGCCTCAGGAGCGGAGCATGGGACAGGGGAGGTTTGGTGACCACACAGACCATTGACCACTGCTCTCCTGCCCAAAGCCCACAGGCAGGGCACCCATCAGTGGTGCCAACAGCCATTGGCCACGCRCCCCCGGAGATCAGCATGCGCCTGGGGTTCCTGCAGCACAACTGGCCAAGGCAGCTTCCAGCACTTGGGCTTGTTTTTCTCGGAATTTCTCTCCCTAAAGAGCCTTTTATGGTGCAAAAGAGAGAAATCTGGCCTTCTCCGGGCATTTCACCCCCAGACTGCAGAAGGCTGGATGTTACAGCAGTTTAGTTCTGCAAGGGGCTCCCCCGAGTGCCACAAGGAAATGAACCTCAAACATCCATATACAACAGCACAGGTGTGCAGGGGTAGTTGGGAATTTGCACAGCCTACCTGCTGTGTCTTGATAATTAGTGCCTAGTGATAATCTTACATACAGATATGCCACATCTACTCCCAGAAAAGAATGGGTGTAGCCTCAAAGGCATTTTTTTGGGTGAGGGACACACTGCCATCTGAGGAGAAATGTAAATGCTCCATCTAGAAAGCTCCACCTCCCAGTTATGAGCTAATGATAGTGCAGCCCTTCTATAAACTGTAATAATCCATTTTCACAATCTCTCTGCAATTACCCTGTCCTGGGTGTGGAAACTGAGGCAAAGGTCGAGGCCAAAGTGAAAGCTGGTGACAGAGCTGGGGTTTAACCTAAAGATCCTCTCCAGGCAAAATTATGTATATTTACTCTCTACCCCAGATGTGAGCTGAAAGGAGGAGGTAGGAAAGCACAAGTCAGATTTACAAAAGGCATCAGGTAGATAGAGTGGCTCTGCCCTGAGCAACACAGACCAGGAATAAACACTGATGGAAACACTGAGTTATAGTTTACAGGACAGGGAGCCTGAATTCCCCTCTCCCAGTGGGTTCAGCTCTGCTGGAAGCAGTGCTGCAGGAACAGGACTGGGGTTCCATGCTGCTGGTGATCCCAGCAATCCCTTCCCTGCCCCAGCAGCCGCACCACTACAGGGTCTGCTGGCCGAGGACTCCCTGGAGGAAACCAGCTTCCACATTTTATTTCCTCCAGCTCCAAGGTTTCCTTAATAGGAAATTATTCCCCGGCCGCACTGGGGAGGGATGTAGTCCCCCGCCAGGGCAGCGGGCACATTCCAGCCCCTGATGGAAAACACTGCAGAGCCGCTTTTGATCCAAAGTGTAAATAGTGTATAATAAAAAGAGGTTTGTGTAAACCAGCCAAGCTCTTGGGGAGCAGCTTTTGCAGCTCCAGCCTCCTTTTTCACGCCGTGGCCACACGCTTTTCCCCCGCACAGCAAAGCTGGTGTCAGGCTGAGCCTGCCCTGCCAGGAGGATCCAGGGCCCCACGCTGCCCCAGCCTGTTATTTTTATCCTAGCTGGCCCTGCATGGAGTTTCACTTGCAATCCTGTTGGGTTTTCTCCACCAGTCCCTCAAGCAACTGGGTTTTGTTAAAAAAATTCAATCACGCTCCCCACAAAACTTTGGAGCAGAAATGGCTGCCAAAAGAGTAAAGAGGGGGCTTCTCGGAGGAGTGGAATGGAGTTTGGGAACAGGTGTCTTCCTCGTTTATTTCCCCTCTCTGCTTAATAATGAAGTTACTGATAATTAAACAGGAATTAAAAGGAGTGAGACAGGACAGCCATGGAGTCACAGCCACTGCCCAAGAGCTGAGCAAAGCCTGTGCAGGGTGAGGTTTTCATGGAAAGAGCAGGTGAAACCTCAAGGACTGTACAACCACATTTCCTCAAGGAAGAGGACAGGAGCAAAGGCTCCAACCCTGCCTCCCAGATCTGTGCTCTCTGCCAGGTCAGCCTCTGAGACTGGCAGGAATGTTGCAGGAGGAGTGTGCTGCCAACACAGCTCGGACACAGGCAGGGATGTGGGCTGGAGAAGAATTTCCCCTGCCCTTCCCAGGAAGACCCTGAAGCCACTCTCATTTCCTCCCTCCTCCACCCCAGGAGGGACAGTGGAGCAATTACCTTTGCTGCTAAAATTAAGCCACAACCCTAATGCATCCCACAAATTCCCCACAGAGCCAAACCGAGGGCTCCAGGGCCAAGCTGTGTTCTGCTGCAGCCCCAGTTTGTCTGGGACACGTCTCACTTGCTGCTCATGAGCCTGTTGGATTTATCACCATCAAACCCCACTATTTCTCATGCTGCCCCATCAATGCCCAGAGGCTCTGCCAGCCTGGAACAGCATCAAGGTGCTCCCCATCCTGGGGGAGCTGGTACCAGTTCCTGCTGTCCAGCAGCTCCCCTCTGAACCAGGGGACAGGAGAGGGGATGAGAAAAAGGACCTCCCGAACACACGGGATGGGGACCACCACCACGGGGACCTGCGCGCTGGAGCTCCAAGCACCCACCTGGATGCCGCGATCTCTGACTTCTGCCGGGCGATGGCTGCGGCCCTCTGAGCCCCCTCCACGCTCCTGTCCACCTTCTGCCGGATCTTGGCGCTCTTGAGGGGTATCACGCGCTTCTTCATGCCCTTGACCAGGACATTGTGGCGGTACTTGCCCTCCTCCTTCTTGCCGTCGGGCAGCGTGGTGCAGCCGTAGCCGTGCCGCAGGTTGTCCAGCCACTCGCCCTCGTACTTGAGCCCGCTGGAGCGCTCGCTGACGCCGAAGCCGGCGCGCTTGTCGTTCTTCCACTCGCCCATGTAGGTCTCCGTGGTGGTGGCGTCGATGTCGGACTCGAAGGGGGTGTACTCCTCGCCCTCGGCTCCCTCRCCCAGGCTGACGGTGGAGGTGGCGTCGCTGGCGGCCGAGCTGATCCCGCTCTCGCTCTTGAGGAAGCTGACGCGGCTCTTCTGGCTGGCCAGGGATGACTTGGACTCRGACTTCTTCAGCTTCCCCAGCAAGGAGCCCCTGCGGAAGAGCCCCCCTTTCTTGGGCTTGCCGGCCTCCGCGTCCGCGTAGAGGCTGAGGGCGAAGCCGCCGCGGGTGATGGTGGGCGAGAGGGGCAGGCTCTCGGGGTTGGCGGCGGGCGAGTCCTGCTGGGGCAGGGTGCCGTTGCTGTGCTCGCTGCGCAGGGAGGACAGGGATGTGCGCAGCGGGGAGCGCACCACGGAGGCCATGCCGTAGGGCACGCTCTGCCGCACGCCGTAGCCGTGCCGCATCCCGTTGGTGAACTGGCCCTGGTACGTGCCTGCGGGAGAGAAGAGGGACGCGGTGAAAAGGCGGCTTGGTGAGCCGGCAAACAARGTGAGCTACAGGGTAGCACCGACCCCAGCTCCACTGGTGCTCACCCGCGTGCAAAAGCATCAGCGCCCAGGGAGCAGAGGACACCAGCCCAAGAGCCTCTGCTGGCAGGTGACAGCTCACTGGAAAGGGACCGAGGCACCAGGGGACACTGGTGCAAACCCAAAGCCACTTACTGTATGGGATCTGGATTTACATCCAGAATAGGGAGTGGGAGGCAGTCCCAGGGGGGGAGTTTGGGCTGTGCAAAGGGTGGCAGCAGCCCCAGCGGGCACGTGAGTTGCAGTGGTACATCTCTCCTTGGACTTGGTGACAGTCCCTTTCAGCCTGTTCTGCAGTCTGTAACTTGCAGGCTGCCAGGACCAGCTCTAGACCTCCAGGTCAGGCTCCTGGACACAGGGATCCCATGTGTACAACAACTACCCTGGTACCTGCAGCCACATCTGCTTGGCCCTGACACACAGCTTCTCTGAGTTCCCAAGACCAAGGCTTGTGCCACACTGCACGAAGCAAGAGATGGGCAAATAGGGGAGGAGAGAAGCAGCTCTGTGTGGGGTCCCTTCAGCTCTGACCCAAAAAGCACCACCCCAACATACTCCTTCAGACACAGCTCAAGAGGGCAGACACAGAGAGGATCGTGTTCACCATGGCCAGGGTATAGGATACAAGTCCTTGGGTACAGGACCCTACTAAGAACCAGCAGGACTTTGGAAATGACACCTTGAAGGACTGGGACACTGCTCCTCTCCAGACCCCCTTATCCCAAAGGTAAGCACATTTGCAGGCTCCAGCAGAGTGGAGACCCCCACTCTGACTTTTCTCGCCAGGATGTCAAGAGACACAAATCAGCAGCATGAGAGGCTCCTACAAGAAGAGATCCTGGGAAGGGCAGGTGGGCTGGTGGGGCAGCAGGCAGCCCTAACCCACAGCACCCACCAAGGCAGCACAGTGAGGGTCAGAGCATCCCTGAGCCCTGTGGATTGGGTTGGGATGGGATAAGCTATCTTCCCAGCCTGSCTCTCGTCAGTCTATAGATGCAGTTGCCTCAGAAACCAGCAAACCACCCAAAACAAAGGCAGCATTCCACACTGCTCCTGGCATTACAGGACCTGGAATGGATGACCTCACCCCAGACCAGCACCCTGCAGAACAGAGGCTGCCAGCAGCTCCCTCAAGCTGGAGCACAGGCAGAGARTGATGGGGGAGCACAAATGCCTTTGGAAAGGCAACTCTATTCCTTTACTCTCCCAGGTGCTGCTTCATGTAAGCAAAGGGTCAGCCATGCTGGGGGCATTTTTACAGACATCTGTCCTAAACCTGGTTTGCATAAAGCAGTGACCTACCAGAAGACACATGATTTTGGGAGAGCAGGCAGTCCCATGGTCCTGGGGAGGCTCAGACAGGGCTAGGCTGAGATGGAAGGGGGTGACCCACCTTCAAGGCATTAATCTCCCCCCTCAGACACTGTTACTGAGCCCAGGGATGACCCCGCTCCCCAGGGAGCAAATCCAGTTCCTTCTTTGGCGATTGTGGGAGTGCATATTTTACAGTCTCCCAGGCCACTTCTGCAGCATAATCTCTCCTCCCAAGCTTCAGGTTTCGTTGAAATCCTCTTTGGACCCGCCTGTGGAGTGTTAACTTACAGTGCTGAGGGCCAGGAAAGACAAGAAGTGCCCGAGTGAGCAGCAGCTGCTGCCCCGGGTGAGCTGCCCCCAGCCAGCCCCTGCCCACCCCGCGCCACAGGGGATTTTGGGCTCCCTGCAAACAGTTGGTCTCCCCTACAAAAAAAGTAGGGGTTTGGGTAGTACAGAGCATCTGCAGACTGCAGCCAGCTATGGGGAGCCATCTACCAGAGCAAGGGGCGATTGCCCAGATTCTTGGAAGAGCTTGAAGCTCTCTTAGGGAAAAATAAGGTGGAGAGCACCGGTTTGGGCACGAGCTGGGAGCCAAGAACCATCGCTGGAGGTGCCCAAGCACCTGGGCATGTTCCTCACCATGCTCCCAAATCCCTCTCCATAAAATGGTGATGAGTCTTCCTAGTGCAAACTGAAGCTATAGAGACCCCCATACTGCCCCCACATCCCTCCCTGGTGAGGTCAGTGCTCCATCCCACCCGCCCAGCCAGCGAGCAGGGCTGATACATGATCAGGGTGACATTGGAGAGCTTCTCCTAGGATGGGAACAACTTCACACGTATCAGGCTGCAGCTGATAATGCCGCCATGTTAATTCCCTGGAAAAGGAACTCTGGAAAAGCCTTGCAGGGTTAGGGGGCTCAGCCACTCCTCAGGGGTCAGGTCAGAGCAGCTGCTGTGCTCCAGCAAGTCCCCAGCCCCCTCTGTCCTCCTGAACAGCACTGGAGCCACCTGGGTGGGAAAAGCCACATGGCACAGTGGGTCTCCAGGGAGCAGAGATGGGGATGCCACCCTCAACACGGGGTTCGACACCAGCTCTGCAGCATGGTCTCTGCTTGCTGATTTCGGCCCATGCAGCACAACAACATCATCCCTGTGACCAAAGTTGCCAACCCTGCCTGGCTGAACAGAGGGCACCAGCACACGGTACTGCCCACACTGCCCAGCGCCAAGGCAGGGGCGAGCAGGCACTGCCATGTCCCTGTCATGCTGCGACTCCCTGCCTGGCTGAGGCTCCATGCCAGGCCAGGGCCATAAAGCACCCCTGGAGTGGAGCCAGAGGCAGCTGGGAGCGGCTGGAGGCGCCGGTGGCCGTGAGTCAGGGCACGCAAGGCTTGAGTGGAGCCAAGCCCTGCCTCACCAACACATCCCAGTGCAGCCAGTTCCAGAGAGAATGAGGCTGTGCAAGATCTCTCTGCAGCAGGGCTGCACGTCCCCGAGCCACCACCACCCCCAATACCAAAACAGGCTGGGCAAGGGGGGACAGGCAGGACACAGAGCTGTCAGCCAGGCAGCCACGAGCTCACACRTCTCTGAGGTCCTGCAAAAAATAATTAAAAAGCAATGGATGTGAAACAAATAAATCTCTATCTAGGATGAAAATGGGAAAGAGCCCCCTTCCCTGCCTCCCCAGCCCTGGTGATTCATCAGTGCACTGGGACAGAGCCACCTCACCCCATCGGGGTGGGATTACTGGGGGACAGGACCCCAATAATCCTTTATTGCCTGCATTTTTATTTGTCATAACAACAAAAACCACTGGCTCCAGTGTCCATCCCCAACCAAAAGCAAGAGATGCTGCCTGGGTAACTTCATAGGACGGGAAGGATTCAATTGTAGGATTGATGGAAACGGCATCCCTGCAGCCTTCACCTCCCAACACTCCAACGAGGTGGGAGCACCCCCCACTTCACCCCAGCAGCAGGATGGGATGGTGCATGGCTGCATCAAATGCAAAAACTTCAGCTCCTGGTGCCCTCCAGCCTGGCAGCAAGATTCCATCATCAGCAGACACACTTCCCCTTCCCAGCCTGTCTCAAGGCTCCCATGCAATTAGTGATGAATGTAAATAATACAAACAACCAYGTAAATAATGCAAACAGCTCAAATCACATCCCTGCCCTACAGTGCCCTGCTGTCACCCAGATACTGCGATGACAGGCGGGTTAGAACTCGGCGTGAGTGGCCAGGGACATTCAAACAATGCACAGCACCACGTGCGAGACAGGCCAGCAAAAACTGAGTGCTGCTTTTTGGGGCTAGCAGTACCGTCTGATGGGTTCTGCTGGAAAAGAAGGGCAAAAAAGCCTCAAAGAGGAGTAAAAAAATTCACTATATTAATTCATGGGTCACACTCAGCCAGGCAGGAGCTTCTCTACAGAGGCAGCAGACACAAGCCAGCACCATCTTGGCTCTCCAGGCCCCTTTCCTCCTTTCCTGGATGCAGTCCCATGGATGCTGCTCCTTTTGTCCCAGACCAGGCCCCTTTCCACTGCACTTGCCCTGCCACAAGCACCTGAGGAGTTGTGCTGCTCCTTGTCACCCATTTCATCTCCCTGGTAAAGCACTTCTGCATTTCTTCCCCTCCYCCCGTGGTCTTGTGATCACTGACTGGTCTAATTGTTTCTCCATGGTTAATTGACACCACTGTTTTCCTTAGCACCCTAGAGAACACATTGCAAAATCAAAAATAAGTTGGTTTTAGGCTGCTTTGATTGCAAGTGAGTTTTTTACCCCCATACAGACACATATGAGCAGTTATTTGTAGAGCAAAGACAAGCTTTGGGCTGGATCCTGGGTAGGCAGCATGATTCAGCACAAGCAGTGAGATTTTCTGCAGTAAGACTTCACTGGGTTTTGACTCACAGTCAAATGCACAAAAGTATCCAAAAAATGAGGCGTTCCTTACAGCATGGACAAAACTCCCCAGTGGAAGCCAAATAACTACATGTTTACTCATAGCTTATGGTGCAAAATGATGAGCTCCTTCATGCTATGCCTTCCACAGCCCCACTCACTGCTTTAGCCAGAGCATCCTGCCCCTGTAAAGGGCTCTGAGCTCTACCCTAGTGACAGCAGCAGACACCAGTATGTCCAGCTTGGCTAGCCAGAGAAATATATCACAGTGTCACTGCATCCGCCCAGCCACACCAGGAGCTCTGAACATCTTGGCTGATTTCAATCAATGTTGCAGAAGGCTCMTTTAAGCCATCAGTCTCCCATAGCTTTCCCAAAAATAGGCTTTTGGTAGTGAGGAGAAAAAATGAATAATCCACGCAGTGCCTGGGCTAAACTGTATCATGACCCTGCTTCTTATTAGATACCAAAAATCTATATGGGATTTTGGAAAGCTTCGGTCCAGATTTGGGCTCTTTTTAGCCACCAATCTTGGCCAGACACGAGATTCAAACACAGACAACCCTATAAGTATATTTTAAGTGTATTTTGAAATGTAAATTTTTATGCATGTCTATATATACATACGTATATATAAAAGGCTAAAGTCTATTTTAAAATGTTAAAATCAGCTCCATTTCCCTGAAATCTGCAAGCAGCCCAACCATGACCTAAAGTTTCTGATGACCTGGCAAGAGCTGCAYGTTCCCAGAGCCCTTTTCCTCATGTGGCCGGCTTCCAAGGGGCTTGGGAATCGTGTCCCCTACTCGAGGGATGGCAGATTTCCAAAGCCTTTCCAGATGTTTATCTTGGCAACCTCAAATTCAAACATTAACAGGTCCCATTAGCAGGCTGTCCACATCTGGACCTTGCAGGTGGTTACTGTGTGCAGGTGAGGAGACAAAACAGGAAAAGGTTCTGCAGGTCAGTGACACCATTCCAGCCTTGTCCTACAGATGGGATGCTGGATGGTGATCCCTGGCTCTGGCTGCAGTTTTCTATCTGTTCTTGTGCTATCAGGGAAGCTCATGCATTGAATGAACAGCTTGGACCAGCCARGGTGGGATGGCCCAGGGCATGGAGCAGCCACTGGGCACCCCAGCACAGCCCTCGTGAGCCTCAGCTCAGTGCTGCCCAGGGCAGGTTTGGCAGGGCACATCTTCCCGGATCAGGGCTAAACTGCCAGCCTCGAGTGGCACCAGGGATCATGCAGCTGGCACGTTCTTGGGCGTGGGACAGCACCCTGGGGAGCGCTGTGCTGACAGAAGCAGGATATTATATATCCTTACAGGAGAAAGCATTCACTCATCTTTCCTGCTCTTCTGTCCCCAGCTTTCAGTCCAAGATCTAATCAAACTCCTACGTCAAGTTTTACCTCTCAAAATTCCCTCCCAGAACACTGACTGGAACTCCAGTAGCCCTTCACCCTCAGAAGGACTTGCATTTTAGCAAGCACTGAGGAAGCAGCTGTGCAAATTCAAGGGAGAGCTTGACATCTCCAGAATGAAATTCCCAATTGCTGACGATTCCGTTGCTGACAGTTACCTGACTACTGCTCCTTACTCATCAGAGCACACCTTACATCTCACCTACGCATCTTATGGCCTCACATGGAGGTTCTGTGCCCTGCACTCTCACTGTGGCCACACAACCTGCACCTGTTAAACCATCCCGCGGCCACAGGACAGAGGGGGGAGAAAATTTAAGGAGCTAGAGGGATTTGTCAGTTTGTGTCTCTGTTTAAAATCTCCAAGGGCACAAAGAAAATGAGTCAACTTCAAGATGGTATTCCCAGACTTAAAGTTAGCCACAAACCCACACAACTCATTGAGAAATACTTATGAAAAACATAGCTCTGAAAGCCAGTCTTGAATTAGTCCATTTTTCTGATGCCTATAAATGTGATGATTTTCATTCTGAAGATTTATATTATTACAGTTATTTTGCTTTATAAACTAACTCTAATGCCTGTCCTAGATAAATATAGATGCAATTTTGATCTATATTTTGAAGAGTATTTCTTTCAAATCACTCTCTCTATTTAGCTATCCTAAATGTGGCAGCCTGGAACATTACAGTGCTGAAGAGCTACAAAATTACTTGCACAGAAATTCTTGCAATGTTTCTAACCCCAGAATTGCCACTAATGCAAGAACACAATTAGACCGAGCATTTACAGAGCACAACAAATATCTGACTACGTGGTGCATTTGTGTAGTATCGGGGCTTGAAAGCTTCCAAGTAACCGAAGGGATTTATTTTGGGGAAAGGCGTGTGACTACATATTCTAAACAGCTTAGATGGACTCAATCAAAACACTTTGGCACAGCAGATGTGCAGGCAGCCTGTCAGAGGCGTGCAGGCAGTGTTTAATGCATAGGCAAGGCATGCTGTGATGCTGTGGGTGGCCTATATCCGACACGAGAATATTCACAACTCGCTGCCTGGTGAGCGAGCGCACAGCTCGCTGTGGTCGTGCACCAGACGGGAGTTTCTGGTTTGGCTCAGCAATGAGCTGCACCAACCAGTCCCGGGGGAACCAGGAGTCACAGACTACACAAAACCAAGTTGGTTGGTGTTAAGTACCAACACAGTCAGTCTTGGGGCAATGCTCCTGCTGCTGCTCTCTCGAGACCGCAGGCAGCGAGCCGCGCACGCTGTGCCCAACTGGGAAAATCAGGGTACACGCATTGATGAGATGGTTGCACCCCAAGCTCTGTTTCTTGACTGAAGCACCCCAATGGCTCGTTGTAGAACACTGTGCCTGTCTGGATCTCTCTAGTGGGGACAGGACCAGGTCACCTCTCCAGCAGGGACAACATGCAACCTCTGCTGTCACAGGCTGSGTATCACGCTGTTCATCCCCTCCCAGCCCCTCTGGAGCACCCTTACCTCCATCAGCATAGGTCTCGGTGCCGTAGCCATCCTGCAGGCCATTGTTCCATGTCCCTTCGTACTTGGCTCCGCTGCTCATGCTCTGCCTCGCGCCGTACCGTCCCTTAAAGCCATGGGTCCACTCGCCTCTGTAAACCCACCGTCCTTTGGTCTCGATTCCCAGGCCGTGCCTCTTGCCTTGGGACCAGTAGCCTTCGTAGGTGTTGCCACTGGGCCACGTGTATATGCCCACCACTTCGAAGCCGTAGTTCCAGGAGCCCGAGTACTCGCCCTGGCCCTTGGGGCCGGTGCAAATGCCGTGCCCGTGGGCTTTGCCCCCCTCCCAGCCCCCGCAGTAGGCGCCTCCATCATCGAAATCAAACCTGCCGCCGCTCATGGTGCCCTCCGGTGCCCCTCAGCCGGGCAGCGTTCCCAGGGGCAGCGCTCCGGGGCTCCCGCATCCCCGGAGGGAACGGGCTGGACGCCGGGAGCGGCCGCTCCTGCCTCGCCTGGCCCGGCCGAGGGGCTGGGGCACGGGAGGAAGGAGAAATTGGGAGAGAGGGAGGGGAGAAGGGCGGGCCGAGCCCCAGCCCCCCCGGAGGGGCAGCCGCTCCGCGCCGGTACCTGCCCCGCGGGCACGGGCACGGGCATGGGCCGCCCGGGGAGCCGCCCCCGCGGCGGAGGGAGCGATGGGGGTCCCGAGCCCCGCGGCGGAGAAGGGATGGGGATCCCGAGCCCCGCGGCGGAGGAAGGGAAGGGGGTCCCGAGCCGGCCGCTCTCCCCCGCCCCGTCCCGTCCCGCTCTCCTCCCCCGCCGGGAGAAAGGTCAGCGCTGCCCTAACAAGGCCATCGGATCCCAGGAGCTGCTCCCAAAAATAACCCCCCGGAGCCCGGCCCCCGCCTCGGGGCCCTTTTATGAAGGAGGGGAGAGACACATCCCACCCCCCCGCCGTCCCCCGCCCCGGGCAGGGATCCAGGCGGAGAAGAGGCTGGGAAAGTAAATGTCTGCTTAAAATAGAGCCTGGGAAGGGGCCGCCGCGCTCCCCCCGCGCGCACCGGCAGCCACTGTCCCGCTCCGCCGGACCCCGCGGGATGCGGGGACGGAGCGCCCGGGGCGGTCACTCACACCCTGCGCAAGCGGGCAGAGGTGGAACAAGGAGCAAGAGCACACCGAGCGCAGCGTACAGCTCACTCAGCCCCTCTGCTATTCAAGTGACTTTCCTGAGCTGCTTTAGGGTAATGAAAGAACTTCACTAGTAGTCATTTGCCCCTCTCATCCAAACAGACTTCCGAAAATTTCCTTCTGTTTAACAGCTGGCAGCATAATTTAGTCTATGTCTGGAAAAGACCATGCTCTTGGGACAGCTGCAGACACACTGAGTAGTGACAGCCCACCTTGTTTGTAATAATGTCATCAAATACACATGAGAGGACAAGGAATGAAAGACCAGGTAACAGACTAATCCAAGCCCTCTCTTCTTCCAGCACACCTGTCCCATTCCTAGAGATTCTGTCACACAAGACCACGGAGCAATGACCTTCCATTCCCGACCACTACGCTGAGAAGCTGCAGGAGCTGTGGGGTGTTATCAGCAGGCTGTGCTCTGCCCTTCCAGGGGACCTCCCAATACCCCACCAAGCTCTGGGGCAAAGCTGCCACAGACAATGGTGAATTTCAGACTCACACAACACAGTTTTACAGCTCAGACAACCTCCTCATCAGCATTTCTAGGAAGAAAAGGTATAGAGGAACCACACAATATGTAACTGCAAGAGAAGCTAAGTGTGTACGGACAGCACATAAACACAGAACACTTGCAGAACAGGTGAGTAGGACCAAGTGCCCACTGTAAAGTTGATTACAAAGGGCTTCACTTTTATTCAGCCACAGGAAGGAATGAGCTCTTTGGGAAGGGATTCCAACACAACTCAGAAGTGCCACTTGGCAGAATCAGCCTTCTAAAGCTTTCTTTAAAAAAAAAAGTCAGATTTTGAAATGGACTCAAGTTAAATTTTTGTTGTTGTTGTTTTACACTAAGCTTTTTGACTACTTAGGCAAGCTTCCAAGGTTCTTGCTGCATGATTAAGGGCCATCAAGTCACATTTTCTCAAAGCAAAACCACAGGGTGTTGTTCTGTGGTTTCTGAGAAGACCATAACATCTCAAAACACCTTGCGGTAACAGAAAGGAAAGAGTTAAGGAAGCAGTTGCAGCTACTCATGGTCTTCTATTCCCTGGTGTTCCAGACCTTAAGAGTCCAAAGATGTCGTAACTGTCCTAAGAGGATGCCAAGTTCAGGACTATGTCATTATTTACTTAGCAACTTTTCCTAATTACATGGCACAGTTGTGAACTGATCACCCACTTTGTTTAAACATTAATAACTTATGCAGATTTTGGCATTTAAAAAGCTTTTGTTGACCGCCAACAAACCCACAGAAACTTCAGAAAGCACTGACAGTCTGTGTGCACCAAGGCACCACACAGAGCTGGTGTTACTTCTTCATTTTGGCAGAAAAATTCCCATTATCCCCTGAAGACTGAGCCAGCTGCAGCAGCCAGCCCTGGCCTGGGGCTGACCTCTAGTGGCACTGCTCGGGTCCCTTCCCACTCAGCACCAGTTCACATCTTTCTGCTCTCAATTTTTACACCTCCTGGATTTCAATCCACTTTCACACAGTACTGAGCAGTGGACAGTGCAATCCTAAACCCTGCAGTACAGGTCTGTGGGGAATAATGAAAGAAATGGTAAAAAGCACTGGGGTCTTGATGGGCATTTTCAGGCATTTCGGTGCTGTGACTGGAATTTGCATTTGGGAAGAGTAAAGAATAATTACTTGAGAAATAAGGTCGTTTTGCACTTTGCAGCCCAGTTTTGTAGACAATAGTTACCAAAAAGTTGCCTTGAATTCAGAACATGTGTGACAGAAAAGAAGCTGTTGAAGATCAGGGAAAGAGGTGTGGGACCCAGGTACATTCTGCTAAGTGTAGGTGACACTTTAGAACTGGCAAAACAGGTAAATATACAAGGCCACTTGTTCTAAGATACCAGGTATTGCCACAGAAATTATCAAAAACCCAAGAGTAACACCAAATGATTTTGCAGGGAAATGTTTGTTTCCATTTCTTCTCCAGACCTTACAGGCCAGAAAAATTCAAGTACTGCAAATACTAAAGACAAACCAAACACAACTCTTGTCTCCCTCAACAAATTATATTCTTTGATGGGATGCTCCTCTTCTACACACTCAAAGAGACACCGTGCTGATGCACACTATGTATGGCGAGCTGCTTGCTGCTGAAGCAGTAAATTCCAGGAACTATGCAAAGCTGGACAGGGCAGCTAAAGTGACAATGGTTTAGTTAAAAGACTGGAGTGGAGAAGAAAACACACTGCTTGAGATTTCCCTACAACTGACAACTGTCCATTCCAGTCTGTGGGTCTTTATACCTGAAGGGTTATACTTGGTGTTATAGAGAAAGCTAAAAAAGAAGATTAAAAAAACCTAAAAGTGGCAGTGTATGAATTAAGACCACTGAAATGAGCAAATGCTGGTTTCGTCATCATAAAAAACATACTGAGCACAGCCCACAGCCTCACTTGTCCTTTGGTTAACTGCAGCAGCAACTCCCCTGAAGAATGCAGGGTGTTTCTCTTGCAGACAAGTCTCTAAGGCCTGTTGGGCATTCCATAAAAGTTTGCTTTCCATGTTTCCAGTAATAGTACCAAGGGGAGGGTAGGAGATGGTCACACGCCTTTATGAAATAAAATCAAAGGCACAAGCATCCAAAACCACAAGCCTGAGTCTTACAACCTGAGGTCAAAGTAATTTCAAAGAAGCTGAATTACACCAGGTGTCTCACAATAAGAGCTCTAATCACCAAGCAACCTGAGGACTGTTCTCCAACAAACAAGAGGATTTGGAAACAAAGTAGAATTACAGGTTGGGTCTCCTAAGTACGGGCAGGTATGCTCTAGGTACATTTACCTCATTATCTATTCCAAGCTTAAATTATAATGCTGAAACTAAACTGTTTGTCTAGCTTAAATAATGAACATCAGCTGAGATGCAAAGAAGTGTTTTTATTGCAAGCACAGTGAGCAGGGAGTGGGTTGCATCTTCACATGATGTGCCTGAGGGCAGATTTAAACCAGCCACCCTTCTGGTTTTAGTGCTCATTGCTGTCAGGTGTACATCATTTCTGCCATGTGAGACATTTTCTTTGGAATATACAAGTAATACTCCATGTATCCCGAAAGATCTTCAATTGTCACATCATCCACAAAGGTCCTGGCTTGCTCAGAGCAAGAGCGTGGAGAACTTGAGGGAGTTCTTGATGGCAAAGGCTGGGAGTGATCCTCAGAAACTGTTCTATCAGGTGCCAGCGGGAGGGTATTCTGCAAGCCAGAGAATTTGTACACTTCCATATCTTGCCACAGTTTGCACTGGCAGGCTTTATCTGCACATGCACACGGCTTGCTGGTGTTCAGCCTGGACATAGACTGGAAGTCAGAAAGCTCTGTAGTCTCTAGGCTTGCCTTGGATACTGGAGAAGCTGCAACTGGAGAGTTCTCCTCTCTGTTCTCCGACGCCAACCGTGCAACAGAAACTCCCAAAGGCTCATCAGCTCCCTTCTGGCCAACGTCAGGAGCAACGCTGCATCGTTCGTGTGCGCAAGCTTCCTGTGGGACTGGCATCCCAAACCCACTGCTGTCCTCCTGGGCATCAGCCTGGCTCTTCTGCACCAGCTGGTTGCATGTGGAATGTGGTTTAGTGCTGCAATGGATAAACTTTGGAGGATGAAGAATTGGAGACTTGGAACGCCTGCGACGCTGGGTTCTCACAACTCCTCTCGAAGGCTTCTTCACAGACCTGTCGAGGAAGGACACAAAAGGGAATGAAGATTCAGTAAAAGATTTATTGCTGGGTTACAAGTAACACCAGGCACAATCTCTAGTGCATTTATATTGCATGCATGAGCTTTAAGCTTGGGAGTATTTGCTCAGGGTATTCTGCTATCTTGGAATGTGACTTTGTTCAGTCAAGGAGCTGTATAAAATATAAAAGGAACACCAGAGAAATGAGTCTCAAAAAGTGGGCTTTTAAGGTTAGAGAATGAGTAAAGCACGTGAGACATGACAAAATAATCTCTAAGGGAAGGACAAAGCACATGAAGACAGCACAAAACTAATGAATCAAGGGCAAAGGGTGGTTCTGTTTCAGATGAGCATGAAGTTCTGCATAGACACTCCAAAAACCAATTGTTTATTTTAATCTAGTTCCCAAAGCACAGTGACAGCTTCTGCAATGTCAAACAACGATGAAAGTGATGCATTCATGATTGTCTGATTCAAAACCAGCAGCTCACATTTGTATTGAGAAATACCTATAATGTTTAGTAACCTATAGCTGACCAGCATTTCCTTTCTCTTAACTGTAAAGAAGAATAGTAGTTATATATGAACCAAAAAAGGTGGTGTATTTTAAATAGTTCTTTAATAAAGACAATTCAGGTCCCTTGTTTAGAGGTGTACTAACTAGAAACCCTGTCTACTTAACATTACTTTTCAATGCAGTATCATCTGAAGTAGTCTGATAATCCCAAGCTTCTCTTACCCATGCCAGGTTTCCTTAGAAGCACACACAGTCTTAGGTTTGGTTTCATCTGCAACTGTTCTAACTATTGCTCTGGGACTTGTCCCATCACCCACAGAGAGAGAAGCAGTAGATCTGTGAGAGACAGAATGAAGAGTTAACAGCCTACGCTGGTTAGCATTATGATTATGAAAAAAAACCCCTTATGAATCTTCTTTCCCAGAAAATATTGCTCCAAATCATTCAGAATGTGTCTCAGAAGATCTGCCCACCAAGCCCCAAACCAGAAGGATGACTGTTTACACGCTCGTATCTCCAAGGTTTGTATAACAGACSCTTTCACAGCTCGACTGCAGATCCAACCCCACGTGTCAGTGACACACACACACAATGGCCAAATTTCAGCTTCCCAGGAGAGGGAGGGCAGAAACACCATCACTGAAGAAACACGTCTCTTTTTCCAAAGACAAATAAACCATTCTTTCCTAAAAATAAATGTTCTTTGGACATAAATAGACTTTGTTTAGCTGAAGAACACTTAAGCCTCTGTCTAACATCGCCTGTCAACATAACCTAAAACTCTTCATACTCCTGCAAGTTGAATCATTTGAGCCACAGAGTTGTGTCAGACCTTCAACTTCTATTCATGCCAGGGACCTTAGAAGATTTACTAAATTTTCTGGTGCTATAAATTCATCCCAGACTCCCATTTTGAAGGACTTGCAATAAACACAAGAACAGTTTTTCCACGTTGTGACTTCACATATTACACTGGAATTCCCAAGAAAATTATTTTCCAAATCCTATGCTAAATTAGTTTGTAAACGGGATGGATTCCCTGAAAAGTGAAAACAAGTCCCGACACACTGATCTAGGGTGGGTTAAGAGAATCCAAACTATTAACCAAACTAATTTCCATTTAAAGGACAGTGAACACAGAACACAAAATCAAAGGCCACCAGTAAAAACCATGAAGTGATCAAATATGCCCAGCTGGAAGATGGGACTAGAGATACTGAAGAAATGAGAGGTAATTCATTACTAATGAGTTTAATTACTTAAACAAAAGAGAACTTTAGAAGCCCATCTACTCACTATCTCAGCTCTGTGGTAATTCTAGTTACCACCTTGATCTTTCCATGCTGCCTTACCTACACTTTCATTTCAGTGAGCATGTAATTGCATCACTGACAACACCTTACTGCAACACAGGACTACACAGGTAATATGCAATGGTGCACATTTGTCAGCAGAAAAAACATTATATGGAAGCCTTTATTTAATTAATTTCGGGAAAAAAAGATCATCAACAGAAAATACATGGTGCTTGTGTTCTGCCACCTGGGACATGAAGGTAAGTGCCATGTGTCAGCTCTTCACAAACCAAGAGCACAAAAAGCATTCTTTCCTATTTAGTGATTTTGGTTATAAATAGAAAATTTGTGACAGCAATGAAAATAGTTTGTGTGGGAATCATGCACTGAATCTGATGCTCTCCCTTACTGACATGGAAAGAAAATTTCTCTCCAGGGAAAAGATGTGATTTTATTCTCATGACAGGCCCTCAGAGCTGTGGCAATATGCTAACTTCAACAGCAGAATTTTAGTCCTATGGACTCTAATATGGGTAATCTCTGGCAGCCAGATTCATGCCAAAATTCAATTCAGGCAGGCTGTCAGCTCATGATGATTGTGGTTTCTTTCAAGCCTGTTGCAAGCTGACAGCAATAAAACAAATTACAATTCCTTGAGAAGTGCAGTCTGCAGGTAGTGAATTTATTTCAGTTTGTTTAACTACAAGGAAGGCTTTCTGTGCCTAACGTTTTGCAATTACCTCATTCCTTCAAATTTCAGAGCAAGGGTGTTCCCTCTGAATTCATTTGTAAGATGTTAACTCTGTGCCTCCCTGTGGTGTTACTTACCCAGCTGTGTCAACTCTCAGCTTTTTGAATGCTGTCTGCAGGCTTTCCTCTTCTCCATCCTTAGCTTCTGATTTCATCATTGGGATGGCCAGAAGGTGATGGAATTACCATGCACTGCTACAAGCAGAAAAAAGACATACAAAAATAAGGGCCAAATCCTTGTTAAAAACATTAGTTGCCCAGCAGCACCATAATACATGAAAATAAACTCAAAATAGCACACTGAGCACACAAAGCTGAGGTCATTCTAGTAGAACATTTTTGAAAGCTGATTCAGAACAAGCTTTATGATACTCAAGAATGAAACTAACAGTCTCTTGTACAACTGTAGGCAAATTAACAATTCAAAGTAAAATTTGGTGTCAATAGCATCTTGCACATCCATTACAGTCCAGACAGACTCTTTTACTTGTCTTACAGTGCTACCAGAATAATTGCAAAGAGGTGAAAGTGAGAAGGAACAACACCATTGGAAACAGTCAACCTCCTACAACTGTTATTTCCAAATCAAGAGCTCAATGTTACACATACATTTAAAAAAAAAACCAAACCAAGAGATTTGTCTTAAAACAAGATAAGTTTGAAGCCAAACAAAATTTTTTGACCTTATGTCTAGGTCCTAGCAAGAATTACACAATGGTATTTTGATATCTTTTTATATAAATGACAAATAGCCATTAAAATTTTCCAGTATCAACTCATGAACAAGTACAAATGCAAACGAGTACAAAAACAATCAGTAAGCCTTGTTTTAAATAAAAGCAAAAGAATTTATAAAATCTGGCTGATGTATTCTTTTTTAATCTACCTGGCCATCATTTAATCTAGCTACAAAGGAATCTCAAATCTTTCTAAGTTTGAGGCTCTTTGGGCTTGCTGGTGGTCAGAAATAATGGTGAACCCCAGGGTCAAGACTGTGCAGTCCTGTTTAACATCTTCATTCATGATCTGGATGATGTGGCAGAGTACCCTCCCCACGTCTGCTGATGTCACCAAACTGGGAAGAGTGGCTGATACACCAGTGGGACCTCGACAGGAACCTCACGAACTTCAACAAGAGGAAGTGCAAAGCCCTGCACAAGCTTTGTTTGCAGCACGGAAAAGAACTCTCTCTTCACTGAGACCTTTTTGTCTGAAGCTCTGCAGCTCAGTTACTTATGCAGATAGAGGGGTAATTTCCGTTCCTGAGCCCCCTCATTCCTGTTGGAGGTGGCAGCTCTCCCCACTGTTGTTCTGGCTGCTCACTGTGCTGTGATTTCATCTGGATGCCYTGGATTGCAGACAGCCATTATGACACACAGAAGGGTAATGTATCATACCAATTTCAAGGCACATGTTGTCCAGTGAGTCAGACAGGGAGTAAACAGTAGAGGAAGAAGCTTACACAGACACTGACAACGTGATGCTCATCTGAGCAAGTTATTATTCCATATATTCTCTTAGCCAAATACTACTGCCCTAGTGAAACAGATGGCCCCTTCTTCAGTTTTATTCCTTGGCCCCCCAATCTCTTTTGGATGATTGTCTAAAATGAAAAAAAATTCAGGCTACACTTTTTTTTGTAAATACCAAACCCCTGTATCATATAACCCTAGCAGGAAGATGAGGGCAACAAGCTTTAAAATTACTATATATCACTCAAAACATAGTACATATTTTAGACTAAATATTTTACCAAGCTGYCCTTCACCAGCACAGAAAAAAAACCCTCAAAATAACACAGAATTTATTTATATAAAATAAAAGCCTACTCACTAGGCGATAACAAAGTATAAGCTTAAGCATTTTAGATGCACCAGCCAACTAACACCAAAACAAMAAAAAAATCAATTACTGTGAAAAACGGCTAAAGTTTAATGTCGTGTCAAAAACCACATTGAAACTTACGTTCTTCACCTCCTAGGAAAATACACATCTTCCCATTCCATTTTATTTTCGGCTGTTTCCCAGCGACACCGCACTATAAACCCTATTCGGTGCCCTACAAGTCATCCAGCACCGCTCCGGCAGCGGCGATGGGACACGGCCTGGCCCCTGCCTCCCCAGCGCGGGGTGAGGACGGGCACGGACAGGGATGGGCACAAGCTCCCGGGCGTTCCGGGCCACCGCCCCAGGGGGCAGCACACGGGCCCCGGGACAAGTACTTTTAAATTTTATATTTTAAACATCTTTTAAAAAAAATTAAATTTTTAAATTTTGTATTTTTATCCCCTCCAGCCCTTCCCGCCCGCCCCCCGCGGAGCCCCTGCAGCCCCCGCCGCCACCCCGCGGCCCCGCTCCGGGGCTCGGCCGTGACTCAGCACCGCCCCGCGCCCCGGCGGGGCTTCCCCAGCGCCCTCCGCCCTCATGACGGTACCGGCGACGGCGGGAACCGCCGCGGGAGGGTCTCGCCGCAGGGACACGACGGCGGCCACCGGCCCCGGCCGCTGGGGGAGCCAGGGAGGACCCGCGCAGGGGACTGAGACGAGAATGAGCACAGGGATGGGGACAAGGAGCCGGATGGGGCCGGGCCCCGCACTCACCGCACTCTGCGGGCTGGGCCCGGCGCCTCCCGCCGGCCCCCCGGAACCGCCGCCGCTCGCGCACGCGCACCCGGCGGGGCGGGCGGGGCCGTGGCGCGCCCCCGCGGGGTGTGACGTCACGTCCTGTTGTGCTGCGCGCCCCGGGCAGGCGGCGGTGGGTGAGTGACGGCCCCGGGCCCGCCGCGCCCGGCTTGGGGCGGCCCTGCACGGCCCAGGGGCTCCCGGGGGGCGGCCGCGGGGCCGGAGGGGCGCGGAAGAGCTTCCCGGCGGGGCGGCGAGGGGAGGCCGCGGGGCCGGCGCTGGAGCGGGGCCGGCGCTGGGAGCCGCGGAGCCTGCGGCGGGCGCGGGCGGCGAGAGCCTGGCTGGAGCCTGGCGCTGGTCCCGGCCTCTCGCCCCTGCCCTGTGCTGGGGCACTCGAGGTGTCACGCCGGGCTGTGCCCGGCCGCTCCCGATCTGCWGCCAGTGAGAAAAGGCTCGGGAGGGATTTCAGCGAGGTGTGAAATGCATGGAGGGTGGGCACACAGAGGACAGGGTCAGGCTTTGCTGACTGGTGCCCGAGGATAGGACATGGGGCCATGGGCACACACTGCAACGCTGTYTGAGAGTAAGGAAATGCTTTTCTCTGAGGGTGGTTGAGCCCAGGCTGCCCAGGGAGGCTCTGGAGTCTCACTCCTCGGGGTTATTTAAGGCTACCTGGACATGGTCCTGGCAAACCAGCTCTGGGTGGCCCTGCTTGAGCAGGGGAGCTGGGCCTCCAGGGATCCCTGCCGAACTCAGCCATCCCGTGCTTTCCTCAAGCTCTGCTGCAGGTGCCATGCTCACAGCTCAAAGTTACACAGGTTGCTAGGATCYATATAATCTATTCACCCATTGATAAAAATACACTTTGTTATTTTTGACACAGGCTGGGCTTGTTCTGAGAAGCTCWGACTTTGGAGTTCACAGGGAAAAGTCCCGGGCAGGTCTGGTCAGAAGGCAGTGATGTTGCCCACAGAAGAGCAAGCACTCATTATTACAGTGTTAGTGAGTTTTGTRCAGACCATGTGTGTTTAGACCTCAGCATCAAATCCCAATTTCTGTATTTCAGTTTATTCTATATGGCACTGTTGGTTACCCACTGAGAGCACATCAATGGACTTGGAAGCTAAAGATGAAGAGGAAGAGAGTCTACAAACAGCATTCAAAAAGCTGAGAGTGGATGCAGCAGGGTAAGTGAGCAACAATTTAATCTGTTAATTTGTAATTTGCTGTCATTTTGTATTTCAAAAAGAAAAAGTTATTTGGTGAAAGGTTGTTTGCTCTCCAAGAGAAGACAACTGCATCACTTTAGATGAACTGCAGTCAATATAACTGTCTAATGGGCACAGCAGTACTTTATTACAGACTAATTTTGACACAATATCCAATTGAAATTACACAGTGACTGTATGGAAACATCAAACAACTTGCCCAAAGCAGTGAACCCTCTCCTAACTGTCATGGTAGCTGTAGTCACCTGCTGTGATACAGAATTTGTCCATTACTGAAAATGCTGGTGTCTGCAGCCACATTATTAGCCTTTATTTAGTGCATGAAATTTTGCTTGGACAGCACCTGGAGAACAGCACCAACACCTTGTGCTCAGGAGCCCATTCTCACTGGGAAGGGTCAAGCTAAATATGAGCACTGACTGTTTCTGATTTCAGGGGACTTGAGTAAAATGTCTGCAGACGTTCTTACACTTAAAACTGGGCATGCTGATAATACATAATATAAGATTTTTCTTAAAAGTAAGAGCTAATAAARTTATGCAGTCTAACTCTCTGTGAGACAGTTCACTTTAAGTCTTGTGGGAATTCACAAACACAAGAGGAAGCTTTGTGTTGACAGTGTTACCTTGTGAATTCATCTCCACAGCCATCAATACTGTGAATTCAGGACTTTCTCTGCATGTAGAAATGTATTTTGCTTTGCTACTCATTTACTCTACTTCTACTCTGAGAAATGTGGAAAAAACAGCTGTTCTCTATCAAGGAACTATGGTTATTAAACATACCACTTTTGATGTAGTACCAGTGGCAGAATGTGTGGGCTTCTGGTTGATTCCTGGTGACATCTTAGGCATAAAAAGATCTTGTTTTGCAGGCATGTGTTGTGAACAGCTCAAGCCTTGTGCCTAATGCCTTAAGATCAACCTTGGGCAGAGTATTTGGGCTCTTTGCTAGAATTTCAGCCTCATTTCTTACAATTTCCTACCCTGTGTTCCAAATCATACCTGCAGCCATCATAAATATAAATACAGATTCCTGTGCTGAGGTATTTATGTTTCTCATCTGGACCTCCAGAGTCAGATGTTTTTTTCATTCCACGCTTATCTCAAAAATTTAATGAGAACTAAACAAATCAGTAATCTGTCCTTGTCTGTTGTACCTCATCCACTTCTCCACTGACTCCCCCTCAGCCTGCTGCTCCGTGTTCCTGACTCTGCATTTCAGATGAGTAGGAGTCTATCTTTAACGACTATTGTCTGACAAGAATGTTTGGAACCTGAGTTTACATTCCTTTAATGTGTCATTTTGGTACAAATAGGGCATGACATCAACCTCTGGGCATTTTGGCTGCCTTTCATTTCATGTCACCTATCTTTAGCCAGTTGACAAGGCCAGTATAGTAAGAGGGGTCGGATAAATCTCTGTAATGCCCAATGTTTCTACCCATTGACTACAGAGGAAGTCAAGGCTGCAAATTTGRCTGTCTTAGCTGAGCATCCAAAGCAAACAGGCTGAATGTGGGCCTCAGGAGCCGTATGTTCAGGCATTCCTGTGATGTGGCATTTCCCTTTTTGCCCAGATGTATTGCAGCTCTGTCCGTGGGCGACGGGACCGTTCTCAGAACAACGACAAGAGCAGCCATGGATGGAGCCAAGCAACAGACGGTCTGCTCCAAGGAAGCGTGGCATGGGTAAAACACGAGACATTCAACAGTTGCAGGCTGCTTGCAGTGCGAGTTGTTGTTAATTAATTGCTTCGAGATATCCTTTCTCTCCTTTCGATCACAAAATGTTTTCATAACCGATGTGTTGTTTTTAAGGAGATTTCATCAAAGTCTTTAAAAACAATATTGCCTCTTCTCTTAGAAGGGTTCCTAAAACTTTCTTTTCCACTGATTTCATCAGTAGTACTTTTCTTCAAGTCTTAAACCTTCGCAACCCCCTCTCACCTCGCTCTTGGGTTCTTTTATTTCTCTTTTGAAGTACCTGGATATTCAGTGTGACTCTGCCAGCGGCTCCAACTGACCTAAGTTCTGCACTACAGTTGAGTTTGGGATGACAAAGTATCATTTGCTTAACACAGAAGAGTTGGGGGGAAGCACCTTGAATAAGGGTTGCTTGTATGTATCTTTCCTTTGGGGGAACCCCAGTTTCTTCAGAGTCCTCCACTGTTCCTGTCACAGATTGTAAGTGACCAGTCATCTGGTATTTCCAAGCAGAAACATAATCTTATAAAATGTTTTTAGCCACATTTTAAAGCTTGTTGAGCTGTGGTGTAGATTCTGGAGTTACCCACTTGCTCACCTGTTGTACCCTGCAGGTGTGTGAGAAAGCCTTCCCGAGGATCAGCAAGGGTCCCGCGGCGCCGGCGCTCCAAGTCTCCGGTCCTGCACCCTCCCAAGTTCACGTATTGCAACATGAAAGCCAACAGCCAGCTGAAACACAAAACCCAGGCAGACACATGCAAGGGTGTCATCAGCTCAGATGTTTTTGTCCCAGCAGAACATGGTACGAAGGATGGGCAGGATTCTCACCTTGAGGCCAGTGACGACAGAACTGAACCGTCGGAAGCTTTCACCGCCGAAGAGCCTTCGCAGAAGCCGGGGGAGAACTGCCCTGCTCTCTCCTCATCCTTTGAGAACAGCTTGCGTTCTAAGCAGACCTCAGATTTCCAGTCCTTATCCATGCTTAGCAACGGCAGGCAGTGCCCTTGTACGGACAAGAAGTGYCAGTGCAAGCAGTGGCGCACCATGGAGGTGTATTCCTTCTCCGGCCTGCGCAGCGTCCTGTCCGAGTGTGAGAAGGCAGTCCTGGGAGTCCATGCCCACTCTCTCCAGAACAGATCCCCCTGTGGGACAGCCTCATCAAGCTCCCCCAGGTCTTGTTCTGAGCAAGCTCGAGCCTTTGTGGATGACGTGACTATTGAAGATCTTTCGGGATACATGGAGTACTACTTATATATTCCCAAGAAAATGTCTCACATGGCAGAGATGATGTATACTTGACTGTCAGCAATAGAGAATCCTGAAGCAGAGTTTGTTACAATGGTTGGGCTAATTGCCTTGTCAGTGCCATGTTTTCACTGTCGTGTGTTTGATTAAATGTTTCTTTGCCTCATACAGTTTAGTTTTCTAATAAAATGAAAAATTAAATATAGTTTCTGAGCTTAGTTCTAAAAAGAATGCACTAAAGTCTCTGAATACCTTAACAAAAGCACTCTAGATCAAATGACCTCTGTTTGGTTTTTGGTTTGTGCTGTGGATATTGAACTTGTGTATGCTGTTTTCACTATGCTTTGGAAAAAACCAAACAAAACCAAAAAACTTTTAGATTTTTTCTGAAATTTTGAAGTGTTTGGAAGGTTCATTCTTAATATATCAGTATTTAGAGAAATGTTTCACAGCTACAGCTCTATCCTCCTCAACCTGCTCCTGAGAGAAGGATGAGAAGGCATTCAGCATTTTGGATAGGATGAATCTCCTTTCCTTGAACACTAGCTGGCTCCTTTTTAGTTGGATGAAATTGTGAATGCTTCTTCCTCACAAATTTTTTGGGAGGTCCAAAACGTGCGGGTGTATGCTTGGACCCTCCATGATCTAACTCGCTCACTCTTAAGCAGTTCTATTTTTCTGCAGATAAGTGAAGCTCTTAGAAGTAAAAATATATTTTGTTATTTGTGCTTTACAGATGGAATAATTTAGGGGAGAGTGAAGCAGGCTAACAGGTTTTTTGGGCTGTGTGGTCTCAGAAGTGGAGATGGTGGAACCATCTATACAGGATGTTTCTGAGCACGTCTGATACACAAAGCGGTGTGGAAAGGGGGTGAACAAGAAGTGTGCATCATCCTGGCTTTGTGCTGTAGAGCTATGACATTCCCGCTGGTTGAAAATACTGCAATAAAAAATTTTGTTGCCGAGACTTGCATTAATAAATGTTTGTCAAAACCCAGCAAATTAAAGTCTGAATAATTTGACTTACACTCATCTCCCCTCAAGACCTTTTCATTTAAAGGAAAACCTAACAAAACTCTGCTTTCAGTGTCAGCTGTACATGCTCAACAACCCTGTCTGAGTAAAGTACTGTCATTTTCACTTACATGCGTAAAAATGAGTGGTCAGCAAGCCAAGGAGTCACAAGCAGTTGTGTAAAAATAGATGGTAGCAGATGTGGACAGTTGGCCTTGTATTCTATGCTGGAGAAGGCTCAGACATTCTAGATGATAATCACTGTAGATTGTATTCTAACCATCCCTAAAATTTACACTACAAGTCCAGGAAGTTGAGATTTAAAGTCCAAATAAATCAAGAAACATAAGAATACAATTAAACTAATTTTGCTCTTAAGTTTCATGCAGAGATTTAGCATGCAATATTTGCTCTTACATTTAATTTGAGTAACTGATTTCTACATTTTCCCATGTCACCTCCCTCTTCCAGCACTATCCYGCAATACCCCCACACACTTTGGGTTTTCTCCACTTTCCCTTCTTTCTCCCCACAGAAAATCTGGTATCATATGTACTTTGCTTTTAAACATAAATATTTAGTACGAGTTATCTTTTGCTGCTGCTATTTTTCACAGGGTGTTTATACTTCAGCAGAGGGTGTCTGCTCCTGGTTTTGTTCGTGTCTTGGTTCTGTGCCCTCTTTAAAACCATTGGGATTGTTGCTAGACAGAGGGTTTCTCTTTAGACTGTAACAGTTTCCCTGCCTCTTGGTGAGCATTGACTCGGAGTCCGTGTGTGTGAAGCTGGGGCACAGCTCTTCCACATGCACAAAAATTGTTTAAGCCTAGTAGTGGTTGTCCCAGCTCCTCTCTGCATGTGGAGCCCTACAAAGGGGCAAAGCGAGGCCCTTCCCTGGAAATGTGGTGTGGCAGCCTGGCTCAAGGTCACCTTGGGGCAGTCCCTGCCGTGCTGCTCTTTAACAAAGCGTGCAGAACCCCGGGAAGTGTCTGGACTGGTGTTACATAAAACCAGTGCTGATGGACAGCGTTGGAAGGGCACGTTTTCAGCTGTGGAGCAGGACAACGTGCCACACACCTGCTGTGTCCAGGGAGAGGGGAGGAATTGGGGAAATCCTGGAGGTTAAACTAGATAAGCCTTGAAACATAGGGCTGAGAAGTGAATTCACGTTGCCAGAACCCCAGGTGGGAGAGAAAAGCCCGAGACCACGTTCTCAGGGCACGCTTCCATAGTGTCCTGTGGGGGACTAAAATAACCAGTAGTGAGGGAGGAAGGAAAAGGGAAAAAAAAAAAGACAATAACTCAGTGTTTTTGTGTTCTGCCTGAACCCCGTTTTTGCTAGTGTTAAAGCACATTTAGTGCTGCCTGCAGCAGAGGAAGGGCAAATATTTTGGTTCTTGAGTGCAGTTATGAGGATTGCAGCAAACGTACTGGAACAYTGCTGCTGACATTTGCACGGCACAAACCAACCCCTGGGGGTGAATGATGGGCTCTAAGAGAGGCCCCAAGCCCAAACTTATTGTTTCCTTCAAAACCTTCCCAGTTCAGCTCATCCACATCACTCTGATAATGCAGTGACTTCTGCTTGCTGCCTGCCTGAAACTTCAAGATTTATTGGAAAACTGCATCTTTCTGGGAGTGCCTGCACAGCACCATCAGCTTGACTGATGAGCAGAGATGCCCTGGTACAAACAGTGCTGACTGCTCCCAGCCTGCTGTTGTACCTGCCCCAACAAGCCAGGGGGGTTATTTCTGTGTGGGTGCTSCAGTCAATCTACAGAAGAATATGTCTAAAATGTTCTGAGAAAGCTCCTGTGGACTTGCAGCGCTCCCAGGACTTTCCTCAAATTGCATCCCAACTCACTGCTTCTTATCTCAGCAGACCCAGCCTGGGGGTTGTCCAGTGTCTTCCCCCACTCCCAGCACTTTACGAGTTCTTGTCCCTCTAGTTTCAGGACTAGTTCAAGCGAAGCAGGATGCAGAAGGGCACCCTGGATCAATAACATTTCTTTCTTGCATTACAGAAGCCAAACCGAGTCCGAGCTAAGCTTTACATTGGCAGACACTGAATCAGGCCACTGGGAAAAAAAAAATCAATGGAGCCATTTCTAGAGCCTGTTTTCCACCCTCTCCTGCTAAAACAGGGAAGGTTCTTCTGTGCCTGCAAAGTCCTGTGACTGATTCCATCCTCCTGTTCTCTCATCTCTGTAAACTTTGCATCAGCTCTGAGATGAGACCCCCCTCTGGATTCTGTATTTCCAAATTGCCAGCATCCACAATCCTACCCTAATGGCACCTTCTGCCAGGGCTCTGCCAGTGCCACTGGGTCTGGCCACACAGCATCYCATGGGGCAGCCAGCACCGACCCCTCTGGCAGTCGGGAAGGCTGCATTGAAGAACTGGAGATGATCTCAAGGTCACACAAGGTCAGGGCATCCCTAAAGAGGATTGGCACCCCTCGTGCCCTTCAAAYCCTGCTCAGTTTAGCAAGCCAAAACCCAGCTAAATAAAGTCCCCTTCGGAGGCGCCGTGTACCTGCAGGACCCGGAGGGATGCAGTGACCTGTCATTTTTCATTCCCCACGGCGCAGCATTAATTCATCACAAAATGTACCACTAGATGGGGCCTCCTGGACAGCGATCCGGGGAGAACCGCTGCTGCCCGGTCAACCTGCTCCTTGCCTTTTCTACACCCGCACTGTCCCCTTCCAGTGCAAGGAGCCCTCAAAGATGCTTCCTGGGCAGCAAGGGGAGGCTGCAAGCAGAGGGCAGGATGGTGCTGCATGACGGGGCCAGCTCATCAAAGCTCAGTTTTCCCTGAATTTGCAGCCCCAAAGCAGAGGCCAAGCAAGAGCCTTTCCCTGTGGGTGTCCCTGAGGCCGGTGCAGGGACTTAGGAAGCCCTGGGTTGGGGAAGGAGGACGGTTTTGGGGGCTGCTGCCTACGGGAGGGAGAGAACAGGGAGGAGCCAGGGCAGAGCACAGCCCTCTCATCACCCTTCTGCACACCCTCAGGAGCAGGACATCATGACACCAAATAACTAATTTTCACCTCCCTATCCTTAGAAAACTGCTCCTTGCACTATATTCATGCAGCCAGATACCAGTTCCGCCSTGCTCCCTCCCAGTGTTCCTGGGTGAAGTGT
Organism: Amblyornis subalaris; assembly: GCA_018881555.1. Lineage (NCBI taxonomy): Eukaryota > Metazoa > Chordata > Aves > Passeriformes > Ptilonorhynchidae > Amblyornis > Amblyornis subalaris. The sequence goes on along the minus strand of JACAXG010000068.1, from coordinate 4,327,332 downwards.
GCCTCAGTTTCCCCACTTGAACCAGCTCTTCCAAACCTTCCCCTGTTTCCATCCYCACCAGCTCCAGTGGTTCACACTGAGAGCCCTCGCACAGCCCAGAGACACAGGCTGGCTCCCTGTGCCTGCGGAGCCCTCTCTGCCATCCTCTTCTCCAGAACCTGCCCCTAAAACCCCCATAACTGGACTGGCTTTGTCCCCTGGCCCTGGCAACAGTTCCAAGGGTGGGAAATTATCTCCAGGCTGCCAGCTTGCCGGAGATGGAGCATGACAAAGCCAAGTGTCATAAAGCACAGGTCCAGATGTCCAGGTCGCTGTGCTCAGAATGTGTCAGCTGCCTACACACCTGTGCCTGCAAACCTCTGGGTGATGCTCACAGGGCTTGGAGAGCAGCAGCTCCAGAAGTCCCAGTGCTCCCCGAGCCTCATGACCGGTTTGGAATCRCCACACACCTTGCTAATTCTGGAAGTGACCCCCAGCTGTGCCTACTTTGTCCAGTTTGGGCAGGCACCYCTGGCTCTGGTACACAGCGAGGGCTCCTGGGCTCTGCCCCAGTACAGCCAACAGAACACCCAATAGGTAGAAATTAATTTGTGCTCTCCAAAAATCACTGAATACCTTTAAAGAGCCATTGCTGCTTCTCTCCATGAAGGCTGCAAGGCAGGCAGGACACCTTCCAGGCATTTTAAAGCCAGTGTCCATCACCGTGGCTATTTATTACACATCCGCCATATCTAAAGCAGTAAAAAAAAAAAACAATCTTAATCTCTGCTGAAAAATGTTCTTAAGGAGCCGCAGGGRTTGGAGCTGCCCCGGATTGCCGAGCTGGCAGGCAGGCAGCAGGCAGGAGCCTCCGCTGCTGACTCCTCAATCGAAGCGATGCCTGCACGTTTCCGTGGGAGCCCCGCCACGAGCGGGGACGGGCTGCGAGCCCACCCACAGCCCCGGCGCCGCTGCCGCCGCCCCGCGCTGTGACCCCGCGCCCACCGCCCCGCGCTGCCCACCCCGGCCGGGGAGCTGGAGCTGCCCCGGGAGTGATGGGCTGGCAGGAGCCCATGTGATGCTGGGCTAGCGCCGCTCGCTCCCCGTCCCTCTCCCGCTCGCTCGCTCGCTGTCATGGCGACTCCCAATAATGTTACTCCCACCAACTGCAGCTGGTGGCCCATCTCGGCGCTGGAGAACAACGCGGGGAAATCCACCGAGGGGGAGGAAAACCACGACCCGACAGACCCCGCTCTCAAATCCCAGGACAGATTGGTTTTGTACCACTGGACTCAGTCTTTCAGCTCACAAAAGGTAAAGGGAACAATCGCTCGGCCGGGCTCCCGGGCAAGAATCACCTSCAGTTCCCTGGGCATCCCCTCGCATCGGGAGGATGGATGCACCGGGGGGAGAGCGAGGGGCTCAGCCCCGGGGCTGGCCAGGGCAGCAGCGTGCGGCCAGGCAGCTCTTTGTACCTTTTAGCAGCATCTGCCTGGGGTGGGGATGGGGATGGGGATAGGGATAGAGATGGGGATGAGGATGGGGGGGCTCGGCCGAATCCTGCCTTTGCTTTGGGATCACGGCTCGCACCGGGAGCCGCCTCGGCTTTGTGTTCGCTCCCAGCCCCACACTGGCGTGGCCGGGAGCGCAGACAAAGGCTGAGCCGGGCCCCGGGACCACCCTGCTGCTGGGAGAGGGGCGGCAGCCCCGAGCTGGGCTCCTGCCACGGAGAGGATCCCGTACCCCAGCACGCAGCGATGATTCACCCCTGACACTGCAGCAGTGCCCTAGAAATTCTATTCCCGGRGTGCCCCAGCAAGAAATCCCGTTTTCCAAACAATAGTAAATGCTCATTTTGCAGCACAGCAGCTGTGTAGCAAACCCAGCCTTCTCCCCTGCCCCAAATTCCCCCACCGTTCCTGTGCCATTAATACTGTATGGAGAATGGGCTTTTCGGAGGGGTGAGTGGAGGAACACCAAGTTCCCCTTTGCCAGGGCCTCCCCGAGCTCCACAGCCCAGCGGGAAGGCCGGGGCAGAGGTGCCCGTTGCTGCGTGCAGACACAAAGGAGGGAGGATGCCCATTGCAGCAGAGTGGCTGCACATGGTCGGCCCCAGCACCGCCGGCAGCAGGGGACTGATGGGCTCCGGATCGGGACTGACGGGCTCGGGATCCGCACTGGCGGGGGATGCTCGTGCCCGGCTCCCCACGGCACCCCGGGCTTGCTGTTATTTTTGTCTCGCTCGTTTGGCCGCCGGCAGAGGGGAGGGAGAGGTTGAGGCACTTCTTGTACAGCGTTTCCTACAATCGACCTCGCTCTGCGGGGCAGGGGACAGGGCAGGGCTGGGCAGAGGGCAGGGCATAGGATAGGGGACAGGGCAGGGGACACACAGAGCCACCGCACCTGCTGGCACCGGGTCTCTGGCACTGTGACAAGCTTTGCTTTTGAAGTCACTCGCAAGGAAAGAGCACTTGCTGGTATGATGGACATCACCGGGTGGGGAGCAATGAGAGCTCCACAGGACCCCCGTGCACAGGGGTTTTGCTTGGAGCAGGCTACAGGCAAAGCTTTTCCTGCTGTGCCCCCGGAGCTGCTTGGAACCACCCTCCACGGGCACGGGGCTGTTCGTGGGAGGGATTCTGAGTCCCATCAGGACCTGTCCTTGTCTGCGAAGGGATTTTTGGAGTTTTACACAAGATGACACCCATGCCCCAGTGCTGTAGAGACCAGCTGGGGGATCCAGGAATGTTTCATCACCCCTGTTTGGGACTGCTCTTCAGGGCACTGGCAGGGGCTCCCCTTGCCCTCAGGCACTGGGGTACCCTGGGAGCCTGTGCTGCCTCATGCCCAGCAGCTGTCTCCTGCCAGGCCTTCAGCCTCAGCTCCTGAGAGCAGAACAGGCAAGCACAGGGAGCTTGGGGCTGGATACCCCAGACAGTCCTGGCCGAGGTTTGTCTACAGCTGGGAGGAGAAGGCCAGGAGCAAGTTGCAGCTGRGGGACCCAGGCTTTCTCTTGTTTGACTTTGAAAGAAAAAATTAACTTGCCAGCCCTGTGAATAATTAATGACTAATTCCCTGGGAACTCTGAAGTACTCATAGAAATGCTTATATATGTTATATTGTATTTTTAGCTCCTGCTAGTTGGATAGAAACAAGTACTTTTCTCCTCATTCAGTGGTTCTGTAAATCGTGGCTTTCTCGCATCCCCCGTGGGCTTTTTTATTTTTCATGTTTGACATACTTAGTTCATAATAGTCAGGTTTTATAACCCAGAAGCCTGAAATGTCATCCCTGAGTGCATATTCACCACTGTGTCACGCACAGAGCAGAGCATCAGGATCAGCCCTGAGGGCCAGTGACTGGGACAGGGATGGTGATGGTGTCCCACATCCAGCSCCACTCCTGCCTCCTTCTGCCCCTCTGCAAGGCTGGGCTCAGCTTTCCCACCCATGAGATGTGTGGGTGCCACCTCAGCAGTGCTGCTGGCTGTCCCGGGGCTGGAGGAGGGCGGTGGCAGGGGAAGGGGGAGGCAGCAGGTTTGGCACAAGCAGTGTGAAGGTGGTGGGTGATGCCCTCAAGCTGATGTCAGCATGGAAGAGGAGGAATGCTGTGCTGGGTCACAGGGACTGTCTGAAACTTCCCACAAGGAGCCTTCTCCCTGCTGCAAATGTGCTGGTAAAGCCAGAGTCCACTCCTGAGAGTGGGACATACCTGAGTCAGCATCCAGGTCTCCTTCAGCCAGACAGCAGGACTCATTGGGTGCAACTGAAAGGCATAACATTGCTGCAGCCCCTGCTTCCTCCTCTTCCTCCTCCTTTTCTTCCTCAGGTATGTGTTGAGCTGTGCTAGCGATCCAGAGCAGCATCACTCGTTCCCCTCCAGCTGGGGAGCTCCTGCCTCCCTCCACCCACTGCTGAGGGATTGGCTCTCAGCCCTCCAGCTCCTCTGCCTATCACACAGGCCACCAACGACCAGAGGGAGGATGGTCCACACTATCTTTCCTATCCTGGAAAGATAGGATGGGTTTGGGCATCCCCTCTTTGCTGGGAGAGCAAATCCTTTCTCTGCTGCCTGGATTTTGCAGCTGTCCCATGCCAAGAGCTGCTTGGCTTCTTGCAGGGCGAGCACATGATCCTGGCACATCACTGTGCTTAAGCCTTAGGGAAGGGTCTGGTGGTGTGATGGGGTGGAAGTGGGGCACTGGGGACCAGCTCGGTGTGGGGGGCTGAGCCCTTTCTCCCCGGCTTCTTGCCCCAGGTGCGGTTGGTCATCGCAGAGAAGGGGCTGCCCTGCGAGGAGCGGGACGTCAGCATGCCCCTGATGGAGCACAAGGAGCCCTGGTTCATGCGGCTCAACCTGGGCGAGGAGGTGCCTGTCATCATCCACAGGGACAACATCATCAGCGACTACAACCAGATCATCGACTACATGGAGAAGAACTTCACGGGAGGTAACGGAAGGGTGGGCTGCGTCTCGGAGGAAATTTGTGTCTAGTCCAGATTCTGTTTGCTAAATGCGCCCACTTTTTCCTCTAAAGTTTCATCTTCACCCTAGAAGAGCAGCAAGCCACCAGCCCTCCCCAGACTTCTATGTTTACCCATGAAATTGAAGAATTTCCAGCAGAAATCCCCAAATGTCCTGTGGAAATGAGGAGCGTGGTAGCTGAGTCCCCTCTTTTTCTGTCTTGGAAGTCACGCTCCCAAACGAGACCATTTCCCTCAGTCCCCATGGTGCATGGTGGTGTCTCACCAGAGTCACCACTGGGGCACAGCGCATGGGAACACTTCTGACTGGCCAGCTGTGTACTTTGGCCTGGGGTAATCATATAAAAACGGCCATAAGGGGCCCTGTTGAGAGAAGGTAGGTTTAAGCCGGCTGCTGCTGCCCCTCTGTCCCCTTCCATGAGGACTCCTGGGCCACTGGCCACAGGTAGGGGACCCTGCTGTCCCTGGTGCTGCTGTGCCTAGGAGAAAACGGCCTCTTTAAAGTCAAACACAGCCAGCAGTGCTGAGGACCATGGGAGGATGATGTGACACAGACCCAGAGGAAGGGACAGCCGGGAGAGGGACACTCATATTCCCCCCAGAGCAGGGCTGCAGCCAGTGGCCTGCTAAGCCTGGCACACTGGGATGCTGAGACAGTGCTCAAAGTCAGTGTTGCTTGTCTGCTGCCGTGAGGGGCCTCTCCCTGGCATCTCCCACCCCTCTACCCCCATTTTCCAAACCTGAGGGCTGCCAGGCTGGGACGCCCACCGGGGAGGCTTCAAAGCTGAGCCGGGAGCTTGGGCTGTGCCATCACGACGTGCGCCCCAGCATCCATCCCCCTTGCAACAGAGACATCAAAAACATCTCAAAATAGCTCCCGAAGCAAGGGCGCCTTGCCAGCTCAGCTGCTGTCCTCTCCTGGCCTCGCCACTGCTGCTGCTCCGTGGAGGCACGAAACTCACTCACCGGTTGGGCAGCAGGGATGGAGTCCATCAGGAGCATCCCACACTGGCAGCAGGTCCTAGGGAATGGCAGCTGCTTTCCTGCCCGGTGGCAGCCCCAGGACCCAGGGGCATCAGGGAGCATCGGTCTCCACACCACTTCACCTGGTCTCTGCAAAGGGCAGGTGGTCCAGCATATGTGACAACAGGCTGTCCCCAGCAGGAGGGGGACACAGAGCTGTCTGAGTGCTGAGAAACTCCTGTTGTTGAGGTTTTCCAGCCAGGTGCAGTTTCTTAGCTTTTTGCTGAGAAATAGAGAGAGGATGCTCCAGGGAAGAGGGCCCAGAGCATCACTCCCTGCTCCATCCTCTGCTCCATCCCATTACCCAGCAATGCAAGTGGTAAAAGCATTACCAGGATGCCATGGCATTGGTCTGAGGGGGAATCATCCACCCTGCAAAAATGTGTAGAGCTTGAAAAGGCCTTTACAAGGTATTTTTAGTGAGTTATGTCTTCCCCTGGGCTGAGAGCATGGCCTTTTTCATCTGCTTACACACACTGAGGGTCAGCTATCACTGAAGGGTGGTGTGGGGAGMAACGTTTTCCTTACCCCAAAATAGCAGTGAGTAGTGCCAATAAGCCACCTTTGAAGGTGCTTCTCACTAGGGCACTGCCCATCAGTGCCCAGAAACCACCAATGAGTTGAGCAGGGCAATATTCCCCCTGGGCCAGCGTGTCCTCCAAAGTCTGCTCTCCCCTGCACGGCCCATCGCTTGCTGCTATATGCAACAGCAGCCTATATGTGCAGGTTGGTGTGGCATGCAAAGGCAAGTCAAGCACCATCCCACTGAAAAACCTCCCTGGGACGTGCTGAAGGACGTGGGCTGGTGGCCAGCACGCCGCTATTTCATTGTGGTTGCTCAGTCTTCCTGCAGGATGGGGCAGTCCCTCTGGATGTGCTGGTTTCCAGCCTCGGCCCCGGCCCATCAGGTGCTGGCCAGGAGCCCTGTGGAAGGAGCACACAGGCTGTAGGTCAGTTATTATTATTTCATTCATCTGGTCACTTTTTTTGGGTGGAAAATCCCTGCTTGGAGAGCTGGAGCCCAGGCAGCGAGCAGCCCAGGGCAGGGAGGAGCCACTGAAACCTCCGCTCACTCAGGGGACAGTGACGCCGATGCCTGTCAGTGGGAACGACTCTATGGAGCCTTCCAGCAGAGATAGTCCAGATCAGAGCCTTGTGGGGGTTTGCAATACAGGAATTAGCAAAATTTCCCTGGTTCCAGCCACGGGCAGCAGCAGGCACAGTGATGGCAAGGCAAGATCCGTGCCGGGTGGGCATCGCTGTGCCCACACCCCAGCTCCTGCCACTGTGTGACAGCAGAACTGTCACTTCAGACCCTGAAATACGGAGCTGCACTGGCCACATCTGCCAAAGTCCTTCTGCCAATGTGACCTAACTCAGGTGGAGACAGCGGCACGCAGAGAGCCCGGTGCTGCAGACAGGATGTGCGCAGCAGATCCAGAGTCCYGGTGGTAATTTACTCACTACCTGTGAACTGCGTTTTGCAAACACCATAAACATTTATGATCCCATAAAAAACTGGACCTGATGTTCTTGGGGGAGACAAGAGCAACATTTTGCTTCTTGTGGTATCATCTACCATGTATTTAGAGCTGAAAGTGTAATAAAAGGTACAATGCAAACTGCCATCCACRGAAAGTTAATAAAACCCAACAAAGCAGGAGGAGCAGAGCCAGCCAGGGTGAGGGATGTTCCTGCAGCTGAGACACTGGCTGAGCATGGAGGGGAGATATGCTGGGCTCCTTTGGTCACTTACTCTGATTGCCCATTTTAGGATTTTCAAGGAAACCCAAGAGAATGAGGTGCCTCATTGCCACTGGTGTAAAGAATGTGTAACTCAGGAGATCTCAAACTCAAATCTCCATCTTTCAGCTCTTTTCTGCAGAACAGGAAGATTTTGCTCCCRTTCTAAGAAATGTGGAATTACAGTGTACAAATTCAGGGGCTGTAGAGACTCAGGGATTGCTGCCAGCTGAGTCCCGGGGACATGGGGGCTGTGGGGCTGGGCAATGACATCCATACACCTCCTGTGATCCTGCGGGTTCGCCCATCTCTGGGCATGGGCTGGATGCTCTCCTGGCCGGGATGGGCAGCAGGGACAGGGAGAGAGCAGAGCATGGGCTGCAGATTTGAGTGAAGGCTCTGCCTCAGCCAGCCCTGCTCATAGGTATCTCAAGCAGGATTGCACACTGGTGTCCAGAGCGGGCTAATGAGCCACTAACGAGTGCCTGAGCCCCGCCAGGTCCCGCTGACACCTTTCCCTTTGCCCTGCAGAAAACGTCACGCAGCTGATCCCCGAGCCGGGCAGCCTCCTGCACTCCCGGGTGCTGCAGTACAGGGAGCTGCTGGACTCGCTCCCCATGGATGCCTACACACACGGCTGCATCCTGCACCCCGAGCTCACCACCGACTCCATGATCCCAAAGTACGCCACCACTGAGATCCGCAGTAAGTCGCCTTTCCAGGGCTCCCCAGCTCCTTTAGGCTCGGTTTGGCTCTGCAGCCCAGCCAGCCACCCTGCTCCTGCTCATCTCCCCTTTCTACCAAAGCAGGCAGGGACAGAGCTGGGAAATGGCAAAGCACAGCTGATCTGGGAGCTGCAGGCACCCTGTAGAAGCTTCCTAACTCAGGGGGTGTCTATGCTCCCATGGGCCATGCACGTTTCTCCTCAGCTCTTTCTGGGGCATTTGCCCCCTCCCTCCAATATCTCTAAGGGCAAAGGCTGGAGAGGGCAGCCAGATGGAGTTGCAGGCAGTGGATGAATCGGCATAAGTGTGTGTACCTGACCTTCAAGTGCTCATGAAACATTGACGATGCTTAATATAACTCAACGGCAAGGATTGCTCCTGGAGAGAGTTCCTYGCCAGAAAAGCGACCTTGTCGGGAGGGTACTGGCATGTCCCACGTCTCTGCCTTGCTTTAGGCTCCAGCCCCAAGCAGTGCCCATRGAAAACACTGTTCCCACCCCCATCCCTTCCCCTGCCTGGGTCCCAGATGGTCCTGCTGAGGTGGGATGCACTCATGCACAGAGAGAAAGAGGCACTTCCTGAGGTGTTCTTTGTGGTCTGCCCTGCCTCTGTTGACACMCGCCACAGACAGCTTTCCCCAAGTGTCACCTCCACCCCCAGACCTTGGACTGACACAGGCCAGACCCCATCCCCTCCCCAAAGGGTGCTGCTGTGATGGCTTCAGCCCCCGTCTGCCTCACATCACCYCCCCAGCACTCTGCCAAGGTCCCTAAACATATCTCCTGTCCAAACCTCCTCACTGGTGGCATTTCTCCCAAGCCAGCRGAGGGGTATGAGCAGGTCTGTGGGCTGATGGTCTCCTCCCTCCCCAGCACATCTCCTGCACCCAAGCGATGGCTCAGCTGCTCCATTGCAGTGGGTGCTGAGGGAAATCGATGTAGTTGTGTCCCAAGGACAGGGTGAACCAAGGTTCCAGGTCTCCCAAGGGGAACAGTGGAATGAAACCAGGATGATATCCAGGTTTCCATCTGAGTTGCAGCCCCAGGAGAGCTGGTTGGCAGCCTTAGTAAGCACAAGGTCGTGACAGAAAACAGGGAATTTCACCATTTTATGGCAGTGTACAGCCTGCTGCTGGCTGCCTCCCCAGCCAGCCCTGGCACCTCCCGCACCAGCACATCAGCAGAGCCAAGGCCTCCCTTGCTGGAAGGAGGAACAAGGAAGGAGAGACAGATGGTCCCTGGCAGGAAGACATTAGCCCAACTTTGGATAATTTATGCCAAGCCTAAGGTGTTACTCTGCCTCTAGAATTCCTTTCTTCCTTTCACTCTGCTCCCTTCCCTCCATTAGCTCCCTTGCACAAAGCCCTTCCCATCCTCCCCGTGCCCAGGGAGGCAGAAGGGTGAGCATCTCTCCCATGCTCATGATGGGCTCCATGCCATGGAATTGCACCCCTGGACACCGAGCCAGGGTGGGACAGTTTCACCCAGGAGGGAGCATCCCCTCCTGTGCCCTTCCCTTGCCACACTGCTCTGAACATACCCACAAGTGTGGGCAGCCAGCTCGGACATCCCAGAGGAACAACCTAGTGGGGATGGAGATGCAGGAACCAGGTTATGGGCAAGCTCAGGGATGCTGTTAAAACAGTAAGCAACAGACAGAACTTCCAGCTCTAATATGAATCCAGCAGTGGAAAGGAAGAGCTGAAACTCYCCTTGAAACCCACAGAGCAGGGACTCTCCACAAGGAAGGAGCTGGGACTCAGCACAGGGAGGGGGGTCTGCTGTGCCCTGGAGCTAGCACTGCCCTGTGCGAGTGGATGGGACAGCTGATGAGCCACAGGCCCTCAGACATGGCAGCACAGCAGCAGCAAGCCATGAGTTTGACCCGTTTTCGCTCGCTGGRGTGTTTTTCTTGGTGCTACAGCAATATTTTGACTGCAGGACAAGGTGCTTTGCTATCAGACACAGGTCATCCCAGCCCCCCATCTGTCTCCCTCCAGGACATTTAGCTAACGCCAGCACGGATCTGATGAAGCTGGACCATGAAGAGGAGCCACAGCTATCTGAGCCCTACCTCTCCAAGCAGAAGAAGCTCATGGTGAGTGGGTCAAAGCCACACACATCTCTGATGTTGGGGGGACATTACCTGCAGACCTGCCATGGGCACCTGATGCCTTGTGTCCCTGCATCCACCCATTCCCCATCCTAATCCTGCTCTCCACCCAGGCCAAGATCCTGGAGCACGATAACGTGAACTACTTGAAGAAGATCCTTGGAGAACTAGGGATGGTGCTAGACCAGATCGAGGCTGAGCTGGAGAAAAGGAAACTGGAGTACCAAGGTAGGCCCTGGACTGTGTTTATGGGGTGAGGTGCAACACCAGGAACAGCCAAAGGCTTTGTACCTGATGAACAACCCCCATGGAGCAACCACTGGTGGGTCTGGGGCTGCCACTGGGCTCTCCTGGTTTTGGGCACACTGATGTTGTTGCAGCCATGGTCTTAMAACCTCTGGCAAACCACTCCTGCACCCCTTGCCACAGGGGATAGCAGGAGCCCTGTCCTCAAGGGTGCTCAGAGGGAGCCCCAGAGTCATTGCAGGGTGGTGGTGGCAGGTCCCCTCTGCCCCAGCAAGGGGCTGACAGCGACAGATTCTGTGGCTGGTTCAGGAAGGAGGAGGCTGGCCCCAGGCACTTGCACCRTGAGAAGCACTGGCTGCTTAAAGTGCAGGGCTGGGACGTGCTACAGCCAAGCCCCCTCTCATCACCGGGCTGGGGCACGTCCCAGTGGAGCACGGGCAGGGAAACCCAGGAATGTGAGGGGCCGTGGAGGGGTGGGAGCCTTTATAGAGCCTGCGTCACATGCCGGCAGGTGGGAGAGAGCGACACCAGCCACCCCTGACATCAAATACACGGCGCTGGGTGCCTGCCCAGAGCCGCCCCGGAGCCCAGGCAGTCGGGGGTGCCCGGGCACAGCTGGGCAGCGCTTGTCCCGCCGTCACCCCTGGATGACGCCGTCCTCCGCCCGTCCCCGCTGCTGGCAGGGCTCGGAACCCCAGCCCCGGGAGGGCTGGCGGCTGCCAGATGCAGAGCAGAGCCCAGACACAGTTAAGCAGGGGCTAGTCCCGCAGCTGCCCCTGCCCCCAGAGCTGGCCTCGGCCGTGGGGAGCCGTGCGTCACACTCGGGGCCACACTGGAGGGCCCTCAGAGGTGCCTAGGTCGGGCGCTGCAGGGCATCAGACTGGGGGTTTACCAAGACCTCTAATGTGTTCACAGTGGTGTCCTGCATTGCCCTCATTTCCTCAAACACCCTCATTAACCGGTGTGAGGGCTGGGACAGCAGAATTCAGCCTAATGAGGTGCCCTGGGAGGACATCCCAGGTTCCTGGAACAGAGAGATGGCTGCTGCTGATGCTGTCAGCACCCAGGTGCTCCAGTGCCTTCAATCCTTCAATGCATACTGTTCCTGTCCTCTGCTCCAGGACTCCCGCACCATGCCCGTGGCCAGGTCGGGATCTCAGCAGTGGGCACGATCACCAGCCCTTTGGCACCTTCCCAGGAGCTGCAGTGCAGCAGCTCTACTCCCACGCAGCCCAGGCTGATGGCGATGCGGGCGGGAGGAGGGTGGGAGATGCCGCAGGAGCGCGGGGAGACCCCCTGCCACAGGCACCCCGTTCAGCTGGGACACGCTGATCCAAGCTGGGGCTGCTCTGGATGCAAAGGGGAAGAGTTGCCTTTGCCTGTATGTCTGCCCCACTCGGTGCTGGGAAGGGGCGCAAGGGCCTGGGGCACCTCACAGCGAGGTCCAGACCTCAGCACTGGGTGCAAGCCCCGAGCCAGGAGGGATAGGGATGGATCACAGCACGTGTGAGGATTGGGACTTCTGGAGAGAGCTTTCTGCTTCACCTGCAGCAGTGCCTGGGAGTGAGGCAGCTGCCTCAGTCCTGCTTCCCTCACCTCTGAGCAGAAGCACCCACAAAGTCCCCACACACCCAAGAAGCTCTGGCTGCAGCACCCCCACAATTCATTAGTCACTGAAAACATTTATTGACTAATTAGGCACAGGCAATCTGTCCACTCGGGCAGTGCCTCCAGCAGGATTAGGCAGGCTGCCAAGCAGCTACAAATGAGGGCTGCTAATTACCCGTAATTGCCCTGGCCCGGCCCTGCAGGCAGCCCTGCAGCACCAGTGCCTGCACTGGGAATGGAATACCAAGGCCTCTCTTCTCTTTCCTCATATAATAGCCACAGGACAATGGAAGAGCCCCAGAATTAAGGATTTGGAGCAAAGCTGACTGAGGGTGGATTTTTGTGTCCCTTCTGCTGTTCTCCTTTACCTGCACCTTCTTTCATCTCCCTCAGCGCCATCCCAGCCCTGCTCCTCGGTATTGAAAGGGCACTGGGGGAGTGCTTAACAATATTCTGCCTGGAAACTGCTTTTTCCAGCCTAACAGTAGCTTGGTTTATTTTTGGTTGTCTCTCTGCTGGGGTTATTTCCAGGATCACCCATTATCAGGGGCCATCAACCTTTCAGTGTCTTTCTTCATGTCCTGCACTCACATGGAGCTCTGTCTCCCTCAAAAGCCTGGCACAGATGTGCTGCCAGTTTTGGTGTCCTAGAGCAGGGTCCCTGGTGCAGGAGAGGGAACAAAGGCAGAACCTCCCCAGGGAGAGCAGCCAGGCCATCCAGCAAATGGTTTTGATTCCTGAGGATTTCTCACATCCCTAAAATAGGACAAGTTGACGTGACACTCCTGAAACAGCTCCCAGTGCAGCCAAGCACTGCTGTTCTCCCTGAGCACTAAAACAGCAAGAAGGGGTAACTACACTGCATCTTCCTTCAAGGGGGGCGAAGGGCTCTTTTCCAGGGTCCTCCTAGGTACAGGAGGATGCCATCTCCTGCTGCTCTCGACTTGGGGGAGAGGCAGCAGAGCCATTTTGCAGACATTCATTCGTATATCCACACAAGCTATAAATTATCATCTCATATTCCCAGCTTTTCGCACCCACATAGCCTGGCAGATGGGGTCTGAGCTCCTGGCCTACCAAAGAGCTGGGGAAAAACATCCCAGATCTAATACAAATGCTCCAGCCTGTGTGGACCTTTTGAACGAGGCTTTAGGTGCCCACCCAAGGGATTCTTACCTTTGCTCTGTCTCTTCTCTCTCCAGGGCAGAAGTGTGAACTTTGGCTCTGCGGATGTGTCTTTACTTTGGCCGATGTCTTGTTAGGAGCCACCCTGCACCGCCTCAAGTTTCTGGGACTTTCTAAGAAATACTGGGAAGATGGCAGCAGACCTAACCTACAGTCCTTCTTTGACAGGATACAGAAACGCTTCGCCTTCAGGAAAGTTTTGGGAGACATACATACCACGCTCCTCTCTGCAGTGGTACCCAATGCCTTCAGGCTGGTCAAGCGGAAACCTCCTTCCTTCCTTGGAGCCTCCTTCCTGATGGGATCTCTGGGGGGAATGGGATATTTTGCTTATTGGTACTTAAAGAAAAAATACATCTAGTGTTGACTGCTCGGTGTTTAGTTTGGTGTCTCTGTGCTGTGTGAAATTATGATGAAGCCTCAGTAACTGTAATGAAATTTGAAGCAAGGTAATGAATAATTATATTGTTTAATGTAACATTCCATAGTCTAGAAGTAGAAACCTATACTGCAAGGAAATTAGAAAACAACAACAACAACAACAACAACAAAAAAGCGTCAACTTGTAAATGCCTTTTTTAGGTTTAAGTATTCAACTCCAGCAAGAGGCTCAAGGGTTCATGGGCTCACTGTGCCCATCGGGAAGTGGCACTGCCTCCAGCACCAGCCAGCTCCAGTGGGAGAGACAGGAATCCCAGGAGGCTTCCCGACACTCAAGCTGACTAATGGGACTTGGATACTTGGTCCTGTACGTTTGTGTTTCCAAACTGTTCACCGGCCACATTTCACACATGCAGGTAGCGGGGACTTTCTTCTTCTAGAAGGCATTGTGTTGTCGTGCTCAGAGGCTTTCCTGGGAGCAGGGTGCAGTAGCTGGTCACAGTCAAGGTGGATTTCTGTTCTTCAAGTATCCATTTTAAAAATTATTTTCATTAAAAGGAATATTTTTTATTGAGCTGCTCTTAGAATGTATCCACTTTCTACGTCTGGTTTTGGTGGGCTTTTTTTTAAAGAATTTAATGTCTGTCTTTAACTGCCGCACTTTTTTCTTGAGATAAATCATTTTGACTTTCATCCTGAATTCTGGCACATGAAGGAGATTATTGTTTTAAGCCTTTTGGCTTTGTCTCTTGAATTTTCTTTCACGGATTTGCAAAGCATCTTTCACCAACTGAGCATATTTGGACTCTGAAAAAGTACAACTATTTTCAGAACTTTTCAGCACTTTCCTGAAGACGCTTTGGCTTTCTTCCATCGGGGGCTCTTTTCTGTCATTTCCTCGCTGTGTGTTTTCTTAGGGACACTTTGCACAGAATCACATTGATGACTTTCTTGTGCCTTTTGCATGCTGGAAAGAATAACGGGCCTCACTGCTACTCATGCTTTGGAAACTGAGATCCTCAATAAACCATATGGGAGGAGTAACGGCTTCGCATCTCTAAATGTGTTCCACATCCTTCTGGTCCTGGTGTAAGGCATGCCCGGGGGCAGTGGGATGTGCAGGTGGTTTGTGCTTTGGCTCACGTACTGCATTGGTATAAAACTTGCATGGAAACTATATGTGTTCCTCTTCCAGCCATAATTTCTGTAAGTGCTCAGCCTGCTGGCTTTCCAGGCACTCCAGTGATCCCTGTAAGCCATGCTGCATTCTGGGCTTGGGAACGTATGCCAAGTGTGGCTGAAATAATATGAGTTGCATTTGCCTCGGATTCAAAAGTTATCTTTATGTATTTGAGAGCAGCAAGCTCCCCCAGGAGGTTTTGATATGACCCGGCAGCCATAGAATTGGGAATATTTAGCAGGAATTACAAGGGATGAGCACACAGCGATTTAGAAAGTGCAAAATGCACACATTTATACAGTGCTTGTCACAATTGTGTAGGCTGGTCTGACAGACTTCTGGGATACAACAGGCTGTGTAGCTGCAACGGCTCTGTGTTATCCATGATACCCCTGTGTGGCTGGGGCCGCACTTAAAGCTGGTGGGTGAGAACCCAAATCCACGACCTGCACACACACACCTGGCACCTGCAGCCGAGCCTGCTGAGCAAAACCTTGCAGATACATGTTCTCCCAAATACACTCAGTGTTTGCTTCATGCAATCAGTGACTTCGGAAGAAATAGTTATTTTCCTTCTTTTTGAAGAGGGAGGCAGGAGGGTGCCCTGGGCTCATCCCTTTTGCTGAACCCATGAACTATGGGTCATCCTCTATTTGGTCCATTAGCTCCTGATAAACCTCCCATAAGGATTTATAAAGATACACTGACTTGAAACCCTTACTAGGATTTCACCCTTTTACCTTGTTTGTTGTCCTACACCCACATTCTCCTGTGATCTCCAAAAGCTGATAAAATGCACACACCAGGTGTAGAAAGGAATATTAACAAGGAACAAGGCCAGGAAACACAGAGGGAAGGAGAGTAAATACTTGCTCCATTCCCAGGATTTCAGCCCAAGAACGAGGCAAAAGGAAGCTGCTTAGCAAGACTGCTGCTGGTTACTTTGCTCCTCGATTTTATTTATTTTTTAATTTTAAACCACAAAGTTAATTTAAAAACATGGAGCAAATCAGAACTCTAAACACTGGAGAAAATAGGTGTTTGTTTTGTTTGGAGTACACTGTTAAAATGCAACTGTTACAAGGAAGCCAGACAGATCCAGCAGCAGGAACAAGGCATGGACAAGAGCTGTCCCCAGTGTTGCAGTGTGGGCTGCTGGGAAGCCACAGATGCTGTCGTCATGGATTTTGTACAGGTTCTCAACTAGAAATAGTCAATAACAAGCCTTTGTTCTGGACCAAATTAAAAAAAAAAAAATTGGTGCCACTCCCTATCACTAAGCCTTGTTTCCTCGCTCTGGTAATGAAAAAGTACCAGGACTTTGCTCCAGGGAAAAGCAATCGGCGAGAGTGATAAAAGACAATTACTGTGGCAGGCAGAGGCTGGATTGATGCAGGAGACGTGGGGCTGAAACGAACAGAGACGAATGTCAGAGCCCCGATCGATCCCGATTAGCCCATTGCTATAAGCAGCCCTGGGGTGATTACAGGCTGTCATCATAAAAGGTTGCTCTTGCTCTGACTGATCTCAGCCCGATCAGACCTTTTCTGCTCCAGTTCCACTGCAAAGGGGAGCCCACTGCACGACCTGGCCACGAGCCAGGCACTGGCCCCACGTTGGCTGCCCAGGGCATGTTCTGTATACAGAACTACGAAAATGATGGCAAAAATCTGTTTTCTCACTCCAGGACTGCGCTTTGCTSTCAGCAAGGTGTGGGGTAACAGCAGTGCCCAAGGGGAAAGGCTGGAAGGTGAGGCACCTCAGAGGTGCTATTTTACATTTTAGACAAGAGGGAGTGGCTCCTGCTGCATCCTGCACCAARCATTTCTGGGTACCTGACCCAACACCAGTCAGGGTCCTTCTTTACTCTGAATGTTCTTACTTACCCAAGCAAATTTTTATCCTTAGAAATCCCTGTGTTTTAGAGACAAATGTGCTTTAAGGCACCTCAGGGCTTTCAAATCTGTGTCTGTGCTGAAATGTGGAACTTCTAATTATTAAAGGGAAGAAAATCAGGGGCTTCATATCACATCCAAGCACCCCTGAGACACAGCTTCATGACACAGAGTCTCTCCCTCCTGCCTCCCAAGCCTCCTGTTTAACAGGCTCCCAGTGGTCACATTTGCAGAGCTACAGCTTCTGAAATCTTTTTACTCCTACRGGATTTGCTCAAAAGACTCAATTATGAAAATTGAAAACGCACATGTCGGCCTTACTGCCGGCTGGCAGAATTCTCCTCTGCTTGGCAAGGGATGGAGAAGACCTCTCCGTGCAGAATAAAGGATTTCAACACCAAGCTGGCCAGAGGACAGGGAACACACCACAGAGCCTCTCACAACTTGCCAAAGCAATCGAGATCAAGAGCTGCCTTAAGAATACCTACTGACCATTTGGTGGCCCTCTCAGAAATTATTTGCCAAGTGTTCCTCTGTTTTTGAATGAAAAAACCATCCTTGCCATTCAACTGCACTTTCAGAATCCAGGCTACGGAGGGAAGAGGGATGGTGTAAGAGCTGCTCCTTCCTTCCTTTCTGCTGTGAAAGTAAATGAAGGATTTCCCCACGTAACACCAAACAGAAAACATTAAACCTTGTGAAAATATTTAACATCAGGTTGTGTTTGGTGGCATTCACTGCCGTCATTAGGATCAAAGCCAAAACCACCCAGACTGGATCCACAATGCAAGCAATGGCAGCAATTAAATCCCTCAGGTTGCTGAAACATGTATGGGATTAAAATAATATGGGATAATATGAATACAGTATTTTGAGATGGCCAAGAATAATATAAAATATGACAATATGAGATTAAAAACTAAAAACCCAAAGAAACAGGAAATAATGTACAACCTAAGAGCTAACTGTTGTAACCCCAAACCTGCAGTTACCTGTGGCATAGCTGAAGATAAAAGGGCAATTTCACTTCTGTTCACAGCAAAGCTGCTCTTGCTACACAARTCTGTAGAAAAGCTCATTCTGCCATGGTAGGACAGAATAAAGTCCCCAGTTCAGCAGCAGTGCCCGCAGAGTTCAAACCCACAGGTTTGAATGAGAATGAAAACATTTGTACAGTGTACAGTGAACAGAAACAGACTTTGAACCCCTGAAGGATTTCCTAAAGCATGGCCTCAGTGGCCAAACTGCAGATGTTTCAGACTCAGCCATCTCTAATTCTGTATCTAAGGCTATAAACAGTAATGAAAACACACAGGAACTTGTGTTCTCAGATAAAGCACATTCATGACAAACACATTTCCTGGTTTTCMCCTGATGCTGATCCCCAAATGTGCCCAAAGGACATTTCACTATCGTCTTTCCTTCTCCTTTTAACACGCTTCCCTCTGGAGGATTAAACAGAGAGAAAACAGCCTGCACTGAGAAGCTCCCAGTGGAAGCAGGAAGAGCAGAGATGCCATAAATAATGAGGATGAAGAATTGCTCTGTCAGAACACAGGTGTACATCACTGCAGCAGTACCTGTGTGCTGCTGGCCAGGCTCTACCTGCACAGAGCAGATTATTTCTGTTTCCACGTCACTTCGGTGCTGAAGAGCATCAATAAGCAAAATGCCAACCTCCACCCACTTCCCAGGAGCTCACAGTATTTTTTCTTCCTTTTTGTTCCCTCTGCAAAATGATCTATTTTCAGCCCCTTTTTCTTTACCCCCCTCTGCTGTCCTACCCCCTTCCTCTCCCCTGGCCTCCCTGGTGTCACTCTCCTGTCACAGACAGCAGGCAATGCGTGACCATCTTCAGAGACATTGCTGCTGTCAGGAGCCCATGGGTTGTCGAGTTCTGCATCAGTGGATACATCACCTCCCATTCCCCCTTCATGAGGAAGAACTGCTAAGAAAGGAAGGAGATGGAATTTTGCTAAAAACCTCTTAACAAACAGCATAGATCAATGACTTCTAAAGCATTTCTTTAAAAATAACACCATCCATCCCCCTACTTCCAYTGCCTCCTTTCTCAGCCCTTTCCTACCAGCACCTCATCTCTCCTGCGACCTAAATCCGTTTTAGCTCCAGGAGAGTTATCCAAATAAAGCTACTTTGCAATCAGAACAGAGTGTAACCAGGTTTGAGGGTGCTGTGTAATGCTGCAGGCAGTTCTTGACACAGAACCAAGTATCCTGCATAGTTAAGTGCTGTTTCGCACACGTTCTTTACATCACAAGGTCATGTCACTCCACCACCACCAGCCTCCTGAACATGCTTCTATTTTTGCTTACCAGAAGCAATTTCTTTCTATTCCCTGCCCTTCCATCGAAGCACTACACAACAGCAATAGAGAGGAGTCTTGGGCACAAGGAAAAAAAGCAAACCAAATCTCTGAAAACAACCAAGAAAAATCCCCAGTAAACAAAATAAACCAAAAAACCACTGGCACAATTTTTTCTCYTAACTTCCAAATCATGACAACATTAAAAAACACATATTCTTAAAAACCTCAAACCTCTATCACTCCCATTCTTCTAAAAACCGAATCAGGTCAGGCTATGACAAAGCTGGAGCAACAGAGCAAGAGTGGTCTAGAATGACACTGTACCCAGCCCACACCACATCCGTGCTCACTCCCATCACCTGCAGAACCCAGAGGGCAGGCCCGGGGTGCCATTCCCAACAGCACAATCCTGCTGGGTGTGGGAACAATTCACACATTTGGAGAAGGCCAACAGGCTCTGTGGGCTCAGCACCGTCCTTATTTTCAATTCCTTTTGCACGGCTTTCAACTGTTCTGAGCCACAACCTATTTAGCTGAATTTTCCCCGGCGATGAGTCACGACGTTAAGCCTGTCACGGATACGGTCACACCACGTGTGACCTCTCAGCACAGTCCCCACGGGATGGGAAGGCTCTGCAGGCAGGGCAGGATCCAGGGAAGGCATTTCAGAAGAGCTGACATTTACACTGAGGATATGCCTAGCTCCTGCTCTGACATTGACCACGACTGAGGGAAATACACAACSCAAATCTGCAAAATTAACCCACACTGGACACAGGAAAAGGCTTCAGAGGTGTGAGRAAAAAAAAAAAAAATTGTATTTATTCTTGTTCCATGTTTTCCTTTCTTCAGCCTTCACCTCTGGGGAGGTAGATCCTCAGTACTGCCACAAATCTCCTGTCTCTGGACACACTGTTAGGAAAAGCATAACATGGAAAGGGCATTGTTCCGAGTACTGCTTTCCCATAATATCGTACTCTCCTGAAAGGCTGGTAAAGCTCTTCACCTTTTCTTTATTTTCTGTGCCATGTTATAGTCCCAAAGATTTACGGAGAAGCTATTTGGCTTATTACAAGCACATGGCATTGCCTTTGTTTTGTGATGGACAGGGGGTAGTTTAAAAACAATCTTTCAGACTAAATACTACACTTATGTAATTACATAATTGCCTAAAATTTCATGGACTGCACTCTATCCTGATAGCCATTTCCATCTGTGCTTTTCCAGCTTGTAAACTTTATGCTCTCATTCCATACTTCATTTAAGCACTAAGGTACTCTTCCCATATGCAAATTAATAACTCCCTGCTGAACACCTGGGTGAAAATACCCTTTAATGAAGTGCAGTGCTCGCTCCCCAAGAGAAGGACAAAGGTAACTTTACCAATGCATCGAGCTCTGCATCACCTCTCTTTCCTTCCCTGAGCTCAAGCACATCAGATGCAGCTCTGCTTCAATAAATGAACCGTGTGCTTTTTTCCAAGTTTTTCACCAGTACAATGACAGAGCAGCTCTGTTTAACAAGTTAAACGTCAGTTCAGAGTCACAACAGTCTTTTTKGTGTCTTATTAATTACTTTCATCTTAAGCTTTGCAAAACACCTCAAAGAAGGGAAGGTGAAATACTGAGAGAGAGCACACATCAAGCAGAGGTGAAGAGCATTTATTACTAATCTGTGCTCCAGAAGGAGAGATGAAGCTATGAAAAGAAATAATCCCAGGAAACAGGTTTCTGAGCAAAAGGAGATAAACACGGGCTGATCAAAGAGCTGGGAAAGGCCGATTGCAGAGAAGCTGCAGGGACCTACTTCAAGCTACAGTGGAAAAATCAGATACTATTTCACTAAGTGACCATAGACTTGTGTTCACAACTGAAGACCGATTTTCCAAAATATTTAACATATCACTGCAGTTTTTTTCCATTAAAGTGCACCTCAGGGCATAACTGGGTGTTTCTCACTTTGTCACGAATTGCCACACACCAAAACAGAAAACAGGATTCTTTTTTTGCAGCCACCCACAACCTGAGTTTCAGCACACATGAATAAATTGGCAAACCAGGAATATCATTTAGGACCAGTGAAGCATTCATGGATCAAGTTTGCTTGGAACAAACTTTGAGAAAGAATCAAACCCTGGGTTCAGACATGTTTAAAGTCCGAACTGTTCACATGGCTCTTACGAAAGACCTCAACTTTCCTGTTTGCCTGATCTCGCCTCCAGTGATGCAACCATTTGAAAGAGTCCCAGGTAAGTGAAGAGTGAAATGAATCCTAAGGCAGTTGCTCKTCTCACTGTGTTCTACCTGAGACTCCCTTCCTTGCTGTTCGCAGCAGAGGAAAATGTTTAAGGCACCAAGACCTGCCTTGGCCACAGCAGTCAGGCCAAATGCTCCTTCTGTGAAAGAAGTGTGACACAGGCCCCACAAAACAGGCACAACACAAGCAATGAAAAGTTAGCAGACAGATGTTGAAATAAGTAGTATGTTAGTAAGATGCTGGAGACAAAAATTCCCTAGGTAATTCTAGAGACTGGACAGCTCTGTGGGAAAAACAGGAATACTTTAATGCAGAAAAGCAAAAAAAACCCCATCCCAACACATGGATCAAACCGGTAATACCTGTTGACAGCTGATTTGTGCCTTTGGCACATGACACCAAATCCAGCTGCTCCCAGCACTGTTTCTCTTCAGCTGCAAATCTGTTGTAGAGAGGCTGCATTTTTTATTTTAATTATAAAACTGTATTTGGGAGAGAAAAGGAAGTCAGATAAATGTGATGGCAAATACGTGAACGAGAAATTTGTAACCTTTAGTTTCCAGTTAAAGTATAAGGAAGCAGATTCCTACTCTGGAATAGAGTCAAAAAGCACAAATAAAGGCCTGGAGCACAAGAGAACCTTCTAAGCCAAGAGCTGGTACATGGTGTCTGGGTACTGAGGGAAACACCAAGATTTCCAAACTCCTAAGCAGTATTACAGCCCACGGGACTTTTCCCATACATTTCATTGGATTAGGCTTTCACTCTGCTACAATAAACCAATGTCCATGTCTACAAAATGAACTGCTTGGTGTAACAGGCACACATTGGGAAACTTGCTTTAGTCAGTCGTGGCTTTTTGTTTTGTTTCTTTTTATACCCTGCACTCCTGAGAACCTGTGCTCTGTTAACTCTTTCAAATAGTGCAGAATTACCAATGTCAGTTGGATCACACATCTCAGTAGTCACACGAACACTGTGAGGCTGGATCATCCAGAAAAGTGAAGAGCAACAGCAGCATCTTTAGAGACATTAGAAACAAATTCTCAAAGACACAAACACTGATAAAGTTTTCAAATGTTTTTCTTTCATTGTTTAAATAAAAGTTATGAGAATAACCATATCCTACATTATTTCCATAAAAATAATAATCTGTATGACACTGGTTAAAGTGGACAGAAATATCCACAGTGATTGCACAAAACATTTGTGAAAATGAACATCATTTTAGCAAGTCAATTGGTTTAAGCAAACAGCATTTCCTATTCCAAGGGCTTGTCTATACAGCAAAGTTACATAAAGATAACCTAAAAKAGAAACCTAATGAAATTAATCAGAAAACCTTCTGGGTATATAATCCTTTTTCATGGTGAAAGTGGCTTGCAGTCTAGCTTAGCTCTATCGGGAGCAGGCTTAAATTACAGCAAAAGAGTGTCTGCAAATAAATTTGCATTGTTTAAACAAATTTAGTTAAACCCAATATGAGTTAATCAGTGCAATTTTCAAAGAGTCAGCTTAAAAGGCAATTTAAGATAAAACCAAGAGGACCTTGACACAAAATACATAACCCCCTGGACAGCTTCTGAGAGGTGATTTGTTCTTTCTAAGGACACACAATTCCTACTTGCCACCGAATCCAGTGGAAATTCCAGTGAATTCAGCTCTCCTCAGAGGCAGACCACAGTGTGGAACTAACACTGCTGTAGGAACTGCAAACGCTTCCATTCTCTTGCTGGGAGAGAGATGTTGAGATGGCAAAATGTACCAAGATTAATCTATAGAGCATCAAATCCTATGTTCAGAAAAACAGTCCCTGGGAGGCTCTGGGGCCAGTGGAGGTGACCCACAGCCTTGCCCACAGACCTTCCTGGCTGTCCTGCTCATCACTGTCAAACACACTGCGTAACTGTGTCATGAATAAACCTTTATGAAGYAATAAAAAGCTTTTCAATATAAAAACTATGCTAAACATCTGACTGACATGATGATCAAACCCATCTCACCCCTGTTCATTACCTAACGGCAGTGTTTTACTCAGTAGTGGATTTCCAGCCACATCAAAAGCAGCCACAGCTTTA
Source organism: Amblyornis subalaris (assembly GCA_018881555.1). Taxonomy (NCBI): domain Eukaryota; kingdom Metazoa; phylum Chordata; class Aves; order Passeriformes; family Ptilonorhynchidae; genus Amblyornis; species Amblyornis subalaris. Next base: position 4,304,111 of record JACAXG010000068.1, on the reverse strand, counting down.
TGTGCAATCAAAATTAAATAGCTTATTGATATTGCAAGAATAAATATYGCTTCAAGCACGCTCTGCTTTGCAGCTCCCAGGATAAACAATGCATTTCACTCATTACCAAGCAGACTATTTGGGAAATAGCAGGCTAAGCTAGCTTGTTCAAAACACCAGAATTCCACTGTTGTTCTAGAAGAAAGAACAAACCCAAGGAATTTATTGTTGCAAAGTGTGCAATGGATTAGATTTTTAAAAAACTAAAACCCCAATCCTCATACTAGAYGTTTTAGCAAAACAGAAAGGAGTTTGGGTTTTTTGTGTCAAGAATAAAATGACAAAATATTATTACATCTACTTCACCTAAGGAGAAAGTTAAGGCTTGTTTTTTCAAGAGTTTCCTTTTCAGAGACAGGCATGAATTTAAAATCACCGTCTGCTCAAGACATTGCATTTCAGATTTACTCTCTGTTGCAGAAGGTGCAGGGAGCTATGAGACATTTGTGGCAAGTTAGTGTTTTTAACACTTGAGAACATGGGATGTTCCAGTTTCACAACAGAACTGCTTTAACAAGAATTGATATTTTTGCAATGCTTAGCAGCACTGTAATTATTAGAGCTTTCCCATAAGGCAATACAAATAGGAACATTAAAAAAAAAGTATGAGGTTTGGATCATCCACAATATTTTGAGATAATCCAAAAAGCAAGAGGGAGAATTAACTGAGATAAATCACGCTTTTAAAGATCAAAGGCCTGTTTTAGCCTTGGGTCTGCTTCTCCATTTATTAGTAAGAGAAACAGATTCGACTTCTGATTTCTTTGCTGACATTGCCAGTTGACAGCTCCTAAACAAGAGCAGACCTCTTCCAATACCAATTTTTTTTCCCCCCAAGGAAGAAGCTCATTCCCACCTGCCAGCCAATGGCTAGTACAGATTTGGTTTCCTCCAACCCATCAGCTTGTTACTTTCAGTGGAAATACAGTAACCATTCCTACATTCAGCTGCTCCAGTACCGAAAGCAAAATCCAAAACATTTCAAACCTTATTTTATCTGCTATAGCTGTATTTCTTTGAACTCAAAGATATATTTGGAAGAGGTAGTCCAGGAGAMAAGGGCTTTAAATACCAAAATCTGTATGTCCCATACCAAGCTGACAGACCTATCAGCACACCGAGAAGCTTTTGGCTGAAGTCATGGAAATACAGGGCAGTACAGAGGAACATGAACACCCAGATCACGGTAAGGCAGCACAAGGAAACGAACAGGGCATTGATCACCACCCGCAGCTTAGAGCTGTGGTCTATGGACAATCCTTCCAGCACGGCCACCTCCTCCAGGATCATCATGGCACAGTACGAGAGCAGGAAGCAGTGCCCCGAGATGTCRAAGCCGTCCCAGACGCCGCCGTCCCGGTGGCACTCCCGCTTGGAGGCGTAGAGCCGGGGGGGCCGGCCGGGCTTCGCGGAGAGGGAGCACTCCCCGGTGAGGTTCTCCACGCGCACRAAGAGCTCGGTGCACAGGTACCACACGGCCGTGCCCACCAGCAGCGCGCTCAGGCGCCGCAGCACCAGCAGGGCGCTCTTGGTGCGGCCGTACAGGAGCTGGCTCCGGGCAAACTGGTACGTGGTGAGGGCGATGAAGGGCAGCAGCAGCCACAGCGTCCAAGCCCAGGCCACCTTCACGAAGTATCTGCCAGGGAAAAGGCAAAGGAGACACGAGCACGTGTGAAACTCCACAGCAGCTGGGAAAGTGGCTGAGAAAGCGTTCAAGGTCAGTGTTCACGACCTTCTAAGTTAGACACTTGTGCCCTTCCTTCAAAGCACAGTACAGCTACAATCTTAACCCTCTCCCCAGTACTTCCCTTGGGCCCAACACCTGAATATTTCCTCAGCCAGGTACTTGTTCCCAAGCCAGTGTTCCCTCTGACCCAGAGCCCTCGTTCATTGCAGCAGACTTGCAGTTCAGTTCTGCAATCGCTTTCACCCTACAAACCTGGTCAACTCTGCCCTACTCAAAATGCAGCTGCAAAGGAAGTATTTTTAGCTTGTCACCCTGACCACAGTAACCCCTTCTCTGACTCTTCCTCCATCTCAATTATGCTTGCTTACAAAGCCCTTCACAACCTCAACCTCTTAACACTGAGACAGACAGAAGGGCTGGCTCTTTCCCCTAATCAACCTGTGAAGTTTTTCCTCTCTCCTGTTCTTACAAATAAATGAAGCAGCACAATGTGTCTGTTCCTTTGTTGTCCTTTCAATTGATGAGAGCTTTCTTCTAGCATACACAAATCCTTCCATCTCTAAATTCACTCTCTGCCCTGAAAACTTTTGCTGATGATGTGTTGATGTCTTGTTTAGCAGTATTGTGTAACTAGTCCTCTTTTCAAATCTTAAACTGGAGCATGTGTAAGTGAATTAACTAATGAGTTAAGAAGGCCACAGTCTAGGATCTTCTTTCTCCCTTTAGCACCTTCCAATGGAACTTGCTTCCTATCAGCTCATGGGAAAGGGGAATTGTGCAGCCCCCTTGTCATCCAGAGCCCAGTCTGAAAACAGAGACAGCTGAATTCTGCTCTGTGGCTGAGCTATGGCCACCAGACACACACAGTCATCACTTAATCCTCACCTCAGCATCAAAGACAAAGCCAAACCAGTCTAGAGCTCCTTATTTTCCTTAAGAACCTAACAAAACTGCCAGGGCCTTGCCCAGGATTTTGAGGAGTACCTCCTTCACTTTTTAATTTTACAGGAGAAGTGAAGTCCGTGTGGCAACTACAGCTGCTACCACGGAATAGTAATTGAAAATACCCCCCCCATTTTGTTTAAAAGCAAAAAAGGCTGCCAAGGTTACTGCTGACAAACCAGCAGGTGAGTAATTTGTACTTCGGGAACTGTCAGTACAGATCACCTTCCTCTATTTAAAAGGGAGACCTGAAGTGTAATATGCTTTTACTGTAAGATCAACTTCTTTCTAAGTGTTCCTGTCAATGCTCTTTCAATCACACTAAAAGCAGCTCCTCTCCCATGTCACCAAATTTGAATCAATAAAGTACAAAATTCCACAAGTCACAGAGGAAAACAGCAATTTTAGTTTTACTTTCTGACCTGTGGTGGGTACAGCACACGTGCTCATGTCCAGCTCATCGCTTCCTTCGAAATGCTCAAACTAGTTTTGCAGAATGACTAAGCCAGTTAGATCATTGCCCAGCTGCTAGAAAAGGACGGCGCTCACTCTGCTTTTAGGAAAGATTCTAAAAGACTTATTTTTTTCAGCTGGCTTGTAGATCAGTTCAGTAACTACCACAGAATCGAATATGCTGAGCTGAAAGGGACCTAAAAGAGTCACTCAGTGCAACTCCTGGTGCTGCACAGGACACCCCAAGAGTCACACCATGTGCCTGAGAGCATTGTCAAAATGCTTCTTGCGTTCTGTCAGCCTCAGTGCTGTGACCACTGCCCTGGAGAGCCTGTCCAGTGCCAGACCACCCTCTGCGTGAAGAACCTTTTCCTGATATCCAGCCTAAACCTCCCCTGACACAGCTTCAGGCCATTCCCCCGGGTCCTGTCACTGCCTGTCAGAGAAACTCAAATCTGGTTACTCAAATACTAGAAATTATCCGGGAGTTTAAGAAGGAAAAAACCCAACCATTTTCCCCTCTTCCAATAAAGACTGAGCGAGAAACTCCGGCTGTTCTGAACCCTTTGAGTCCTGCAGGCTGTCGGAGGCGCAGAGAACAGGAAATATCCTCATTTGAAGCACCATCTCCCGGCCCAGCCCGGCACACGCGGCCACCGCCGACCCCCGGGCGCTCGCCCTCGGCCGGCCCCGGGCCCTGCCCGCCCCCCCGGCCCCCAGACCGTCCCGAGGCGCCCCCCGCCCGCTCAGCCCGTCCAGCACCGCCCCTCCCGCTCCCCCGGCCGCGACCCCCCCGCCCCTCCTCACACGTTGAGCGGGTTGCGCTTGTTCCGCAGCGGCGTCTCGGGCACCAGGCCGCTGTCCTTGAGCGCCGAGCCGACGATGACGACGGCGAGCAGCAGCCCGGGCAGGCGGCGGCGCACCCGCCCGCGGGCCAGCGCGGCCCGCAGCGCCCGCCCGGCCCGCTCCAGCCCCTCCATGGCCGCCGCCACCGCCGCCGCCGCGCCCGCGCCGCCACAGCGCCGCCTCCGCCCGCCCCGCGCGCGCCCCCGCGCGGCCCCCGCCGGCACCGCCCGCGGCGCGCGGCCCCGCGCCCCCTGCTGGGCTCCCGCGGGAGCGCGCCCGCTGCGGACGGAGACATCGCCCGGGGCCATCGTCCACAGGAGTCCCTCCGCACGGGGCCGTCCACTGGGATCCATCCAACAGGGACCCATCCACACGGATCCATCCACGCAGGTCCATCCACACGGATCCATCCACGCGGATCCACGTGGATCCATCCACGTGGATCCATCCACGCGGATCCAGCCGTGTGGGTCCATCCACCTGGATCTATCCACACAGATCCATCCACGTGGATCCACACGGATCCATCCACTCAGATCCATCCACACGGATCCATCCACACAGATCCATCCATACAGATCCATCCATACAGATCCATCCACCCAGATCCATCCACATGGATCCATCCACACAGATCCATCCATACGGATCCATCCACTCAGATCCATCCACGTGGATCCATCCACACAGATCCACACGGATCCATCCACACAGATCCATCCACGTGGATCCATCCACATGGATCCACATGGATCCATCCACATAGATCCATCCATTCACACGGATACATCCACATGAATGCACATAGATCCGTCCACATGGACCCATCTCCACACAGATCCATGCGTGGCACCCGGCGGTGCCACAGGAATAAAGCTGTGCTCAGAAACACTAATTTCCCACCCTCGCCTGTCAAAATGAGCACAGATGGGCTTCTGCATCCCTCCCCAAATGCACGCGATGCTCCCAGAGCAGAGCGTCAGAAGAGATGCTCCAAGTGCTCGTGGGCTGCAGCATTAGTGCTGTAGAATCACAAAATCTCAGAAACACAGAATATTTTGAGCTTGAAGGGATCCACAACGATCATCTTTTAGTTAGTCCAACTTTTATCCCTGCACAGGACCGCCCTGAAAGTCACACCCTGTGCCGGAGAGCATTGGCCAAACACAGCTTGAACTCTGTCAGCCTTGGGGCCATGACCATTCCCTGGGGAGCCTGTTCCAGTGCCCAACCACCCTCTGGGTGGAGAACCTTTTCCTAATATCCAACCCAGACCTCTCCTGGCACAACTTCAGGCCATTGCCACAGGTCCTGTCACTGATGGCCAGAGAGAAGAGATCAGTCCCTGTCCCTCTGCTTCCCCTCGCAAGGGAGTTTTAAACAGCGATGAGGGATCACAGAATCATTTAGGTTGAAAAAGAACTTTAGGATGGTCAAGTCTAATTGTTAATGCAGCGTTGCCAAGCCCTCACTAAACYATGTCCCCAGGTGCCACATCTGCACATCTTTTAAATCCCTCTAGGGATTGTGAACCCTCCATTTTCTTGGGCACCCTGTGCCAGTGCTTTATAACACTTTTGRCGAAGAAGTTTTCCCTAATCTCCAATCTAAACCTCCCCTGCTGCAACTTGAGGCTGTTTTCTCTTGCCCTATAAAAGAGCAAGCTCTCCTAAGTAGGGTGCCAGTACCTCTGAAAAGAGGGTCTTACCATGATATTCAAGAGAAAATCTGAGGATTTTCTCATTCAGTAGAATTATTTCAATTTTTCCTGGGGCTTAAGAGGGAGGGAGAAAGTATTTCTGGAGCTCTTAAGGCTCCCACGCCTTTTCACTGTCCACGTTTATGGCTGAAAGTGGTGTCCAAACACTGGCCATCACTGTGGTATTTGAGACCTATTTCATCTATTGAACAGCTGCCGCTGTCATTTCAGCTCGGATTTTAAAATATAAAAAAAGCATCAGCAAGAAGAGAAATGGCTCAATGAACAAAGAGCCTTTATTCATCCCAATGGCCTCAGTAAGAAAAATGTGAGAGTGGAGGGGGGGGAAAGCAGACCCTATCTGAGACAGGATGGGAAAGTATTTCTTGCCAGAGCGCATTTCAAAGCTGTTTCGCCGTCATCGTCAGCAAATCTATGACAACATCTGGGCTGAGAGAGCAGAGCTGCACATCAAAGCAGCCCCAGCAGATATGGAGGGTTTTGGCTAAGGAGGTTATCCAGGGTAAATGGCATTTGGCAATTTATTAGATGTTGTTTTTAATAAGACTGCCACGGCCACGTCCAGCGGTCCCAGCCCCAGCATTGCACCCYGAATTAGAAACGACAGGCAGCTGCGTTCACTCAGACGAGCGAGGATGAGAGGGGCTGGGAGCAGGTTTCACAGAGTCCGTCATTGTCTGCCTAAATCCCCTCTGCCTTTGAAACCTTGCCTCCTCTGCTTCCCAGGTTTGGGCCTGTGATGTGCAGACTGTTTGCAGTGGCGGCGCTGGAGGTGGGAGCTGCTCGGCTGGCTGCTAATGAAGCGTGCTGTGGTGTCTGCCACACGCACGGGGATTTCGTAAGCTTGGCACCTGTTCCAGATGAATGGAGTTGATGGCATGGGCTGGAAATGTGTCTATCCTCAGCCCAGCTCGAAATGTCTGAGGATTATCTCTGTAAATCATGGATTCTCACAAGTGCAGTGAGCAAAGCTCATCTGGGTCCAGGTGTTCTGCAGATTTAGAGAAAACCTCTGCTTTCGGGCCATGTATTTGCTGCCATGAGCACCAAGCCAAGGCCAGTAGACCTTCTGAGGAGCTGACGGCCATACCTCTGTAAAGAATCAGAGAAGCAGAATTTAGGTATTTTAAAACTTCAGAAAAAGATTGTATAAACAGGGACTAAGGTTTGTTCTAAGGGAATTGCAGAAGTTTCTTTGAAAGCTCTCAGGGCCACCTGGTCAAGCTGTGACAGTTATAACCATGCTAAACTGAACTAATTTGTCAGGTTCAGCAGAACTGACTGTSCTTCCCTTTTGCCTTACCTTGTTCCTTAACCTCATCAACGCTCTGCCTGATTCACGCTGAAATCTTTCAGACTATTTGATTTTAAAAACTTGTTTGGCGTTCTTTTTTTTCTGGTTTCATTTGAACCAAAGCCTCCAACAAATTTTTCCTCTTTGAGAAATCCCATTTTGCCTCTAAAATCCACAGAGACAGATGCTTTAGGGGCTGTAGAACAACTTTCAGAGCYGAAGAGTGGTTGGTAAGCCTTGACCCTGCCATGCCCAGTCACCCAGAGCTTAGGACACTYACTTGGACAAGTGATGGGGAGATCCCAGCTGCCTGAGCAGAGATTTGAAATAAGATCCGACAGACCTGGAGAGAGCATCCTCACTCCTGAGCTGTGGCAGGTTTGGGGGWAATCTTTCCTGGACTAGAGTTCATGTGGTATCCGATGTTTCACTATTAAATGGAGCAAGAACAACGACGTTCTGAGTTGTTAATTATTTTAAATAATTACGTTGCTTAGAAATTTAATTTGTCTCATTTTGGTGATTCTGTTAATTACCTGCTAATCAYTTTGAGTGCAAAGAAGTCTGTCTCRTTGATGTGAGACTATGGTATGGATACCTTCTGCAGAACTGAGGCTCCTCRTCTGGAAGCAGTCACCCCAGTTTCAACGCACAGTCAGTGGAAAGACAGCCTTGGCAGCCCTTGCCAGGAGCCATGGGCAACTGTAAACCTAATTTTCGTGCTTAAAATTAGCTGTGGATGAATCCAGACCTTCTTGCAAGGCAGTGGCATTTTKCTCAGGTCTGTGATCTGTGCACTGTTATCTGCTGTCGCCTCAATGCTGAGAAAATGATGSTGCAGTGGGGTCACAGCCTCACTCCTCAACCATGAGACCCCTGCTCATGGGTTCTTCTTGCTAAACACTCAAAAGTGTTACAGGCTAGAAAGTGGCAAGATTGTTACTGAAAAGCTGATTATGCCATAAAGCCATCACAGGATGAGTTACTGGAGTTTAATTCTTCAGCCCTTCAACAAAGCTCTGTAGGACGTTAGATTGCTGCGAGTGCCCCAGACAAGGAGTGTCCTGACACTTAAAAATAAATTGGCAAAGACTGGGAGGTTTGTTATGGAACAGGACCAAGACATTTGAACTGAAATCTCAGCTCAAACAGTCAAACTAAGCCTCTCGACTGTGCTAAATAAGAATCATTGTATTTTATGAGATTTCTGGGTCCACTGGTTTGTGTTGTGACCCAGGAATGATGTCTGGAGGAGAAGGAGAGAAAACTACACAAATTTTTTTACCAAATGCAAGCAATGGTTCTTCTCTGACCCGAGTATGGGCTAAGGTGGGTTCTCACAGCCCAATCAACACCAGAGGGAAGGGGTGCTCRAGGGGCACCAGGAGCAGATGGTGGGTGCCCCTCCAAGCATCCAGCCTGTCAGGACCARCAGAGCCACCAGCCTGTGCCCACACACTTGATGGGAGCAAGTTACCCCACTGGTAACAACCCATTTGGATCTGGGAGACCTCCTTTCCTCCCAGCTCGTCCCCCTGCCTCACAGCGATTCCCACAGCCTGCCAGCACCTGCTTCCCCATCCCTGCCTGCCCGGGGGCCCTCGCAGCCCCCAGCCCTTCCCTGGGGGAGCCAGGTGCTCGTGGCAGCCGTGCCGCTCATTCCTGCCGAGCCTGCCCTGCTCTCTGTTTTCCTTGGAGAACGCTGCTCACATCTCCATGATTGATTGTGTTTGAGTTTGATCCTGCAGCGTCCCRGGATGTTTGCATGAGAGGTGCTACATAAGCATAATTTGGGCTGTATTTTCTTTGACTAATGGGAGCTTAAGCTTGAAGTTAAGATAGTTTTGGCCCTTTGCTGAGACACTGTCCATCAACCTCAGCGCTTTGAGCTCCGCAGCCTTCTCTATTCACTGCCGGCTTAGGAAAAAAGATTAGAAAAATAATATTGTGCTTTGTTCCCTTGTGTCGGTGGTGCCTTTGAAATGCAGCCCAGGGTGGAGGCAGAGCAGCCTTTCTCTCACACTGGCCTGGATCTTTGCTGCCCATCTCTGATGGGGAGGGATGCTCCTCCTGCGAGCCCCAGGCTTGTCATCGGTCCAGGCAGAAGCCAGGCTGACCTGTGAGGGGATGATGTGTTGTTTACAGTGGAGATGCTGAGTCGAGAGACAGAGGGGAGACATTGGTAACTCCCCACCTGTGTGGCTGCCCAAATAAACGGGTAAGGTCTTTCCCTGTCCCGAAACACCAATAATTTTAGAAAAAGGTGTGGAAATTAACCCCAGGGAATTCAGACAGACTGAACCCGGCTGGACCCGGCCTGAAAACCTCTGCAGGTCACACATTTCCCCCCCAACTCTCCTCAAGTGAATAGGAAGGGTATGATCTGAGCTGTAGGGAATTTGCAGCCTRTTTGGTGGTTACATCCAAAGATCAAAATATTTTGGTATATGGGGCAAAGCATAAGAAAGAACCAATTCATTTTTCAGTGGTGCGAACTTTATTAATGCTACAAATTAATACCTACTGCTACAAAATATTTACATTTCTTGCTTGGCACAGCCAGATCACAGCACAGCAGACTAATGACAGGGTTTGATTTACAGGAGAGAATGGTCTTGTGACAGGCATGAGGAGCTGGGTGTAATTTATGGCTCTGACAAACTCCCTCTCCAGCCATAGGCCCTTAGACTGAATCCCCACACCCTGGGCAGAATACAAGAGAGGTTCTCTTCTTCTCCTTCCGAAACTTCTTTCAGAGAAGATGGTGAAGTTGCAGAGGGTTGTGATAGTGGTCTGAAAAGCATAAAAATAAGCAGAGTTCACAAAGATGTAAAAYAGCTACTCTGCCAAGAATGCAAATTAAGGAGCCCATTAGCAGATGAAGTGGGGATGAGATTACATGTGAAAAAATATATAATTTATGTGATTAAGTGTACAGGTACTTGGGCATAAAATGGTCTTAATTACTCATGTTTAATTGCCTGACTTCCTTGAGCAGCTGTGGTGGCTGCACTCGCAGCTCCTTACTGAAATATTCCCCTTTTTTTTGCACAGTGTATAATTCACACCTTCCCTGTTTGGCAAAGAACCTCCCCAGCCCTCACCCCTGTTATTTGAATTAATTTGATTCTCGATGTGTTATCTTTCAGGGGTGGCTGCTGAGGAGGTTTTTCCCTGCAGGCAGAGCAGGCAGTGCTCTCCCAGCAGCAGTTACTGGGAATTAACTCCTGCCCAGACCAATTAACCTTTCTGTTAGCCATGCACTAAAAGYCTTACTTGTTGTTCCCATTTATTCCCTTTCTATAAGGATTAGATTAAAGATCACACAAAACTCAATGACAATTTCCACGAAACCCTTTGCTGGGTGGTCCTTGAGCTACTGTACCAAAACATTGCTTTTTTTTTTTTTTAATTTTTAGATTAAGAAACTGCAGTTTATTGCAACTGATCAAATATGGGAAGGAAATGGTCTGTGCTTATTAATTCAAATTCAGAAATATGAACTTTTCAAACTTAACTGGTGCATTTTTAGCTCATATATTTGCAGGAAAGAATCAGTGTCATATACTCAGGTGTAAAATTTGGAAGTGAATTTGTGTTCATTAGCTGCAGGGCCACAGTTCACCGTCCTGGTTTCTTGACTGGATACCAGGTACAGGCAGCCACAAAGTATGAGCTGTGGCTATTTCAGTCCAATATATAATTACAAATATTTAAGTATAAATCTAAAATATATACATACATAATATTTAATCTGTTCTTTACTGGCTTGGATAATGATAAAAGTGTTGGCTGGAAATGTGATTTGGATTTTTCCTGACCACAATAACCATTTAAATGCTCTGCAGATAAAAAAAATAATAATTAGAAAGATGTTCAAMGGGTGTGCTGAAGAACCAGTGCACTCAAGACTGTCACAGGCTCAATTTGGATGCCCAATATAATCAATTATTATTTTTTACAATTATTTGTTCAGTTTTTTACCTATGCATTCCCTGTGTTCAGTGAGCTCAACATCTCTGCTCGCCTTGCTGTGCTCTTTCCCCGCAGGGCTGCCCCACATCTCAACCTTCAGCAGAAGAAACCAGGATGCCCCAGGCCATGGAATTTATTAGTGTGGTCGTCAACCATGGGTGGCATCTGGAAGACAAGACAGGCAGAAAGGCACTGAGGTGAGAGGGTGTGAGTGTGCTGAGCCATGTCCAGGTCGGCCAGTCCCAGGGTTAGAGCAGGGAAGGAATGAATTTGCCTCAAAAAGAAGCCCAGAGCCGTTCTGGTGCCTGGGCTCCAGTTTTTCGCACTTTTTCCCATCCAGGACTCCTCCCTTTATAATCTGCAGGAGTTTTGGAGCCCCAGGAACGGAAGAACTGCCACTAGGGTTAAATGCTCCCAAGCATCAKATTAAGCCTAAATTGTTTGTTCTTAAGCTTCTGTACCTTTTCCAAGGCATCTCATGACATTTTACTGTCAGGCACGAGAGGCTAGCATGACCATTACTGGTTCTTTAAGGTCTGGCCCAGTTTCTCAGTGCGAGGTGGACCAGACTGGCTGCTCTTAGCTTTCACCAAGGAAGCACATCCCAGTCTGCCAGGAACACAGCATCTCCCAAAATACAGCCTGCATCTTAGCAAGTGGAAGGAAGGTGTGGAGAGTGGTCAACAGTACACAGAGACCACTTCCTGTCACCAAAATCCTGGGGAGGAGGAGGTAGGTGATGAATGTTGTGCTCCTGCTGCCTAGGCTCTACCTGTTCTGAGAATAAACAACATTTTTTTCCCTCCTCTAGCTTTAAGTCTAGTGAAAAATAAAATTAAAGCCAAATCTTAATGCTGTAACTAAATCAGAGCATTTACCAACTTCACTTAAAGAAACAGAATTCTTTTCACAAGTGTTTATTTGTACAGGTCAAACAAGCTATTTTTTAAAAATGAGCCCACCACAGATGTGCAACTCAGCCCAATCTCTGTTGACATCATTCAGAGGTTAGGAACAAAAATATATGAGAGGCCTTCGTCCAGCAAAGAGGCAGAACATGCTTTTCTTTGGGCTGATTACTTAATGTAGGCCCCAAACAATTGGCAAAGCAGATCCTACCCCGGTGTGGGAAGATAAGCAGGACCCTGTGAGATGATGGAAAATACCAGCACTGCACCAGGTGCCCAAGGAGGAGGATGGGGGATGCACTTTCTCTCCTTGTAGAGCAGCGTTTTTGCACGCTGGGGAGWGCTCGCTCCTCCCAAGACGTCAGCATTGCTGGGGCTTTGAACTCCACTTCAAAGCTGGGGCTGGAGGGAGGTTTCTGGAAACCCAGAGAAACAGGTAAATATTTGTCAGAGTCAATTAACCCCCCTCATCACCTCAACGGTCATCTGTGCAGACGGCTGGAGGGGTTTCAGCAGGCACAGAGGGGAGCCTTGTTGATTTACTGAAACACTTCAGGAGGTGGGCAGACACAAAACACTGTGGTGAGGAGACCTGGAGGCTTTCCCCATAGCACGGTCCATGAACTCCTGCAGACACCTCATCCTTTCMATCCCTGGAGCAGGCAGAAAGGAAAAATCCTTTTCTTGTCTGGGGAGAAGACCAGTCCTGCTCCCAGCAGWGCTGCTGTAGCTTTATAACCCCTTCATTCATGGCAGTTCCTCCAGATGGGCATCAGCTGCTCACGGAGCAGGAGAGCACACACTGCATCTCCCACCTGCAGCTGCAGGTTCAAGGGTGGACACTGTGAGTCACCTATGCCTGCAGACACACCACCATATAACATTCCATGAATTTATCAAGTTCTGGTTTCTGATGTCCCACCAATCCATTACAGGGGGATTCAGGGTGTTTGTTTTGGAAAGAGGGCTTTGCTGSACCACTYTGTCCATGATATCTGTGCTGCAGCAGCTGGTGGAGGGGGAAATGCAGACACCCATCCACCAAACCACCCACCAGCGCTCCCAGGCTTCCTCTTGCTTATCAGCACAGCATGAAAATGCAGCTTAAATAAGAAAAAGGGAAGGGAAAAAGTAGAAACAGCTGGGCACCAGATGAGAGGAATGCAGATGGATGGGGCTAGGCTAGTTTCTCACCCTCCTGCCCAAACCTGACCAGCACCCACACTGCTCGGACACGGCCCCTGGGGCAAGGCCACCCTCCCTTTCTCTCGGCCAGGAATCCACAGCTGGATGTTGAAAACACAGAAGCAAGTGCAGGGGCTGTAACGGGGTCCGGCTGGGAATACGCACAGCCCCTGAGGGTGTCTTTGAGGGACACGGGCTGGGAGGATGCTGGGGGATGTGTGGCACAGTAATCCCACACGGCGCTCACCTCCGCCGGTTCCAAAGCAGGGGAAGCCGGGCACAGGGTTCCGACCGCGCCGGCAGGCTGAGCTCGGCAGCCGCACACGRGCAGCACACGGGAAAAGCCGCGCTCCGCCGCTGCCGGGGGAGAGGAGCGGGGCGGGGGTCGTGCCACAGGCTGGCTTGGGGAGCTCGGGGTTTGCTGGCCAAGATGTTGGCCCYGGGGCAGATGGGCTCTGTCCTTTCCCCCACCGAGCACGTCCCTCCGACCCGCCCGGYGCCTCTGCGGGGGCTGGCACCAGCGCATCCGCTGGCCCCGCGAAGGATGGATTGTACCACGCTCGCCTGGGCAGGATGGCTCAGTCTTGTGGCAGCGAGGAGGATGAGGCAGCATGAACCTTATCAACCCTGGTCCTCATCGGCCACYGCCAGCCCAGGGCCCCGTGGGATATGTGCTCCTGGCACTGGGGTGTGCCCAGCTCCTCCCCATTGCTCGCGGCACAGGGGCAAGGTCAGGCTAACGTGGATGTGTCAGCACAAGCCACTGTCAGACCTCTGTGTCACGGAGTGGAYACAGCCTGAGTGATGGACAGAGATGCCAGTGACCTGCAGGGAGCCCCCATCCCGCTCCTTGTGTCCCTCAAAGGCTGGATGCAGGGACAGCGGAGTTGCCAGCACTCAGACCAGCCTCAGACCAGGKGTCCCATTTCCAGGATTTTCTGGGACTCACATGTCAGCATGCCCCCGGTCGGGGAGGAAAGACCCTGGGAAGTGTGTCTCCCTTCTGAGAGAGATGTAGAGATAATCGCTCCTGGTTTGGGTGTGTTCAGAGCATCCCAAGAGTCTCAATTTCTGCTTTTCCTGATGTTGTCCAGCTTTGAGCAAAGTGGTTCTTGCAAACGTCTGAGCCCCCATGGCTGAACCTGAGAAATTTCATGGCTAGGCAGAGAGAAATCTGGTGGCTTGGATCCAGCCATCTGGACGTGGGAAAGCTTGGAAGTCCCACGAGAAAAGGGAGATTTCTTGGCAAAGATTCACAATACATSTTTATGGGAGAGTGGAGGGGAAATACAAAGTGTCCATCAAACTTCTCAAATTCTGCAAGCAGAAGCCGGGAGGCCCCAAGATGTGCAGGAATAGCAAAAGATTTTAAATGTGAGGACAAATATTAGAGGCTCCTTTCAGCTTCAATGCCAGRAACTGGCAAAGGTCCCAGAAATCCTGCGTAGTCCTGCCCTGCTCACCTGGAAGGGCAGGACCAGCTCTGATGCAGAGCCCTCTGGTAGATGTGATCAATCAAGATGGGATAGTATGGGCAGAGAAATATGTATGGAAAGTGGTTTGCTCATTGTCACTCAGGAGAGCAAAAGCTTCTGGATTTCACCCCTGCCTCACCTGTTGGGTGCTCGCTCTGCTTCAGCACTGCTGGGGAGAGCTGAGCTGCTGCTGTTTCCCAGCCTTGTGAACAAATGTTAGTACACCCAGAGCCTGTATAGGCACATCTTTCCTGCCCAAAGCCCCTCCATCTCCTCTGGATGCCACTGAGAACTCCTGTGCTCTGTCTTTTCTTCTGCACCACCTTCCTGCATTCACCAGAGCCTGCTTTTAAATCCAGCCAGGCTTTGAATGATCATCACCCACCTGAGCAGCATCCTCCTCCCTGCTGGGCATGCCCCAGGCAGACCCCGGGGAGAACTAACACCCATCCCAACATCCCCAGGCATGAAAAAACACTGCAAACATCACCCTCTTCCTTCAGAGCCAGGGAGGAAAACCAGCGTATCTTTTAGCCCCGCTGTTTTTCAATCTGAGCCAAACAAACAAACACTGGCAGCATTTTTCTGCAGCAAAAACATTTTCAGCTGGAGACAGTGAACCTTGCACTGGTGGGATGGTCAGAGGGGGTTTGCTGGTGCCCCAGTGGAGGTCCAGGCACGTGAGCAGTGGGGCCACCCCAAGAAGAGGAGCAATGGGAACAAGACCTCCCTGTGCAGCCACGAAAAACCTGCCTGTGGAACCAGTGCCAGGTGCTCAGTTTCTATCTTAATTTTGGTCTTGGAAAAAAAGGGAATGGAGTGAATACACAGGGGCTGCAGTCAAGCTGCGGCACACCCCCGTCCAAGCAAGAAAATTACACGGTGAGGCTGCCAGGGTGTCCTGACTTCACTTCACTGGGTCTGGGCTTTCGGGGCTGGGATCCACTAGCCCCCATCCTGCAGCTGATCCAGCCCTTTGCTGGGGCCGCAGCATTCCCARCCATTACACAGGTAGCACTTACTGTGTCAGATGATGAGGAAAGAAATTATCTCAGCTCACCCCAGATGATGACTTTCATGCAGGCTGGTGGGATGGGAAATTCCCACCCRGACTTCTGGGTGTGACCAATGGGTTTCCCACTGAGCCTGGAAGCTGCTTATGCAGAGAGCAGGCAGCAAGCACAGTAAAAACCCCACCAGCACCATATTTCCAGGGCGGTTGGTTCTGGATGTGGGCTGCACCTTCACGGGCGAGCTGTGGGTGTGCAGTGGGGATGGGGTGGTGGGCACAGCACTGCTGTGGGGCAGGGGGTCCCGGTACCCAGCCTGRGTGTGGCTGGTGAGGAGGTCACAGCTGATGTTCAGCTCCAAGGTTTGGGTCTGTCTCGGTCTCAGCTGACTCGTGGTGTGCTGGGTCTCTCTCCCCACTGAGCTGTGAGCTTCCTCTCACCTTGGCGGAGTGCAGCGAGACCATCGCACGCCCACGGCACCAGGCTAAACAGCAATTTGTTAGCAGGCAGCAAATTAACTATCTTCCAAATTGTGCCGAGAGGAGCTTCCGTGTTATTTAAGTGAATTTCTAAACTTAGCCCAGTTACTGTAAAAAAATACCTTTGCGAGAAACTACTGTCCACAGAGCTCGACTTCAGAGACGTTTATTTCTAGAGCTGGCGGAAAAATTTCTCACCTTTCAAAGGTTCCAAATATATCTTGGTGCTGGCTGGAGCCAGTGGCCCTCGGAGCTTCCTCGCAGGCAGTCACAGGCTGATGGTGGGGCCACAGCTCTGACAGTGCCACAGGTGTTGTGGGGAGAGGTGGGAGGCTGACACCCAAGGAGTTCATGTAGGATCATGTCAGCCTTGATGGACATCTTAGATAATACCCCAAAACAAATGGTTTCTACTTCAGAACTCGAAAGCATTAGTCCTGGCCAGTTGCACCAGTAAAAGGAGCTAACTGCAGTGCCCAGGTCACCTTTGGAGAGGGATCAGGAGCCAGACTGAGGGCAAGGCTGCTCTGTGCTGCCCTGCTGAGCCCAGCCTGGGTGGTCAGACCCACACATGCAGGCTCCTGCTGACACTCTCGACTGCTGGCTCCCCACACCATCGCTATATATAAAATGGGAAAGGGTTTTTTTCACCTTTATTTTTAGTTTTTCTCATGCCTTAGCAAATACACAAGCAGAAACTGTGGGTTATGAGAGGACATTGCACCTGAAGCAGAGGCTGGCACTGGACTCGTATGAAAGGCTCCAGGAGAACCCAACCACCTGTCCCTTTTGATGGTCACCTCTTCAGTGTGAGATTTGACTTTTCCAGTACCTCTTCCTCCAAGGTTCAGCTGAATTCAGAACTGCTCCTAATTAGCAAGAGGGATGACCCTGGAGTCCTCAGACTTCAGGACTGATCTCGGTTGTGTTACACCTCAACAGGGTGTTTCACTCCTGGGAGATCACAAAAGAACATACAGGAACTCAGCTTGGGCTTACTCACATCACAAGATGTGGAGATCAAATCTTCTTACCTCTAAGTCAGAAGGAAGATCTCCGTTCATGATGCATTAGGAGGAACCAAGCTCTGGATGTGTTGCACCTCTACAGGGCTCCAGAAATGTAAAAATCCATCAAAAGCCCCACTTTCCTTCCCTGCCAGGGTGGGCACCAGGTTAGCTGAACCTCTTGGTGGTGTTTTGGGGTGGGCCTGGGGGAAAGGAACATCTTTCAGTAAAGATGGAAAACTAGACTTTCTGTCAGTTGATATGAAGGGAATATTTTACTGGAGCAACAGAGTTTGTGCACTGCCTGGGAAAAGCTTTGTTCAAACAGGACCTTTTTTTGTTCTATTTTACCCCAGTAAAGTAAAGGTTTCTGCTATGGAAATCCACATCAACCTGCTCCAGGCATCAGGATGCTCAGGGACCACAGCAGACCCTGACCCTCAGCAAAGGGCAAAGCCCTGCTCAGTCCTGTACAGGCTCATGTCACTGTCTGCCACCTCGATGTGTGGGTGATGGGTGAAGCCAACAGATGGGAGAAATAAACATGACAGAGGAATCCTGCAAGTCCCATTATGTCTTATTCTGGAGCAAGCTGCTGTCTGTTGGTTGTAAAAGCATGGGAGGGCGTCTCTGCCAAGGGAGTGCTCGAACCCAGTGATTTATCTTTTTTGTTCCCCCCGATGCTCATTAAAATGGGAATTTGCCGGCTGCTGCTGTATCCAGCTGAATGCGTGTGCTTCTTGGCTCCCAGCAAGGTCCTCACTGCAGATACCGTGTGCTTTGGCAGCCGGGCCAGTCTGGGCTGCAGGATATTACGCCTGGCAGGGACACAAACCCCTTCCAGTTCCTGGAATTTGGATTGTCTCGCGGAGTGCTGATTAAGCAGTGCTTTCAACCTGCACCCAAGACAAAACCCTCGCCTTGCCTCCGCGCAGAGGCTCAGCTGCTGCGTGGCAGCGGGAGCTGCGGTGGGCTCACTCTCCCCCAGGGAGACAAAAACTCAAACAAAGAACCCCAAATTAAAAGCTTTGCAGTTCATGGTGCTGGAAGAGCATTTTCTGCTCAGGGCTCTGTCTTTTGTGAAATAATAGATCGTTAAAAACCACCCTCTCCACAACACAGCCCCACTGCCGCTCCTACCTTGGTGTGCACTTGGCAGCAGCTGCACCTCCCAGTCAGCCCAGTTGAGATCACTGCTGCATGTCCCCATCTGCCTTTTTAATCTGCTGGGAATGAAACTGCCTTTACCAGCCTCACTAATGAGAGATTTGATATCTGGGGTTGAGTGGAGCGAGGCAGCACCAGTGCTTGCCACCCTGGTGCAGCACAAAGGGCTGTCCTGCTGCTGGCCCCTGGAGCTGGCACTCCTGTCTGCATACATGAGCATGAAATAGGGGTGTCAGCAGGACTGGCAAACCGGGGATGGCACTTTGCCCAGCACCTGCAGAGAGGTGGTTAGTGTTTTGGGGTGATCTGGTGCTGGAAGGTGAAGCTGAGCTGGTTAGACCTCTACAACAGGCAGCCTGGAAAGCTGGAGGGCTCTGGGAGCCACCCTGACACCCTGGCATGCCCAGCACCAGCACCTCCCCACAGGATGCCCTGCTGGTTCACGGGGTGCTGCTGCTCTCTGCACTGAGGGATCCCCTCCTGTGGTCCTGTAGCAGGACCAGAGATGCCTCAGCTGCATTTTCCCTGTCTCCTCGTTGGCACAACCATCATCCCACCTGCTGGGTGGGGAGTGGATGGAAATATCCCTCTGGCACGTCTCAACTGCTCCCCCGGGCATCTTGAGTTGCTTTATGGGAGAGAGGATGCCAGGAAAAAAGCACACAGGGGTCTCTTTTGTCAGAGGCTCCCAGCAGGGTCAGGCTGTATTGATACAGCACATCAGCTCAGCACCTGGGCGTTATCCACACTCCATGCTCAGGCCTGCTCCTCCCTGAGCTCCTGGTCAGTTCTCTCGCACAGCAGGTCTCTGGGGCAGCTGGGTGCAGCCAGCCAGGCTCTGGGACATGTTGTCAGTCCCCACATATGCAGGAGTTATGTGTCTGGGATCCTCAGTTCTTGTCTCAGTCAAAACTGTGATGAGAAGCAGCGACCCTCTGCTGCTGTGGGACTGCCTTCTCCTCCTTGCGCTCCATCTCCGTGCCCCTTGCCAGCTCAGGAGAGGGAGTTTGGCCTTGATGCTCCTCTTCATGCATCTGAAGAGCCAAATCCTGGCTCCAAACCCACCTGTGTCCAGGTGAACCCAGGCCTGGCGAGGCACAGGGGGACCAGCACCTTGCTTCCCTGGGGCACTGTGGCATGGGGGGATGTTAGCAGTGAGCCCCGCTGCAGCTCACACGTGGCCACCCATGCTGGCTCTGAGCACGGTGGGAGGAAGGTGTGACAGGCATTGCAAGCTTTCCCTCCAGCCATCCAGGAGTCTTTGTGACCTGCAATAACTCTGTTTGCCCCTGGCATCGTGGCTATGTGGGATGTTGTAGGGAAACACACTCGATGCTGCAGGACAGTCTATGGCTTTCAGCCTGCTACAGCCACTTCCCCTCCCTGGGGACACACACACAGACACAGTGGAGGGAGCACAGCCCACTGTTTTCCCCTGAGATAACCCTGGTCGGGCATTGCCAGCCCAGGGCAGTGGCGGGGCCACGGACAGAGTCCCTGTGGGCTGCGACAAGCCCGAGTCCTTGGGTTACACACAGGTGGCAGCGCCCAGCCCAGCAAGTGGCTTCATCCGTAAGGGGGAGAGCTGCTGGCCCAGGGACATGTGTGGCCACCAGGTCCCCTCCCAGCCACCCCTGGAAAGGGACATCTGTGCCATCTGCTCAGCTCACACCCAAGCAGGGTGACCCCGGGGCTCCTGGCCAGTGCCATGCCTGTCGGGGCAAAACCCCCTCTGCATCCCTCGCCGACCTGGATTCACTTCTCTATCCACTGCTCCCAGCAAGAACCCAGCTGGGGAATCCACAGGGAAGAGATGACTCTGGGAATCTCTCCCTGTAGGTAGCTTGAACAAATCCCCAGCCAGCAGCGAGGAGCAGCCCCCCTGCCCGCTGCAGCAGCGAGCCGGGCTCTGCTCGCTCCCCCCGGCCCCGTGCGGGGCTCCGAGTGCCTGCGTGAGCCTGTGTGCGCGGAGGCATCCACCAGCCTATAAATCTCCTGGCAGGGCTCTTTCCAAACTTCAGGACATTCCCCGGGGGAAGAGTTAAGATGCAGCTTGTGCGTCAGCGGCCGCAGCGGGCTGCCCGCCGGGGCTGAGCTCAACCTCCCGCATCTGCCCCAGCAGGTTGTTCCCGGAGGTCAATCCCACCGCCGCCTCCGCCACCGCCGGGCTCCGCGGCTCCCGGCTCAGTCCTCACGGTACGTAGTCGGGGGAACATCCTCCCGCTGCTCCGGGAAGGGCTGGCAGGGATGCTAGGAGGTGCATCGGCTGACGGATGAGGGGATATTCCAGCGTTTTCCTTTTTTTTTTTTTAAAAAAAGTAAATTATTCTACTTTTGCAGTGGCTATTTTTCTTTCCCCGAGATAAAAGAATCGTTAGGCTTTCTCGACAATGCTTTTAAGTCTTGCCGTGCGTTTTTTTATCTGTGTGAGTTTTCTGTTTGTGCTGGGGATTTATTCAACACACCAAACTCCTGGAAAGTTACAGGGCAGGAGGCTGCAGTGACTCTCAGCATGCTCTTAACTATCCCCTGTCCCACAGGTATGTGCCATAAGTGAAAAAATGGGGGAGACTTTCTACTGATTTTATCTTTTCTTAAAACAAACAAACAAGAAAACCATTTCCCCAGGCATCTCCCTGACAGTCCTGGGGAGTTTGCTGTGATAAATAAGGTTATTAAAGAGATTAATTTTTAAAATTTATTTTGAAAAGGAAAAAAAAAGGAAAATTTGTTTCCGTCTTATTTTGGGAAGTGGTGCTTGCGTGGTGTTTGCAATCCTGAGTGGTGCCTGTGTCGTTTTCTCTCCTAGATCCACGCACCAGCAGCAGAGACTGGTGATCCCCCTTGTCCTTGCTTAACTCCGTGCAGGAGCAGAAAGCTGCTGGCTGATCTCACCGAGAGGGCTGGCATGGCTGTGCTCCACTTGCACCTGTACCTCACCGCCTTGGGCTGCTGGGTGGCACAGCTGTCCAGCTCCTTCCTGCTGCCCAACGCCACCGAGCTGCTGTCCCCGCCCGAGGGCACGGCCGCGGGGCTGCTGTGGGGCGTGGGGGTGCCYCGGAGCCGTCGGAAGCGATACCTCTCTCCCCACGACATGAGCGTGATTCTGGACTACCACAACCAAGTGCGGGCACAGGTGTCCCCCCCCGCCGCCAATATGGAATATATGGTGAGTTGGGCTCCAGCAGGGCAGGTTTGGGTCCACAGCTGTGGTGGGCTCGAGGGGCTCACCTGTGACATGGGAGTCCAACCTAGTAGAGATGTCAGGGTGTTGGCCGGATTCCTGGCTGAACACATGCCCTGGGGAATGTTTCATGTCCCGGGGCAGGGCAGACCCATGCAGCCTCTGTGCAGGAGAGATGGAGCCCCAGCAGGGAGATGTTTCCCCATGAGGGCAGATTTAGGATCTGTGGTCCTGTGTTTGGGATATCTGGCAACTTGCTGGCTGTGGCGTGGCAACTGAGCTGCAGAGGTAGCACTAGGGGAAGGGAGGTGGCTACAAGCATGAGAAGCTCGAGTCCCAGCACAAAGCCCAGGTGGAAGCCTCTCCCCTAACTGCATCTGGGAGGGATGACCTCATCACAACCTCCAGGGTCCCTTTTGAGTGTTCCCAGTGGCGCCAGCTGTTGGGAGAAGAAACGTGCAGGAGTGGGTCAGAGAGCACAGCCTTGACAGGTTGGGTACCTCCGGATGAGGGTCACCTTGGGCAGAGCTTTCCCCAGGTTGTGCCCACCCTGCTTGGAGCCCCTAACCCAGCCCTAAAGGGAGGAGAAATGGGGAGTCACTAAGAGGAGGGATTTCCAGCCTACACAGGGTGGGACCCTCAGGGCAGGAGGTGTCACGTGCTGCTCTGCTCCCAGGAAGGGGACCAGAGCTCTGAGGGAGAAGCTGGGTGGTCCCTGGATGTGGTTTGGGAGAAGCACACGGCAGCCCAGCTTGCTGGGTACCAGAGCAGGTCAGACATGCCCGGGAGCTTCCCGCGCTGTTTCTTGCTTGGCCTAAATTCCTGCCTTCCAAAATAACTYACCCAGGCATCTTCCCAAAGCGGTTCAGGATGGGTGAGGAAGCTTTAAATAATGCATGAAGGAACCAGCTGTGCTCACCGGTCAGTCTGTGGCCAGGGCTGTGCTGAGGGCTGGGACGGCTGTGAGCTGCAGCAGCTGTGCAGGACTGCAGGGTTTCACCCCTGGGCTCAGCTCCACCTTCTGCAGGAGCTCATTCCTGGAGGGAATCACACACACAGGGCTTGGGGTGCTGCAGGGCATCCCTGCTCTGTGTTGTGTGTCCAGGAGCCGCRGTGGCAGCTGGGGAGGTCCATTGCTCCTGGACACGCTGCCATGCTTCCCTTGGGCCTGATGCATGAGTCATATTTTTTGGACACTCACGAGTGCTCAGAAAGCCCCCTGAGCACAAGRGAGCAAATTTCTCCTCTTCCCTCCTCTGGAAAGCCAAAATTCCTGCCTGCCCTTTTCCTTTCCCCTTCCCCTGGCCAGGTGTGGGATGAGCGGCTGGCCAGGGCAGCAGAGGCATGGGCTGCGCGCTGCCTGTGGGACCACGGSCCCCCCGAGCTGATGAAGTATGTGGGACAGAACCTCTCCATCCAGTCGGGCAGGTGAGTGCCRTGCGGGCAGAGTGAGATCCTGGGAAACCCCTGCACCCCACGATGCTGGAGGAGGAGCAGCAGCAGCCCCTCAGTCAAGGAGCAGAGGGGCTCTTAGCTGGCATTGCACAGAAGTGAGATAAAGCTGAGAGGCACATCAAGCCCCACTGGGATGGAGAAGGAGGGCCCAGCTCATGCAGAAGGGAAATACAGGAAAGCAGAGGCGCCTGCCGCTCATTTGGGAAGTATGCCAGTACTCCCCTCTCTGCCAGGCACAAGGACCAGGGGGATATGAGTCCTGGATCTCCTCCATGTGGCTGACTGCTCACGTGCCTCCAGTCTTCCGGCCTAGGGCACAAGCGGGCTTGGCACAAGGATGTCATTGCCCCGTTCTTCCCAGGAATGCTTGGTCCCGTCAGGCCCTGGTTTCAAACCATTTCTCTCCCCCACTTCCTCAATGTGGAGCCTTCCCTTCCTCTCCTCCACCCATGACCTCTGATGTGGAGGAGACCCGCCTTACCGGCAGCGCTGTTGGCAGGTACCGCTCCGTCAYGGACATGGTGAAATCCTGGCACCAGGAGAAGCAGCACTACTCCTTCCCCCACCCCCGCGAGTGCAACCCCCGCTGCCCCTCCAGATGCAGCGGCTCCGTCTGCAGCCACTACACGCAGGTGAGCACTGCAGTGCCCCCGGGACCCAGCTGCAAAGGAGGGGGCCTTGTGCAGCTCCCGGCCCTTCTCCCGGCAGCAGCTGGGATCTGGGATTGAATCCTGGCAGCTGCCAGCTTCAGATCAGGCAAGGGTCCTGGCAGCTGGTAGTGTGTCTGCCGGAGGGATGCAGGCGATGCCCTCCCACCATGGGCCTTTGCAGGATTTGGGCTGTTGCAGGAAGGTCCCAGGGGCTCACAACCCACTGAGGAGCAGCTGGGACCTCCTGGCCAGTTTSCATTTTTTTTAAAGCTTTTTTTCCCTCCTTTGGCCTTTTTCTCCTTACTGCACCGCTGGCAAAGGTGGTGAAGAGAAAAAAAAAAGCCGCTTTTTACTTTTGGTGGGCGTGAACCSTCTCCTCTGCGATGGAGCAGCTTTATAGCACCCAGCTGTGTCCAGCTCCCTGGGAATGCAGCCCCTTCATCCCCTGGCACATCCCCAGACAGACTGGCCAGCACAAGGTGGAAAACTCCCGTTTCTCTGCCTGGTAGCAGAGCTGTGCCAACCCACAATTACCTCCTCTTCATGGCTCCAGCCTTTACCTGAGCATCTGCATCCCCATGTGGTTCATCCACAGGGATATCAGGGATGCTCTGGGTTGCAAAATGGCACTATATACTTTCTAAAGAAGAAATTCAGCCTGGAGAGTCTTTAGGAGGAGCTTGTGTCTCTGCTTGACCTCCCTGTGTGCAGGGTAAGCTGCTGGCCATGACTCAGGGTGAGGTTTGGGAGCTAATTTGGGTAAATTGGAGAAGTGACCCAGACTCTGCTGCTCACTGACGTGAGCTTGGCAAGGCAATCCCTTGCAGGGCAGTGCAGGCTGCAGGCAGGAGAGGGAGAGCTAAAAGTCACCYTCTGGTGACAAAGCCCGTGACAGGACAGCATGCAAAGAGATTGGGGCAGTTGGGATGCGATTCCCTGGTGGGATGGAGCCCTGCACTGGCATCCTGGGGCGACCAGCTGGGGGATGTCTGGGTGGATGGACACCGACAGTGCCTGTTCTCTGTCCTGGCACAGATGGTGTGGGCAACCTCCAGCCGCCTGGGCTGTGCCCTGGGCACGTGTGCCAACGTGCGGGTGTGGGGCAGCACGTGGCGTCACGCCGTCCTCCTCGTCTGCAACTACGCCATCAAGTAAGTGTCTGGAGGGGAGCYCCTCTGGCCATCCTCCCTCCTCGGTGTTGGAGGTGAGGTGATGATGCTCAGAGGTGATGCCCTCCTCTCTTTTTAGGGGCAACTGGCTGGGAGAAGCGCCCTACAAGGTGGGGCGGCCGTGCTCAGCCTGCCCCCCCACCTACGGCGGGGGCTGCTCCAACAACATGTGCTTCACCGGAGTCAAATCCAACCAAGTCAGCTGGTTCTAGGGCTGCAGCCCCAGGAGGAGCCCTGGGAATGGGGACGGGGTGAACAAGAATTATTTATAACACTGACCCCCAGCAGCCCGGCTGTCCAACCTGCTTCATCCCTAGTGCTGCATAGGAAACTGCTTTTCTAACACACCTCTCCAGCAGCGTTGTCTGGCTGCTTCCCACTTTGGGGGAACTAGAGACAGTTCAGCTCTCTATTTTCTGCAATAGGGATGGTTTAGGGGTGCATGGAGGAAGTGGGGCTGGCTGGCATGGACCCTGCTCTGCAGACTCGGGAGGCTTTCCCCACTGCCCCCCACTGGTGCTAAAGCAGAGGCTGGTGTAAGTGAATACCAAGATGTTCCCCTCGTGGTGAGCAGCTGGAGAAGCGGGGAGTCCCGAGCACGCTCCTGCTTCACAGCAGCCCCTCTGACCTTGGGGTGCCCAGCTCTGAGCCCCCTAATAAAGCAGCCTGGAGACCCCCATGCTCGTGTCGGTCCTGCCTCACTCGCASCCTGGAGCCTCGGGGTAACACCGAGCCAGTGCCTTTGCTCTGGTTTGGGGGGTAAACAGCAAAAGGGTGCAGAAGCCRTCGGTGGGGCCACGGGCTATGGGCACAGGAGATGCCTGGGCGCTTTGCTCCATCGTGTGGGAGAAGCCAGCACTGCTGGGACAGGGGGTGACGATGACGCTGAAGGGTCATAAACTCCATGTCCTACCCAGGCTGTCCCGCACAACCCCACTGCTCTACCTCACCCCCAGTGCCACTGAGCACCCCATTACCCACATCCCCTCCCTCTCTAGGACCTCTCAGCACTCAGCAAACTCCCTAAATACCCGGACCTTGGTTCTGAGCATCCAGCTGTGGATTCCTGTGCTGCAGCCCTCTGCATCCCGGCAGCACTCTCTCCACTGCRCACTCCTTTGGGATGTGCTTTTCCATCCAGAGGAGCAGATATCCCCAATTTTGTCCCCTTAGGGCTGCAGGGTTTCAATAGCTGAGGTATTGGGAGGATCCTGAGACTGGCAAGGACCCCTCCGTGCCTCCTCCAGCCTGGCCCCTTCCTGAGGTGTACAGGAGATGTGGAAGGCTCTGCGCTGCTGGACGATCACTTTTTCAGCTCCAGCTCTGGATTCCCATATATTTGGTGTCCTCTCAGCAACACTTCTTGCACGTGGCCCTGCTTGCCTCAGCACAGCCCCGGGAGCCCAGACTGCTCCTGTGACAGAGCCAGCGGTGCAACAGGGGCTGGCACAGCCTCACGGGAAGGTTGGAGACCCATCTGCCACCATAAGGTCCTGGGTGCTGCAGTCCCAGCGGGAGCACAGATGTTCATGAGTGGCTGTGGCACCTTGTGATTACTCCCAATTTGGGGAGCAGAGAGAGACAGGGAGAAGCTGCAAACACCCCGTGCCCAGCCCTGAGCTCAGGGTACCACCCTGCATCCCACCAGAGCATCCCTGCAGCTCCCCATCCCCAAGCAACCCCTCCAGTTTGGCACAGGGAGGACTAGCCCTGACTCAGGGCCGGGGCATTTTGCCGTTTGTGCCTCAGCCAGGCTCCACTCTGCCCTTGCCAGTCCCCACACTTTTCCCACGGCCCCTGGCGCCCCTTGCCGTGTTTGCCCTTCACTGCACACGGGCTCAGGCATGGTTTTCCCGTCGTGGGTGGGTGATGGCACAAAACCCATCAGCACCTGGGGCGCTGCAGAGTTGAATCTGGCTGCCCCAACTCCCCGTGGCCAGGGATGAACCCCAGCCCGGCGGCTGCCCCGGCCTTGACACCATCTGGAAGCGGGAGCCCCAAAAGAGTCCAGTAAAAGCCGTGTTTGAGTTTCTAGCTTGGCAGCAGTTACTATAGCTACAGCAACGGCACCTTGCAGATTGGTTTCCATAAGAGCTTGGTTACTATTTAACATCTCCACCCACATTAGCCCTGATTAAGCGAATCAATAAGATAACAGGAGAGGCAGGTTTCCTCGCCCTGCCTCTCCGCGCTCCCTCCTGCCTTCACCTAGTTCCTTAGTGAGAGACATTTTTATTTATTTATTTAGATTTCTTTTTTATTCCTGTACTTCCTCTGGTTTTCGCCCCAAGTCCCCATAGCAGTAGCCGGCGAGACATGGTCAATGTAAGCACCCAGCTAAGCGCTAAGATGGAGGCTCCATATGGTGAGTACAGCGTTCCCATCGCCCGCGCTGCCGGCCCGGCGTCGCTCGCGGGAAGCGGGGCTGGGAGCGGGCAGCAGCCCCCAGCCCCACGGCCCAGCCCCGCCGCGCTGCCCSGTCCCCGCCGGCTCAGGCGTCTGCAAAGGCTGGAGACGGAGGCAGGAGAAGGGTTCCGATTGATTTTGGTATGATCTAAATCCACCTATAGATGCGTTTTCTCTCTTTCGCTCTGCTTGACCCAAAGGAGGAGGCACGTGCCCGAGGGAGCAGCGCGGCCCCACGTGCCGGCAGAGGGGCTGCTGCCGGGCTGGCAGCAGAAGTGGCAGCAGTTTAGAGGAGGTGACGTGCTGCCGCAGGGCACGCAGCAGCCCCGATGCGCAGGCTGCAGGTGGCCCGTGGCACGCCCGGGCTGCGTGAGCGGGCACAGCGGGGACCTGCCGGCGCYGTGCTCCCGCCGAGGGCCGGCGTTACGGCTGGGCAGGTTTCCCAGCAGGGAGTGTAGTGCCTGGACAAACGGCAGCCTCCAGCCTCTGCCGTGCGGAGCATCAGGTGGCACACGGCTTCCCGGGCACCTGGACACAGCGAGATGCTCGCCAGGCCTGTGTCCGTGCTCCCGGCGTGGCACGGTGGGCACCAGCCCGGGGCAGCTCCTTGGCCGTGCCAGATGCCAACTGCCAACAAACGCACATGGGCACCCTGCCCGGGCTGACACCAGCCCACTGTTGTCCTCAGSATGGGTCAACTGTGCCTGTGCTGCAGCATCCCCGCACAGCTGGTTTGGTCCTGTGTGTTCTGGGAACCCCAGTTCCCTGGGCACGGCCACGGTGTGGAGTGAGGTCCCAGCAGTCGAGGTGTCACAGTTATGAGTTCTCCATCACATCCTCATGGATCTTCATCACTTTCTTGTGGCTCTCCATCAGATCCTCACGGCTCTCCATCACTTCCCCCGGCTTTCCATCACACCCCATCGTATTACCTTACCTTTCCTCACTCTATTTTTCATGTCTTGCTCCTCTTCTCCTTTACAGTCGTGCAGCCCCTGCCCAGCCCACCTTCCAGCCACCATGTGTGCAGCAGCCAGGTCCSAGGAGGGCTTGTGGGACTCCCAGGCCACGTCCTCGCACTTTGCTCCTGGCCTCTCTCTGTGTGGTTGCTTCTCTTGCTCCAGACTCACAGCCTCCCACAGGTGTCACCTCCAGCCCTAACCAACCCCTGCAGTGGCATCCTTGTGCCTCCTCGCCCCAGCCCCCAGCACTTCAGTACTCTGCAGATCACTTTATTTTGGATCACATCACCTCATGGTGAGCCATGGGGCTCATCAGCATTTTGGTGGGGCCATGGCCATGGCAATGGAAACTGTAGGAATTGCATAGGATCTGCAGTAGTGTCACTTGGCTGTGCTGGAGCAGGCAGCTGTGATCAAGCAGTTATGAAGTGCTGAGTTTTAGCCTGTTTTTATCATGTTATTCACCTGTGCATCCCAGGCCTGCAGGAGCCAGGTCTCTGGAGGAGCTCTGTTCACCGCTGCCTCTGAGCTGCAGGAGCCAGCAGTGGGATGGGGCCTCACATAAAACTGGACTCATAAAAAAGTTTTGGTGTGTTCAGTGCAGGTTGTGGCTTTGTGTCCAGCTGGTGTTACTTGGACAAGGTGCAAGGATGCTGTGAGTGGGTGGAACGAAGGCTTGATGCCCCTGAGATGTGCAGAGAGTCAGATCCAGGAGCACTGGGTGCTGAGCATCCTCCAGGCTGAAGCCCCTGCTGCTGGTGGGAGATGGCTCCTGACCCACCCAGCTCACAGGGACTGACTTGCACCTCATTTGCAGGAGAAGGGGAGGCTCAAGGGATGTTCCCATCAGCCTGGGAGACATGGCAGTGCAGGGTGGCTGGGTCTGGCTGTTCCCACATCCATGGTGCCTGTTCCAGCTTTGCCCCAGGGTGCAAAGCCAGCCTCATTTCTGCAGTGAGCATCTGCAGGCTTTGCCTGACAGATGCAACACAAGGAGCTGAACAAGGTCTTTAATCACTTAGAATGAAGTTATCCTGCCTGCTTGCAGCTGGCTTTAATGTGAACAGCCCCTTGCCAGCCCTGGCACATCAGTGACCTTAAACACAGGCAGGCAAACATTTCTGACATTAATTTTCTCCTGATTTTTTTTTAAAAATTCATTCATTATAATTTTTTATACTATTTTTATTAATTTTTTTTTTTTAATTTTTCAGTCTGAGAATCAGTGACTGAGCCACTTGCCAAGCTTGGGCAAGTGCAGGCAGAGCCAGCTGCCGCCGGGTGGATGGGGAGGAATCACTGCCCATCCCACCTGCAGCCGCTCTCCCCATCTGCTCCTGTGGCTGAACAAAAGCAGGCTCTGGCCAGCACCCGCTGCAAGCCTGGGGCCAGGCAAGGGGAAGAGAGAAATAATAAGAATAAAAAAGCGAGATGGGCCTCCCAGACT
This sequence comes from Amblyornis subalaris, assembly GCA_018881555.1. NCBI lineage: Eukaryota > Metazoa > Chordata > Aves > Passeriformes > Ptilonorhynchidae > Amblyornis > Amblyornis subalaris. The sequence continues at coordinate 4,274,651 of JACAXG010000068.1, read as the reverse complement.
AAAGCAAGAGGAAACTCAGAGTGTTGGCAGAAGGAGGGGAGTCCTCATAAAAAAAACGGGTGAAAAAGTAATCCAAATAGAGGYGAGGAAGGGCTGGTGGGATGGGGGACTGGACAGTGCCTGGCTTCCCCTGCAGCGCTGCGGGGCTGGGCTGGGGCTGGGCAGCAGAGTGGGCACAGCAGCTGGGATGCACCACCCTGCAGATGGCAAAGTGGTGGCCAAACCCTTTCCAGGGACACTGGTACCTTTGTTCCCTGGCAAAGCAGTGGGGGAGCTCAGCAGCAGTGGTGGTGCTGAGTCCCAGCCATATCCACAGTGATGCCCTTGTAGCCAGCAGCTCCCAGCCCTCAGCAGGACAGGCCATGGATCTGGCATGGCTGGCAGGGGCACACCAGGGTCCTCCAGATGAGCCTTCAGCCTTGGAGGGGGTCACAGTTATTTTCARTTTCCTTTGATAGATGAAAAGGTTTTTCTGATTTTCCCATCTCCCCATCCATCTTAGGAGCTCCAGGATTTCAACACCCATCTGAAGCCAGGGATATATTCTAATGGAGAATCTTGGCGTTGGCATTCAGCCACGGGACAGYGAGCAGGTCTGTCCCTCTCTTGGCAGAGGTGGCATCAGTAAGAGCCGAGAGTGGGGCATCCCCSCACTGCAGTTACTGTAACCCTCCCYATCCATCCCTGCCTCAAACTGTCACCAGCCTTCCCCCTAAACCATACCTTGGGGGCACTTATTTCCCTCCCATCAGACCTGTGCCTTGTTTAAAGGACTTGGAGGATGCCCTGCCAGGCAGTGACAAAGGTGGCCTGCCCCCAGCACCCTGCATGCATCCCTGGGGCAGAAGGGAGCGATGCTGCAGCTCTGGAGAGATGTGGAGCTGGGGGCACATTCAGCATCTTCACCAGCACCTGCTGAGGACAGGCTGTGAGCTGGGAAGGGCTCCACTGGTGCTAAATCCCTACAGGAGGCTGCAAACGGGTGTGTGAGAAGGTAGAGGATGGAGAGGGGGAGAGGGGACCATCCTCTCCTGGGCAGCGAGGAGGGGATGAGCCCCTTGATCCACCTTTATCCTCCCGACGAGACTTGGGCACAATCCGGGCAATTGGTCTCAATCCCAGAGCAGGCAGCACCACTCCTTCATATTTTGGGATCCACTCTCGGAGCTGAGGATCCCCAGGGCCAGTGGTTACAGCAGGGACCAGCACAGGATCAGGGCTGGCCCTGATCAGTAAAGCAGCTTTGGAAAATAGCTGAAAAATGCGAGACGTCACTGCTGCTCAGGCACTCCGGTCAGATGTGGGGAATAGTTTCAACTGAGGAACACAAGAGGAGGCTGATTTTCTGAGTATTTTTACTTTTTATTGTGAAGTAATTATTTTTCACGGCCAAATCCATCTAATTTTTTATAGGTTTCCACTAGATATGACCCGAACTGAGCTCTTCCTCCTTGATTGCTTGTGTCAGCTGTTCTTTAATTCCTCTGGTTACTCCTTGTGCTCTGTGTCCGTGGCCTGGTAGCCATCAGGGACTGATGGGTGTTAGGACACCTGGCACAGCCCCCTTCCTTGTCCCCACTCCCTCCGTCCCTGCTGGCCTGTTGGGGTGGCTGTAACACTGGTGCTGGCAAGGTCAGCACTTTCCAGTGCCTGAGCAGGGTATTGGTGCAGCCAGGAATAAGCACAGGTATTTGCTGGGATGCAAAAGGGACGATCACTGCTTTAGTGCCTTGGCCTGATCCGAGAGCTGTTTGCTGGTGCTTGGTGAAGATCTCCTTGGGAAAGAGCTGGGAATGCTGTTCAGTGGCACAGGGTGTCTGCACTCACCCTCAGGACTGTGACTTCTCCCACCTCACCCCAGCCATTTATGGGGCCAGCAGCACACCCTAAGCTTCGGCTTTGCTTGAAACACAGCGGTATTTTTATAGGGGGGAGTGAGCCCAGAGGGCTGCTGTCAGCAGGAAATGAGCTCCAGCTCTGGAAGGTGAGCAGCAAGAGGCTCAGGAAGGCTTGAGGAGTGCCTGAGAGATGTTCTGGGCTCGGCAGGGCAAGTGTAGGTCTGCCAGTCATACTCTGTTAGTCATCTGCTGACACTTCTTAAATGGCATTGAAAAATGTTTACTTAGCATGAGCACAAAGGGGCTGTGAGTGCTGGGGGTCCCACAGACAGCAAGGGCCGGGTGAGTTTCTTTTAAGTCCAGCAGTATTTGCAGCAGGACCAGGGCCAGCAGCAGGGGACAGGGCAGCACACAGGGCAGAGCCAAGGGGGACGTAGGGCAGGGGGATGCCTGCGAGTACCTCTGCTGGCAGGCTTGGGGTTAGACCAGTGCAAAGACTGCAAAAAAACATCCATGACTGTTTGTGTTCAGGTTCCTTCTCTGTTTGCTTTCCTCAAATATTCAAGCAAACAAGGTTCCTGGCAGAAATGTATGTGGAAATGGCAAATGTTGCAGAATTTTCACGGAAGGCAAATTTCAAGGTAGTGGTTGTATATTGAACCTGGGGCTGATGGCTCTGCTCTCTTGTCCTGGGCAAAGCTGGGTCCCAGGAGCAATTACCCCAGGAACAGCTCCTGCCCAAGCTTCCACTTGAGCATCAACAGAAATTACTYAGCAAATCCCTTCAGGAAACACATGTCTCAAAAAATAAATGTAGGCTCAGGCAGCTGTACCAAAGGTGTGAGAGCAGCAGCTCCACGCAGGGCAAGTGGCTGTGGAACTGCATCAGAAGTCAAGGAGCAAACAGATCCTGGCTCCAAAAAGCTGAAGAGTCTGTGAGGCCAGACCAGACTTYCTACCCCAAAATCCTGCAGTCACCAGAGGGACTCCAGCTGCATCTCCATGGTAACAGGAGCTCTGGTGCCGAGGGGCAGATGAGGACCATCACCATGGGCTCAAGCCCTCTGAGGCCCTGGCACCAAGACGTCCCTGAGGGCACAGCCAGTGCTGGCATCTCCTGTTGGGAAGGGGACTGGAGGTAGGGAATGGGTGATACCACGTGCCTTCTACCACAGGTGACCATGCATAGGCCATCTCCTCTGTGGTGATGCTCTGGGAGCATCTTCTCCTTCTCTGGACATCCAAGCTGGTTTGACAGCCTGATTTTCATCACAGCCCTACAGACCTCTGACCTTGCTGACCCCACCCCAGAATTCCCAGGGCAGCACCTTCCCTGYGGCTTTGCCCATCCATCTGGCAGGGTGGGTGGCTCATCTCCCGCCACAGAGCGCAGGGAACCCAAACCCACCAACCAGCGGTGGGGACCAGCGGGCACCTTTCACCTGCCTCTGCACCAGAAACCTGTCTCAGCCATGGGTGTGTGCAAGATTTTATAGGCAATAACCCCTGGGAAAGTGGGAAACACAAGGAGAGACACACACTYGGCTTCCTGGCATGGCCCAACGCTCTGGTTAGGGGAGCCAATGTCAACAGACAGACCTGAAGGAAGGAGCAAAACCAAATACATGGGCACTTCTCAGAACAAGAGCTGTAAAACCTGCACAAACCTGAACAAGTGCCACAACACTGGTTTATATGGTCAGAATCAACAGTCGAGCCCACTCAACGTGTTTGCTGACACATAAATGACAGCCACTGTGCTGGGTTTATGGCCCAGTGCCCTTCATGGAGGCACAGCCCGGCTCCTTCTGCCCTGCTCAGCCACTTCTCTCCCCCTCTGCTCCCAAGGGAGGCTCATCATTTTGCCACAAGGTCCCCAAAGCCTTGGTACCCCATGATAAGAGGCTGCTGCTGCTCCTCTGCAGCATGCCAGCCTGCCCTGGCTTCCAGTCCTGCATCCCATCCCGTCATTGGGATGGCAGCATCCACCCCGGTGAAAAGCAGCAGCTYGGGAAGAGGATTCACTGGTGCTAACATCACCCAAGGAAATCTGGCCATGGGCTGTGAGGCTGGGCACGGTGTCAGGGGGCAGCATCAGGGAGCTCCAGTAACAACCGCCCCACGGAAAAAAGCCCTGCCCRTGCTGCAGGTCCCCATCCAGCTGCGTGGCCTCTCACCTGCAGCCACTGCAGCTTAGGAGCAGGAGCAGGTCCTGCCTCAGGGACAGGCAGGCTCAGGTGGAGGTGGCCCAGCAGGAAAGAGTGGACAAAGCACTGATGAACACCCGAGGGAACCAGCCCGTGTAGAGTCTGACACTGGCGGGGCAAAGGCAGCACCAGGAAATGAAGAGGGGAGTAAGGAGGCAGGAGGGACAAGGGGACAACCAACCAGGCTTCAGATCCACAGCCCTGGCTACTCCCCTGCCTAGAGTCTGCTGCCATCAAGGACTACATGGTGGTGGGATAGAGGCGGTGAAAGCAGAGCCAGGTGCTGCCTGTGGTTCATCCATGGGTGTGTGCCTGGAGACTGCCATCATCTGGGAAAAAATTCTATTGACTTGGGTGTGTTCCGATGTTACAGCCATTAAAACCTGTGTGGGAACATAGGGGTACAGGGAGGTGTCACGAGGTTATGTACAGTTCAGTCCCAGCCCTGCCCTTGATGCTGCTCCCTGCTCCACATGGGAATGTTGGGCATCAGCCCCYGCTGCCAGCACAGCCCTCTGCGCCTCCCCAGGCCCAGAGCTGAGGTACAGAGCTGCTGGTCATTCCCCATTCCTGACTCCTCAGGAGTATTCTGGAAGTTGCTGACCATGGGCACTCCAGATTAACTCAAATGCACCTCAGGCAGCCCTGAGTGGAAGCAGAAGCTTGTGGAGACAGGACAGGAATGGTTTAGGAATGCTTTTGCTCCATTAGACTTGTGCCTTCGAGATGGTGCTTGGGGTTTGACATCTGAAGGACAGGAATGAGCTCTCTTCTCCTTGGCACAACAGAAGCAGATGTGGGCTTGGCAGAAAGAGAGTCACCCGAGGAGGAAGGAAAGTGCAGGAAAATAGATGTTTGTCCCTGAGTTGGTTCTTCTGGATTCGGAGGCTGATGAGACCTGGCCCTGGTTGGGTCATGCCCTTGCAGCCCAAGGCTGCAGTTAGAGGTGCCCAGCTCTCCCTTTCAGCATTCAATTCACCGCTCAGCGCCTGTGAAGCCCCAGTGAAGTACCACTCTATTCCCTCACCTAATTTTCCTCCTCCGTAGCAGGGCCACCCATGCCAGCACACACTCCCTGCAGAGGAGAAAAGTCTGGGTGCTCAGCAGCCTCCATGCCGAGCCATCCTGCGTGTTGTGATGGCAGCTGGGAGGGGAGGCCAAGGTTGTTGCTCAAGGATATGATGTTCTGGCTATTTATATAGAAACACTTTAAAGCGAAAGCAGTCAGCCTCTCCCTGAGGAGTCAGACCCACTCCTGCTGTCAGACACACCCAGGCACACTTTCTGCACCAGAGCTGCATGTATGGTCAGGCACCCCCTGCCCTGAAGAAACCCAGTGGCAGGCCACAGACCGGGGTGAGGGCACTTCAGAAAGGTGGCCTAGAAAGCAGCGGGCATTGCTGCGGGCACTGGCAGCGGAGCGCAGACCCAGAGCCACCTTATAATTTCCCCCCGGGTAGTGGCCAGAACCCTTTAAAACCTGCGTCTCTGCGGYACAAACTCCTGCTCCCCATCAAATCTCATTGTGACCAGCATTAAGGGATTAGCCTGTCCCTGCTGCTGCGCCACAACCAGCTCCTGGGCATGGCTCGTGCCCTGCTGCCCGCGGGGGGCTCRCCGGCTGCACAGCCCCAGCCAGGAGCGAGACTTCCCTAGCTCTGCCCACGGAGCTGAGCGCCCCTGGAAGATGAATGGCAGCAGATACGACCTGTTCCAGGAAACACCAGGTACCCCCCCCCCAGCTCCCACAGCACCCGCAGCAGGGAGAGAAGCTGCGTAGCCGGTGCTGCGGAGTTTAGGTGAACGAAGGGCACTGACAGTGCGGATCCGGAGCTGCCAAAATATGCTCCTTCCCGCTGGCATTGCTGGTCCCCCTCTGGCTTCTGTGTTGCTTCGTGCAGGGTGAACATGCCAGGTTTGTGGGTGGTGGTGGCTCATGTCCCCAGGCTGGTTCTGGGGCTCAAGAGAGAGATGGCCCAGCGAGGGTGGCATGGTGGTGGGTGCTGTGACTCCTGGGGGAAGAGGTGGTGGAGTCAGGCTGGCATCCTGCGGACACCCCAGTGACTGCCTGCGCCTTTTGGGAGATGATTCAGTCATTCTCAGCCCAGTTCCCAGTGTCTGTAATTACTCCCGTGCTGCAGCCTCAGCAGGCCTGGGGACAAATCCTGCCACTCACAGACAGCCTCTGCTCCTGACCCAAACCTGCAGCAGAACTACCCAGCCCTTGTAATGAAAGCTTAAAAGCAACTAAGAGAAAAACTTCCAATGCAAAGTTGCACAGAGTCCTTACCAGAAAGGTTTTTGGGTCCCTCTCTGCAATTCCCCCCAAGTAAGGCTTGTGCTGGCAGTGGGGTTTGTGTCTCCAGGGGCAGCCTGCATGCTCAGTCACCATCCCACAGGACGAGCCCCCCATGCCAGAGGGGAGTCACATGCTGGGGGCTGCTCCCAGCAATACCTGCGCTCTTTATAAGCTGGCAATTGATTCAGGAAAGTTCATGGCTTCAGCATCCCATGATATGTTTACTAGAAGGGGTTAATTTCCTCAAATGATGTAGTTTATAGTCATAATATATTTTAATTTCTTTATGACACAAAAGGCAAATGGCACTGGGTCTTGCTGGAAAGTAAAGGGACAAATAATAGTGTTATCCAGTCTTGGAGACATAAGTCGAATACTCACAGGCTAATTAGTAGTTTCCCATGGTTGTTAGCTGGGAGTCAGGCAGTTGGCCCTGAAGAGTCCTGGCCATGGCTTTCTGGAACTGTGGAGATGTGTGATCCTCTGTAGAAGGCTGCCATGTTCCCATACCTTGCTTTCTGCTGTGTTTTTGCTTCTCTGGCAGCGTACAGGATGATTGTGTCACATAGGAGGGTGTGTGGTGGCTGTGCAGCTGCTGGGACATGGAGCTCCTGAGGACTGTCTGCTCCCACTCACCCCTTGCTGTGCCCTGCTGATTGAGGACATTAGGGACAAGACAGGCTATTCAGGCACTCCTCACACTCCTGCAGAGAAAAAGCATTTTGCACTAACTTGTTTCCTTCTGTGTCCAGAAACTAGAATATCTCAAATTTTAACTTACCACCCTTTTGTGTTTTCTTTTTTTCCATGCCCAACCTACCTTTCCCCATCCAGACCTCCCACCTACGGCAGCCTTCAGTGCTCCCACCTACAGCAGCCTTCCTCCTTCCCTTGTGCTGCCTCCTATCAGGAACACGTGGCCGTGTCCTGAGATGTTCCCCCAAGCTCTGCTCCCCAGCTGGGACTGACTTTGACAGCCAGACTGGGGCAGGAGCAGGGCAACTGGAGCTGACCAAAGCTGTTGGGTCCAGGAAGATGCTTTTTGCCCTTGAGGTGCCCTTGACTTGCCCTCCTCCAGGGCCATGGGCTCAGAATGTCCCCCCAACACCCTCACCTCGCTGCAGCTCTCCCTCTAGCCCCCACCCCCCCAGGAGCATTACAGTCTTTTCCCTTAATTTCAAGAGAGGGCTGATCCCAAGAGCCCCAGCAGCCACTGGAGGTCACTTGCAGGCGTGGCTTGCTGATGCACCCACCTTTGCAAAAAGACATTTAAAAAAAAAAGGTAAAATTTGATGTGTAACCATTGTTGATTTTGGCTGTTCTCCTCCTACATCTATTGCTCCACAGCTGGAACGATTCAGGGACTGTTTCATGTGTGTATAATGAATGTATAAAGTCAATGAAACATAAAAGCCCTGCAAACAGCTGGCAGGGCTGAAGGGAGAGACTTATTTGCCTGCCAGAGTGTGAGCTCAGTAGGGATCCTTTTCCTGGGAAGCTGCAAGATTACTTCAGGCCCAAAGGGATCACATCCACYTGCTAAACAAGTTCTCCCCAGGTCCAGACTGGGCTGCTGAGATCCCTGCCACACTAAATGTGTGAGCTGGCGAGGCATGGAGAGCAATAGGTGCTTCTGGCAGCAAACCCTCTCTCCAGTGCTGCTGCTTCCCTGTGGCTCCTGCTCCCCCATCTAAGTGGGGCTTAAACCACTGGACTTCAGCCAAGCATCTGCCAGTGTAGACAGTGAATCTGAAACAGCACAAGGCAGAGTCAGAGCTTTTCTGGRTTTCCTCCCAAATAGGCAGGAGAGTGTTTAGCAGGAAAGTGTCTGGGTCTCCRCTGGGTTGGGGCTTGATGGAGTGCAGTGCTCGTTTGTAGAGTTTTAAGGGGGCAAGTGGGATCAGTGGTGGGAGCTGTAGCTTGGGCCAAGTTGCAGCCTGTGGTGTAATGGAAGAAGATGAACCTGTTCCCCTTCCTCTCTTGGTCTTGGGCTCGTTGCGTGATTTTATATGAAAACAGAGCAGACAGATTTCCAGAGTCACAATTGCCAACTTGCAGGTGCCAGAGGCCAGATGCTGCTTTTAGGGGCTGCAGTGCAGGCAGAGTGATGGCAAATACACATCAGCAATGCCCTGGCATTTTCAAGCCGTTCTTCTGGAAACAGCTCAAACTTACTGTCCTTGAATAATAACAGCTCCCAAGAGAAATAATAATTACTTCCTCAAGAGTTCAGAGCCTTTGTTAGGCAGGATAATAAATCCCTTTCTGGTCCTGGGATGAAAGGCAAGCACAGTGTTATCACCAGAGCAGTATATGCTGAAATGGTCTGTCTGTCTGTCCCCATGTTTGCAGTTCTTTCCCTACCACTTTTGCAGAGCAGCTATTTATTTTAGCTCCAAAAATTGCCTCCAGGCCCAAATCCACCCCAGCTTCRGCTGAAATGCACATGTTGCTTTTGGAGAGGAGTTCAGGCAGAGTTTTCTACCTTCTTTAAAGTATCTCTTCCCTATGTCCAAAAACTGCCTTGACTCTCCACACAGGGATTTTGTGGCCTGGGAACTGGGACAATATTGGTTGGTTTGGCCACTTTTTGATAACTTTGGTAAGAAACAGCCTAAGGTTGCAATGAGGCTGCCTCTGTCAGCCTGAGCTGTGCTGGGGAGCCCAGGGTGCCACCATGTCACACACTCATCAGTGACAGTGTCTGAGGTCTGCTCGGGGATTGCCTGTCCTGGGCATCGCCCTCAGCTCCAAACAGCATCTGTCCCAACCCCAGCGAGAGGGACTTCAGCCCTGGGGAAAGCAAATCACCAAGAGTGAYTGCTGTTGAACAGGATGATAAAATTGATTGCATCTTCCCCCAAGCAAGGGTCTGGCATGCGGCTGTGGTCTCCTCCTGCCTCTTGGTGCTGGATCTTTCTGATCCGCCTCCCTGGACGGAGCTGGTGGATCATTCTCCACAACGTGTTTTGCTGGGGCAAGGATGTGCTGTGAGAGCAGCTGGCAAGGGGCAAACAGACCCTAAACAACCTCTGCTGAATCATCAGTTCCCCTGGAGGCTTCTCACAGCTTCTGGGGACATCCTGGGGGTGGGCACAGGAGCAGCCCCCCGTCTGTGTGCCCATCATACGGTTGCTCAGAGCAGAGGCAAAGATCTGCCCCTTGAACTGGGGGCTTGTACAGCTGCACTGACCTGCAGCCCCCCAGCCACAACAAATTCCTTGGAGCTGCTTATTAACACACTGACAACTCTGCTCTGGAGTCACAGCACGCCGAGGTAGAAGGCAGGAGGGTTTGACAGTATGGCCTAAATACCCCTGTTTACAAAAAGTCTGACAAAACACAAGCCCTTGGCTTTATCTTTCCCATTTGGAAATAGTCACAGAGCAAATATACTCAAGGCATGAAAAGAGGGGGGTTTATATTGACTTTAGAAAAAGCTGTTCTTTAAAAACAGGAAAAAAAGCTCATCCTCGAGCTGTGCAGACTGGCTGCGAGACCCAAAAGTCCTGTGTAGGGGCTTAAAGCATGCCTGCTAATCTGTAGCAGTTCTGTGTGAGCAAGTCATGCAGTAAACTGCTCTCTGTTAATTTTTTAATGCAGAATAAACAGGTCGAGAAATGATTAGCATGAGAATAAGTTGAACTTAATTGGGAGAATCAGAAAAGATGAGAGGGAAGAGGCAAATTGGAGTTATCAGTTAACCATAGAGTGGCTCTGCCTCCACAAGCTCATGTTCCCTCTTGTTTTTCATCCCCTCTGAAGCTTCTTTTTTTTTTTCCCCTTCCCTTATTTAAATGATGAGCTAAAATTGCTGGTATAAGCACAATGGAAGCCCTTGTTTCTCCTTCTCATTTTCCCTCTGCAATAGGTGGCCAAATGAATTGCAGGTGATAAGGCTCCTACCTGGTTATTCCCGATGGTTCTTCCCAGAAAGGAAGCTGCTGACATTAAGTGCAAAATCCGCCTTGTGCAAGTACCAGTGCTGTGCTCCAGTGCAAAATTTTCAGCACGATCCTGGCAGATCCAAGGACTGAGCAGAGACATCCGTGGGCAAGGGGAAGAGCAGTCCTCGGGACTGCTTGGAGTGGAGTTTGGTCAGTGGTCGGAGATCTATATTCTCAGATAGGCAGGACTTTGTCCACAAACTGGAATTTGAAATTTCAAAGGGGAAAAAAAAAAAAGGCAGAAGGGACCTTTGCATGTGTGGAGATGACTACTGCTGGTGACGTTACCCCGGGACTTTTGTTCCTTGTCTTGTAACTGGGCTTCCTGCTTCCCCACAGCTCGCTCGTGAAATGGTGACGGGCTGAGCAGGGCCCTGACCTTGTTCAGGGCTTTCCTGCTCTGGAGAGGTTTCAGACCTGAGCCCGTCTCTGTTTCATGGGACACGAATGCGCACGTGGGGGGAAAAAAAAAAGCCATATGAAAAAGCCATTCCAGTTCTACAGTGGCCTTGGAGCTGCGAGTGACACAGGAGGAGAGATCTGGAGCCAGGGCTGCCAGGGCCACTGATGGCACTGCCAATGAAAGACGAGGTTGGKCCTTCTGGCTCTGGGCACTGGCAATTCTGCCGGGCATTTCTTAAGAGTGCAGAGCTCTGAGAGAGAAAAGAAAAGGGCAGGAGGGCCCCAGGCTGGTCATGGTCCATGTTCAGAAAGTCTGCAGGTGAGCCCAGACTGGGGGGCCTGGTCAATCCACTGGTGGGCAGAGCTGAGTCCTGCATCAGGTGGGAGAGAAGGGCCAGCAGGAACTGCGGGAGCATAACACACACAGGGACGTCAAGAAGATGGAGCCAGGCTCCTCACAGGGTGCATGGCTGGAGATCAAGGGGCAYAAAAACTGGAGAGAGGTTCAGCCAGTGTCTAACCATGAGCACAGTCAAGCATCAGCTGGCTAGAGAGGCTGTGTGCTCTCTATCCTTGGAAGTGTTCAAGATTCTACTAGATAAAGCTCCAAGCAGCCCAAGCTGTTCTCAGCTGGCCCTGCTTCCAGCAGGAGCCTGGAGTAGAGAGGACCCTGAGGTCCCTTTCAACCTCAGTTATCCTCTGCTCCTACAACACCCTGTTCAAGAAGAAACAAGGAGGAGGTCCGTGAGAGGAGCCTGCTCACTTACTTGACATAAAGAGCTAGCAAGAACAGTAGGTGATGGCCYCCTTACCAAAAATGCTCTATTAAATACTCTATTCCTGATCCTCATCTACTGAGAAGCACAGATCTTATTTTCAGGGAATTCCCTTTAGGTTTGCATGAATTTGCAGTCCGGGATACATAGATAAGGCAGAATTAGTGTCATGATGTGCCGATGTRGGAAAGGATTTACTGCTCAACAGATAAAAATTAAATAATCACTTGGCACAGAACAGCTCATGCCCCAGAGCTGTCATGGTCTCCTTTGCAACCATCTCCTGATGTAGGAAAGAGTGGGTGGAGGGCACAGAAAATRGGCACAGGAGAGAGGAGCAGATCTGGGAGCTGAACTTCCCCAGAGTATCTGGGAACAGGCTACACCTATCAGTGGGGGTCTTCCAGCTGTGAGTTGTCTMTCTCTGGAATAAAAACGACAAAACATCTTCTGTAGCCAGAAGTGTTTGAAATAGCCCCACAACCAGCTCCTGACTTGAACATCTCCAGCCTAAAACAGCTGCAGGTCTGTGGGGTCCTGTTGGCCAGTACAAGCCATGACTACATTGGCAAGCTGTCCCAAAACCCACTACACAAGGATGCCAGGGGCAGACAAYGACTTCCCAGGCAGAAGATCCCAGGGGAGACATCATCTCCCACAACAGCCTGTGCCCAGGGAGCAGCCAATGCACTTCCATCAGAGCCCATCTCCAGGCCAAAGGAAGTGCGTGGTGTCCTTGGCTGGTCTGGCCCTCGACCTCCACACCGACCCAAGGGATTTGGGAGGGGGCACTGGTGACCCACAGAGGACACTGGGAGTGAGAAACAACAGCTAACACAACCCTGGGCGGAAAACACCATGTCCCATTGACAGCCCCGGCCTCGCGAGCCACCTAACGCTCTCCAAACTTCCCCGCTCCTTATCTGCCGCTCTCCCGCACATGCTGCTCCCCGATTTCTATTCCTGGCCCTTTTAATCCTTCCTGCCTGGGGAGCAAATGGCCTTTGCAGCCTCCTTGCTCAGCAGGCTATTGAAGCAAAAGGTTTTGCTGAGCAGAGCAAAACGGGCCCTGTTTTTACGATATTTTACTAGACGCTGTGGCAAATCCTGCACATATTTGACCTGGTGTCTGTAGCATTTATCTAATCAAAGGGATCACCGTGGCCCGGCCAGGATTGGGATGGAGGTCCCTGGGATGAGGCTATGGAGGGGGCTATGCTCTACGTTAGCATCCCCATCACAGTCTGCACATGGTAAAAACAATTTTTGGCCAGGCCTGTGTCTGCCTAAGGGAAGAGCCATCAGCACGTGGGCACGGAGASCTCTGGTCTGTCCCTCAGGAGCACTCACTGAATTACTGTTTTCCCTGCAGCAAAGGATCATTTATCACCATTCCCAAGTGAGAAGGCAGGGGCTCTTCCCTGTGCTCAGATTCACTCCTGCAGACCTGTAGCCTCAGGGTAGAAGAGCTGTTTAGAAATGCTACGTAGGTCATTGTTTTGGGGGGCAAAGGGCTGCTTGAACAATTCCTTGTCSTCCTAAAATGTGAATAGCAAATCATCACTAGCACAACTGCCCAAAGGCATRTACCGTTGTGGAGCCAGAGACCTCAAATTCAAGTTGTGGCAGTGATGCCACCACTGCCAGGGCAGCTTGTGGTGCCAGCGGAGCGGGGGCTGCATTGGGGTGCCTGGGAAGAACAAACACAAGCCACTGGGAGCCCAAATTAACAGCGTGTGCACTCAGTCGCTGCTGGTTGCGAAACCACGGGGCTGTTTTCAACGCAGAGTGCACTGATACCAAATCATTAATTGCTGCTTCTCTTGCGCCACGCGGCCGATGCCGCTCGGCAATCGATTAAATTCCCACTCAATGATCTTGCAATTGCACTGAAAAGTCTCAGTTCTGGCCGAAGTGGAGGAGTRATGTGCCATGGGGCAGCTGGGGAGGACAGCACAGGCAGCTCTGCCGCTCACCCCGGCCCCCACTGCCCAGCACCGGCAGGGTCAGACCCGAGGCCTGGGCGAGGCACAGAACCACTGTTGGTGCTGATGGCAGACAGTGCACTCGCAGAAGGGAAACTCCTGCTGCAGAGTAAAGCTCTGTTGTAACATGTCTAATGAAACTTTTATGACATATCAGTCAAAACTCAAGGCTGGGGGGTGTCCAGCATAGGGTGATTTCGGTTGTGGGACAGGAGCCACCCCAGCAATTCCCAGGGTGTCTGTGCCACCCCTCGGCCCCGCTCACCGTTTGGGCATGGCTGCCAAGTGAGATCTGTTTATAGGGCATCCAGCTCCTGTGAAACTTGGTTTATAGGGAAGTAAAAGGAGTCATACRTTTTACTTTACATAGCAACGTGTAAATTGCCAGGCAGGAGGTGAACTTCTTTCACCGTGAGGGAGAGAAAAGGAGAAGGAGTGGAAGGGATGGAGGGAGGAAGARAAGGGAAAAACAAGGGTGAAGGCAACCAGTGGTGGGGAGAGGAAGGCAATGACAGAAGTGAAGAGCAACCTTGTTCTCCTGGTAGGGTTTTTTCCATGTTTTCCACTCCAGGTATAATTAAGACCAACACCAGCAGCTCAGCATCAAGGTCAATAGCCCTTGTTGGTGAGTGCCTGCTCCTGTGGTGCTGCCTGTACCCAGGAGCCAGGACTGGAAAGTGCTCTGAGATTCAATAATAAACAGTCAACAAGAATCACTGTTGCTCCACCAAAAAAAAAAAAACAACCACCAGCCCAGCTTAGCAGTATTCAGCAATGGGTGAGATGATTAAAGATTAACCCCCTGCCTCCTGCCTCCACCCCTCTGGGAGTATAGGCCTTGAGGCTCAGCAAATCCTTTCAGAGAAATATCTGAATTAAAAGACAACAGGTAGGGGACGCAGTGAAGGCAGAGGGAGGCGGGAGGGCCAATAGCCTCGGACAAGGGAATCGGTACAATCTGGCCCGTGTTTGCTGAGGATAATGCGCCTTTCCAAAGCCCTCATAGACATGGAGATGGCAGATTATAGCGCAGCCCTAGACCCGGCGTACACCACCCTGGAGTTTGAGAACATGCAGGTGCTGGCTATGGGCAATGGTAAGTCCTCTCTGTCTTCTCCCCTCTGCTGTGGTGGGACGAGCTGGGGGCCGCAGGAGGAGAAATCCCCGGGGTGGCCGCAAAAATGCTCCCAGGGAGGGCAGGGTTGTCAGATGGGGGTCTCCCAGCAGCTCAGTGGGGGGTTTCTGCTTCCACCAGGGAAAAATAGAGGTGACAGAGCAGAGCTGTGTTTGGTGCAGGCGGGATGGTGTCCTGCAGCCCAGACCCCTTGGGAACAGGCACACACCAGAAGMTGGGTGCAATGAGAGGTCCCCACCAGATATTCAGCCTGGAGATTGGGGCTGGGGCTAAACACAGGGGGTTCTCGCCTCCTCCAGACTCCAGCCAAGAGAAAAGACTGGCCAAAAGTTTCTGAGTGAAGTGCTGCTGATGGTTCACCAGGCAGATAACTGAGCCWGTGGCTCCAGAACCGAGAGCCAACCCCACTACAGTAGGAGCTGGAGTTAGGTTTTCCTGGAGCTGAAAGACTTTGAGCACCTGGTGAGGGTGAAAATCACTATGAGAAGTGATTTGGGTGCTGCCCCTGCGGCTCCTCTGAGGCCACAGCCCTTCCACGGTGCAGCGCTGGGGTGTGGGGTGGCATCCCCTTCCCCAGGAGCACTGCGTGGCTGGGAGCCTCGGCCCCCAGTAAGAGGGACAAGAGAACCTTACRAGGGTAGACAAATGTTCCCATCCCTCCAGGAGGGCAGGATCACACCTAAGCCTCCAGAATTCACAATGCTGACCCACCCATTTGGGGACCAAAGAGTCTGGGTGATTAAATGCTCACAGATAACAGGAGATTCCTCTGCAAGTCCCCCCTAAATTCTCTCTAAACAGGAGGTTAATGACTCAATGAAGCACACCACAGAAAGCAGCCCTCCAAGCCCTTTTTTCCTTGGTGTTGTGGTGCTGCTGGGGACCCGTRTTCTTCCAGAAGGGCTGTGCTGGTGGTGTGGGCTCTCCCATAACAGCCTGTGTGGGTCTTCCCCGGGTTATGGTTCTGCTTCGTCATGGGTGTAATACTGTSGTGCCAAAGTGGCTCTGCTGTGCAATAACCCCGCTCTGCTCTGGGTCCCAGCCCCTTCTCCGCTCCTGGGGGCTGGTCCTACCCACCCGGATGCCTCAGGGCCAAATGTTGCCCCCTTTGGCTCTGCTGATGTCCATCTGGACACTCTGGGACAAGCCCAGGCCTTGCTCCCTCTCCATGCCCCTCTCCCATCCAGCAAGCACCTGCAGAGGGGGCTGCGATTTGCCCCCCCCACCAGACCCAGGGCTCCATGGGGCAGAGGGAGATGATAATTTCATATGCCAAGATCCAGTGTGATGTGACACTCGAGGGGTGGATGAGTCAGCTGGGGCAGGCAGCGCCAACTCCTCTCCTCCTGGGCCCAGCTCCAGGCCAGGGACAGGCCTTGCTCCCAGGGCTGTTTTGGCACTGCAGCGGCTGCCCTGGAGGACACACCTCCTGCAGGACCTCCACCTGCACAACCTCTGCCTCCTTTTCTGGCCGAGGACCACACCAGAGCTCAGCCACTGCCCTGCACAGCTCTGCAGCTCCAGCCCYGAGGCAGCTGCTCAGCAGGGACCAAATTTGCCACTGTCACGGGCCAAAAGCACCCCGTGTTCAGATAGGCTCAGGGGSCTCTTGGGCAGCTCCTGTCCTAACACAAGTCTCAGCTGCGAGGTCTCAAAGTCAGATTTTTTTCTTTGCCCCATTTACCTTATCTCCAACCACTTCATTGMAGAAGCCAGAGCCCGCTTTTTCAGCACTGCAGAATAAACTTAATTGGAAAATTATCCATTAGGCAATAATTTCATTGTTGTTGGCTATTAGACCAAGATGTTGCAATTTCTTTGATAACAGTGCCAGTTTTTCCTGTTCTATGTTCATCTGATTACAGCATGATTGATTGCTAAAAAGGGATTTATCTGGGCTGTCACAGATACACAAGTAATGGGATTACAGGCAGATCAGCTCTTCCTCTCACATCTAAATGCTATGTTTAGCTGGAATTGGGAATTTGACTTTCCTTCTGGAGTGACTTGCATCCAGCTGAACCCTCAGGATATGTATGGAGGAAGGATGTTTTCAGAGGCAAGCTGCTCACAGGGACAAGAGACAGCCAGAATGTCCTTGGGAGGAGCTCAGGGCTTTGGGAGTGGTGAGAGGAGGTTTGCATTGGTATTGCTGTAGCTGCGTGACAGGGTGTGCCAGGCAAGGACACAGGCAGCAAACTGACTCAGAAAGAAATACAGGAGGGACACGAGGAATTAGAAAGCAGACAGGGAAACGAAAGATGCTACCAGAGGCAGGGAAGGCTCCAGAACCCCTGTGCTCACTCACTGCTGCGTCTGTGCCAGTCACTCCTGCTGAGGGGTGGCATGAGCAGGATGTGCAGCACCTGCTGAAATACCCCTTTCTCTGCAAAATAGAAGCTAAAAATGCAGCCCTCCCCCAGCCAGACTCTCCTTGGCCTCCCCAGCACCCACAATCCAGCTACCATGAGGAGCCCAACTGGGACCTTTCTGCTGGGTGCCAGGTGGGAGCAGCTGTGGTCCCTTCAGGGTGAACCTTAACTATGTCCCTACCAAACCCAGAGACCAGGGACCAATAGACTCAAGCATTAAAAATCCCAGGAGGTTTCTATGGCGTTGCAGATCCTGGGTATTATTTGCAACTGGCATTTCCACTAAGGCAGGGGGATGTGCCTGTGCTGATACAGAAAAACATACGTGGGAGGGGACAATTAGATCCACTGAATTAAGGGATGATCCCTTCAGCCTTGAGGTTTGTTTGGCTTGCTGGTTTAGCGTATGATTTTTAGCCTTTCAGATGTTCTTTCCTCCAGAGGCTGCTGCAATTCCCTATCCTCCCAAAAAAGCCCTGCAAGTCCCAGTCCCCCTTGGTCTGTAAGGACTGCAAGACAAATCAATGTCCACTGTGGCCCTATCAGACTCTGGAAGATACCCAGCCTACAGCCTCCTCCATGCTAGAGTGCCACACTTTCTTTCTTTGATCAGTCCTTCCTTGCACGGGTAGCCTTTGCCCGTGAGTTTTCCAGCTGAAGTCATTTGAGTTTGTTATTTACTTAAAGTCTTGTTGTCCCAAAGAAGGGCTGTGCAGGCTGGAGCTCCATGGCTGGAAAAGGGAACCTGTCACCTCATTTCTGTAACAGCATCTGCTCAGTGCTGTGTCGGACTCTTCCAGTGCTATAACACAAACACCTCCCTAACAAATCAGCTGCTCACCCTGAGCTGTAATACCTCAGCTTTAACTCTGCATCAGCTTTTTCTCCAGGCACACTACTGCAGCCCAAAGTGTCTGCAAATCCCTGAGGAATTTTGGCTCTGCTCTGTGACTCCTGCAAGTGGGCTTCCACTTTACCTGAAGGCATTGCTGCAGCCAGGGGGTCTCACCGTGGAACACAGGAAGTTTTAGTTCACTCAAAATGCAACCCACTACCCCTTACACACCTCTCTGGCTGGCCCCTGCCACACACCCAGGCTGCAGCTGCCTAGTTTCTCTAAAAGCCTCTCACGGGTAACTGAGTTGGAAATGTTGGCTGTTTGTCTCACTGTCTTCTTCTTYCTGTGTCCTTCCCCAAGCAGACACGTCTCCATCAGAAGCAGCCAACCTCAACACCTCCAGCAGCATCGGGGTGAGCGCRCTGTGTGCCATTTGTGGGGACCGCGCCACGGGGAAGCACTATGGGGCTTCCAGCTGTGATGGCTGCAAAGGTTTCTTCAGGAGGAGCGTCCGGAAGAACCACATGTACTCCTGCAGGTAAGGACAGAGGGGACACGGTCACACGGCTGGGACAAAACAGTCCCTCACAGCTCAGTGGCAAAGCCCTCAATGTGCAGCAGCATGCTCCTTCATCCTCTTCATCCTCCCTGCATCCTCGTCCACTTTCCCTGACCTCAGGCCCCAGCTGGGAAGGGTCAGTGACTGCTCTGACTTCAGGATTGCCCTCCACTGATCACTGGGCAAGACCCTGGGAGGTCTTGCCCCATACCTTAGGGGCCAAGCACATGTTCTTGCAAATGGATATGGTCAGCCATGGATGTGGCCAGCAAGCATGAAAATGCTGGGGAGAAGCCCTATTAGAGGGACTGAGCACCTCCCTACTCTGCTCTGAGTGCAGCACAAACCTTGCTCACTCCCTAGGGGCACTTCCATGGCCTCCCATCCTTCTCCATCACAAGGAAGTGTGCCTGCCATCCACCTAAAATGCCTGTTACATGGTACAASAACACCTGAGGAGCACCACGAGGGGCAGCGTGACGTGCATGTCTCTGAGGATGAGGCACTCCCGTTGCTCCTGCAACTCATGCACTGCACCGTGTGCCATTGGTGGTAGCCCATGGCTCTCCTGTGCCATCAGCAGCTGTGACCTGCTTGCTCCCTGCTTCAAGCAACCCACGTGTAGAGAGTCACAGAGGAAAGCGAGGAACCCTCAGCTCGCAGTGTCTAAATCCCTTGGGTTTTTTGAGTGAGTTACTCCTGGGGGCCTGACAGCCACTTGGAGAGAATGAAGAGCAACATGACTCTAAGAGCTGAGTGACAGAAGGAAGCCCTGTATTTATGAGTGCATGTGAAGCACATCATCATTTGCACCCCAGGGTTATTTAAGCTGGYTGCCCAGGGAGCCCCTTCCTCACAGTTCCATAAGAAAAGCT
Source organism: Amblyornis subalaris (assembly GCA_018881555.1). Lineage (NCBI taxonomy): Eukaryota > Metazoa > Chordata > Aves > Passeriformes > Ptilonorhynchidae > Amblyornis > Amblyornis subalaris. Next base: position 4,255,418 of record JACAXG010000068.1, on the reverse strand, counting down.
GAGGTTCCCAGCTCTTTGGAGGGTGAGGCTTTTATATGTGTTACAGAAATATTTAAAAAGCTGCTTTCAGGCATCCATTTGAGCAAATCATAGCTTGGGGCTTTACAAAGCACAGTAGAAACAAGCCTTTTCAAAAGCTACAGAACTCAGCATGGCTAGGAGCCCTTTCCCAGCTCTCTACTCCTTTGTCTTTACTCTGCAAGCTGGATCAATCTGCTGTAAATTAGAGCAAATTTGCAAGTGAAATTCATGCTGCAAGTGGCCACCAGGCTTGTGAGTCACACACATGGGAGATCAGTGTTTTCCCCACCATGTGTGATGGATTTGGTGACACAAGTTTGGAGGGAACGAGCTGGTTGCTTCCCAAGTCCTCTCTGAAGTGCAAGTGGCAGCAGAGCAGTTTGCACACCAGCAGTGCTGTGCAGAGGTCAGAACCAACCTGTGAGAATCCAAAACACAGCCCTGGAGAGATGCAGGGACTTAAACCGACTTCTTAACCTTACTACTGAGCTACTACAACCTTCTACCCCCTTTTTTATTAAGAATAAAGGCATTCTTCCTCCATTCTAACTGGGATCTAACTTAAAACAGAGGCTACCAAGTTGATTCTCACCCTCCTAGATAACACTTTTCACTTCCCTGATGCTTGTCAGTCTACTATAGACATCCTGTCCCTAATGGTTAGTGAGTGAGACCAACAGCCTGAGCTCCTGCATGTGACTCAACTCCAGTCTGTCCTTACTGAACATCCAGAGGTAGAGCAGAGGGCTGAGATGTTCAGTGCAAAAAAGAAACTGCAGGTTAAGCAGGAAAGGCAAGCATGGAAAAATCACAGACTGAGGCTCCTTTCTCGGGGTGACCCTCTGGGAACCTGCTCTGAGCATGTCTTGGAGCCTGGGGCTCTGTCTTTCCCTGCCTTCAGGCTCAGTCTCACTGCTCCTCACACCTTTTTTCTTTCCCAGGTTTAACAGGCAGTGTGTGGTAGACAAAGACAAGAGAAACCAGTGCCGGTACTGCAGGCTTAAGAAGTGCTTCCGAGCAGGAATGAAGAAGGAAGGTGAGTGACAGCATGGCTTTCCCCCAGCAGCAGCCACTCGTGCTGGCTGCGTATGTTTGAGGAAGCCCTTGCAGCCCAAGGCCAGTCCCTGCCATGTACACACTTGCCCAGCCACCTTAGCCCGGTCTTCCCTCCACAGTGCCCTCCTGGAAACAGATCCTGACCCCCATCACAGGGGGATTTAGGCAGAGTTTTGGGAGTCATGAGCCTTGCWTGTGCCCAACCTGCCCACTCGCACCCATGTGAAGTCCCTGCAAGCAGCCATTGTCCCAACAGCTCAGGGCAAGGCATGGGGGCTCTGCGGGCTCCCAAATTTAATTTCAGGGCCCCTTCTCAGAGCATCTCAAAATGCCAGCACAGAAGCTCACCAGAGTGCCACAGGGCCATGCCTGTGTCTCGGAACTGCCCGTGCTTGTGCACACAAATCACACCCAGGGCTCTTCAGCTCACTCTTGCTGACACTGACACACACATCACCTGGGCTGCCACACAGCCAGCGCATTGAGGGGTTTGGGAATGCTTCTCAACATCAGTGAGGAGCAGAAACTTCAAAGAAAGCCTGAAAATTTGGAAACACTTTGGTAAAACTGCTCCAAGTGTTGTCCCAGAGTCACCACAAAATCCACAGCTGCATGGGTGAATCCAGCAAAGGTCCAACTGACATTTTGCACCTTTTTTTTCCCTAATAGACATACAGGTTCCTGCTGACTCTCTGCATAGAGTTTAGTTTAGTTTCAGACACAGCAGAATGGATCCAGAACATCTTTGCTATTTAACTCTATATGAAAAGAGTAGAGATATCCCTGCATGGCCCAGGCTCACCCCCCAGCTTCCCTATCTCCCTGCCTCTGCAGCCTTTACAGGTCCCCATGGCAGGATTCTCCCCTTGTTTAGCCCTGCTTCTCAGGAGCGGGAGGAAAACCTGGTGGCCTTGCTGGGGGTCCTGTTGGTGGAGGGACAAACTGCCAGGAGCAGAGGAGCTGCCTGGCATCCCGCAGAGCTCACCCCACTGATGTCTGACAAGGGACAACCRTGAGGCATTCGGCCCCTGTTGTGCCATGCACAGAAACTAAACCCTGTGCTCCTCCCRGTTCACACCCCCTCAAGGAGAAACTTTGGAGTAAAAGGGTCCTTGAAGACAACAGGGAAGTACCAGTGGTACTTGGGTGACCTACAGGAAGACCTCTGAGCAGGAACATTTATTCCCTGTTAAAGGGGGTGAGGTATCCTGACTTTTCCTGAAGAATATAGGAATCCTCCTCTCCGTGTGGCGTCCGCTCATCCCCTGCCCAGAGCTGTGCTGTTGTCTGTTAATATTCAATAGAAGTTACATTAGGTGCATGACCAGCTAATACTAAGCAAACATTTGGAAAACATCATGGCGTGACTGAACTCGGGGGCCTGCCACTGATAACAGCAGCATAACCTTGAGAGCTCCTATTTACAGCCGCTGACTGCAGGGCTTTTCTCCTGGCCCAGCCTCATTATTGCCTTTTATCAGGCGGATTTATACATCGAGAACGTATCAATCCGGAGAGCCACCAGCCTAAGGCAGGGACTGTGCTGTTTCCCCTGCCACGGATCAATAGCTTATTTGAGCGGATGGCTTTGAGTGGCGTGGCCAGGGTGAGTTACGGCCAGCCCAGGCCTCGTGACAGACAGACAGACAAATCCTCCCACCCAAAGCCCAGGCCCTCAAGACTAGACCAAGCAGGGAGGCACGCTGGGGTCAGATCTGTGCTGGGATGCTTTTACAATAAGGTATGAGAGAGCTCTGCTGCTCTGGATGGACAAGTAGGAGCAGTTCCGCACTTCTTTCTTTATTGTAGCTTAGACAGTTTTCCAACTACACCTASCCAGTGCAAGAGCTTTCTGAACAGAACTCACAGGAGTCATGTGGACAAGGAAACCTTGCAGATACTCCTCCATTTCACACATCAGCTTTGGGCTGCATGCACRAGCATGGCTATCATTTCAGACCCCATATAATGAAATAAAAAACTCAGATCCTTTGACAGGAAATTTTCCCAGGTTCTGAAGTTCCCAGGAACTCTACAGGTTCTGAATCGACCCCATCCCAGGAGAGTCTAATAGAGCAAATATGAAATCAGAACCACCAGATGTAGTCAGCTCTCGCTAGCATCCCATCACAAATCAGACACAGCTGCACCTCCGCCCYGCCTGGCAGGGAAGCTGGGAAACTGCAGTTAAGGAAGGGGAATGCCAAAAGTCTGTGTTAGTTTTCGGTGTGCATTGCCATGACCGACCTGCAGCTCAGCCAAAATCCTCTCTTGCAGCCGTACAAAACGAACGGGACCGAATCAGCACCCGGAGATCGAGCTACGAGGACAGCAGCTTGCCCTCCATCAGTGCCCTCCTGCACGCAGAAGCCCTGGCACAGCAGGTACCTCTTCCTTCTTCTTTAACAACTACAAAAGCATCAGGCACTCCCTGGCTTGTAGAGCCACCTGAGTGTTTAATAGCTGAGTCTTCAACTTACCACCTCTTTTCTAAGTAACTTATCTGCCAACTCAACGCTGGTTTTTCAAAAATCATTTGTTACCTGAAACCRTGCCTTTACACCTCCTTAGTCCAGAACTCAGTTGTAACAATATGCAATGTTCTGYTTAAATGGGACACACGAAGGCTGGAAAGCCTGCTGGAACAAATAGRGTACAATCATTGCAATCCAAAGAGCTGCAGCTGCCTAAGCCCACGAGGGGCTGGCCTCGGATGAGCAGCCTCSCTTCCCCATCGGCTGCTAGGAACTTTGGATTCTGGATTTCTGCACAGTTTCATGCTTGTTTTATGCAGATGTCTTTTCCAGTGCTTGCTTGAAATTCCCCATTTCCACTAGCACACTGCCAAGATTCATTTCCTAGAGCGTTCACCTCAAAAAGATGACTCTGATTTAAGAGACTGGATATTGCAAGTGGTGCACACAGATCAGCACTCGCTGGGAGGACGCAGGACAGGATGGGCACACACAGTCTGTGGGGAGGGTTTGTCTGTGAGAACAAGGGATGAGGATGGAGCTGTGCTGGAGGCCAGAGCTGCCACTCTTCATGGGAGATAAGGAGAACAGCACTCCACATCCTGGGGAAAATGAAGAGGGGTTTGAGTTGGCAGTCCATGCTGCTTCAAGGGTCACATTGCCCTGAAGGCTGCCCTGGGAGATGCTCCAGAACAAGATGTGCTGTACTCTGGGCTCCACTTTAGGCTCAGGCTGTAAGGTCCACTTCCCCAAGGAGGGGATATGCCAGAAGGGCCTAGGGCCAATCCTGTACACMAAAAGCATATGCAATCTCATCCCACATCTCACCTTGTCCTATGCAGGCCCTGATATATTTATATACCCTATAAAAATAATATTGGTGCTGCTCCCAGAGGTGTGAGATAATGGGGTCTCRAGTCACCAAATCTGCATGGGAAGGACATTTCCAGGGCTCAGAGTCCTGCAGTAGCATCACATGTAAGCGTGGAGCAGGGTCTGCTGATAAAAACTCCAACCATCGACAAATTCAGGGGAGCTCCTGCTCTCCCACAGAGCACAGAGAGACTCATTAAACAAGGCAGGCTCCAGCACGGTAATTGGTAACTTTTATGTGCCTGCTAATTAGAATAAGATACTGCTGAGGAGCTGCTTTCTCCAAGATCTAGCGTCACTCACTCAGAGGTCTTTATTTATTTGCTAAGCCTTCCGGGCCCTCTGATTAGGGTAATACATGGTGAGATTTTTACAATCTTATTTATTCAATAATAGCTGGTGAGCTGGAAGGCCTCCAGGTAATGCAACCTGAAAAAAAAACATGCAGGTGGCATTTGAATGCCATTTCYTTGGGGAGGCTGGCAGGGTCCAAGCTGAAAATGCTGGCAGGAACAGGACAGGAAGAGCTGATGTTGTACAAGAGCACAGAGGGCAGGCGGAGGGCAGTGATGGGGTTGAGTTAATTGCTTACAGAAGCATGAGGATAAAGTAGTGACTAAGGGCAAATTTTTAGATGACCTGGGTGAGCAGCTATGCATGAGAACCAGGCAGGAGGTTGGGTGCCTGGTTTGGGGGAGATGTTCTGTCCAGCTCTATGTRACAGTACTTGCAGAGTTGTCAGGTTTGTCCTTTGCAAATGAAATGGCCCCAATTGTCTCTGCAATCACAAACAATTCGCCATGAAACAAATGTGACCTGTGTTGTGGGCATGTTTGCACTTGCCCAGTTTTGCCAAAATGACCAAAAAGCTGGTGGGAGGTGGGAGACTCTTGTCTTTAAGGTCTGTCTCTAGCAATTCAAGGTGGGTATTGTCAAATATTAATGACGTGGTGCTCACAGAAAGCAATGTCAGACCTGGAAAGCTGAGACTTTGTGTGCTCATGATGACTCAGGAGAGGGGCAGAGCCTGCTTGTCTCCTGTCCAAAGCAGACAAGGCAGCTCTGGCCAGGCACTGGCGCTGGAGCAGGGTGGAAGGGGGAGCAGTTCTCTGTAAGTTGGTGGGACCAAGTAGCTTGTGCAGCAGCACTGGGTGGAGGTGTCCTTGCTACTGSTGAGGCTGACTGCTACACGAGCCCCTCTGTTCCCTCCTGGATCTTGACTGAGCACATTTGTTCAGTGGGAGGAAGAGCCTGGCTTYAGGAATGTTTCTTCTGTGCTTTCCAGTCTGTTCAAGGCATGACAGTTTACCAAGAGGATCCACAGCCTCAGCTCTGAAGCATTTCATGTTCACAGGTCCCCAAGCTGATCTCCATTTAAATGAGTCATGTTGGGTCACCTATTCTAGGAGCTGGGTGTGTGCAACAGGAAAACAGTAATGGTTGATTCTGGAGTCTGCATCAACACAACCTGGGAATGTTCCTGTCTGTGTTTCCTCAGTGGCACTGAAAGCTGAAGGATCTCTTCTGTCCTTCCAGATATCATCCCCGGTTCCTGTGATCAACGGAGACATCCGAGGGAAGAAGATCGCTAATATTTCTGACGTGTGTGAGTCCATGAAGCAGCAGCTGCTGGTGCTGGTGGAGTGGGCCAAGTACATCCCTCCCTTCTGTGAGCTGCCCCTGGATGATCAGGCAAGTCCCCCCATCCTCCCCACCTTGCTCTGCCCTGGCAAAGGCAGCGGGGAGCCAAAGGCAGCTGAGACCTTCAAAGAAACTGCGCATTGTGCACTCTGTTATCCTGACTGCTGCAGCTGATTGGGAACAGCATCCATACAATGCCGGCACAGGCCAGGCATCCATACAATGCCAGCACGGGCCACTTGCATGTGCCGCTAATCAGCCGATGAGTGCAGCCAGATAACACCGAGCTCAAATTGGGTCTGTTATCAGATGAGCATTTTGGGGTCAGCCAGTCATTTATTAATTATAGTTTGTGCAGCACTTTGAAAACCTGAAGTGCTATTCAAATGCTTGGGGTAATCAGAACTAGCAGGGCAGATTTTTGGCCTACGGTCTGCCCAAGACTTAAAACAAAGTCTGCCTGTCTGTCTTTCTGCTTCTGGCCTGGGGATGTGTTTGTATCCATGCTCCTGGCGTGGAATTGTTGAAACTAAACACTAGTTTGCTCCCAAGGAAATAGAAAGTCTTTTTCTAGCAAGAATATATTTGGATTTAACACAAATTACTAAAATTATGTTTGTGGGTTCCCTAACCAAGATAAGCACAGTGGGTTTGATGTCCTCTAAAACTGCACTGCAGGATCTCACGCAGCCTCAGAGAGGTACAAGGAGAGATCTCCTGTGTAAGCCTAAATTTCAGAGGTCTGCAACAAATGATGAAGGACATGATGTGTGTCCAGCCTTGAACAGCACATGTGAGTGGAGGGGAGGCTCCAACAGGGGGAAGGGATGGCACTTCTGGCAGGGCCAGCACAGGTCCTGTCATGGGTAGGAAGGTGTTTCCARTCTGCCCAGTCACAAAACCAGCACGTGTTCTCTTCAGCTAGGACCAGTCTCCAGCCCTGTTGACCTAGAGGTAATTTTTATATCATGACGAAAATGGATATCCAGAAATTGAGAGTATCCAGCTGATCAAAACCCCCTAAATCCTAAATCTGAGCTCTTAGTAACCACCCAGCAACACTGGGGAATTCAGTGCTGTCAACATGGGAGCATATTTCCTTCTTCTCTATTGTATGCAAGTGCTAAATTGTTTAAAATTATAAGAAATCTGTTAAATTCCTAAGGAAAATACAACTCATAAATACCAAACTGGACTCTAAAGGCAAATACCATTTACACAGCAAACAGGCTGCAGCCCAGCACAGACCTGGGGCAGTTCTGCACAACTCATCACACCCTTGTGCTATTTGGAACAGACGCCCTAAACCAATAACTCTGCAAACTACAGCAACTTCCACATGAGCTCATTTTACAATTGTGGGGCTGCAAAATTTGTCAAAGGAGGAAACAAAACCTAAAGATGACACAGTCTGAACCCTGCCTTCCCACAAGGGAGAGGCTGCTCCACAGGTATGAAATAGGTCTCCTTTTGAAGAAAAGGTCATACCCAACCCCTCATTCTCCTTCTGCACCAAAATGTCAAAGTACTGGGTTTGGTGGGGCAAAGCCATTTCATCTCAAACTTAAAGTCCTACTTTATTGTGTTACAACTTTATATTTATCCTAGTTCACAATGGAATGGTGTATCTCAGGTTTGTCACTGCAAATCAAATATCAGATGAGATGGTTTTGCCTTGTTGAAGTAATTGACTTTAACCCTGCTCAAACAAGCAAATTTTATGGACAGAAAAGAGGTGGTTACAAACTGAACTTTCTTGAATTTGCATTAGGCAGGAAATTTCAAGGTGAGAGCTTTGCTCCCCCCTGGGACTGGCAGTTTTTTGATTCTCCAAGTTTCGCCAGAGAGGAAAGCTCAGTTTTGTGCAGCTCTGGTAATTCCGAGCAGCTCAGCTAACATATCCACCCCTGTTTGGATAGTGATAGAGAGAGGCTAGATTTTGGCATCTAGATAAAGATTCCCCAGTATCATGTGTGCTTAGTCTTTTTGCAAGGATCTCCACTCTGTTTATTTTGCATAACCATTTTAACCATCTGCAAAAAAATAAAATCCCCTCTCCTAGACATCAGCATCTTTCCTAACCAGAGCTCTCTTCTGTGGGTGATACATTCTCCTGGCATTTCTGGTAGGGTAAGACTTCTCTTGGCTTTGTCAGATGCTGAGGGATAACACACTGGAAAAGGGGACCATTCCCATCAGGACATACTTTTCAGMATTTCTCTATTAATGTTTAATGATTGTTTTCTCCAGCAGAAGCTCCTGGCTGGACATTAAGAAGCCTCTGTGTCAGGATGTCCAATCGTTAACTTCTCTTTCTGCCTAAATCTCTGAAATTTTTAACTGAAGGAGGGCAAAAGATCCAGAACATTCTCAGGAGCCACTGAAGGGTGTAAAATGAAACACTTCAATCATTAACGTCAGGGGAGAAAAACATCCCTTTGGCTTCCCTGTCTCCAATTCCTGTGGCTGTGGAGGGAATGAATGGCCAGGGGGTGACCCCACTGGCCAGCCACACTTGGGTCCCCATGAGTGGGATTGCAGTGGGAGTGGGCACAGCTCAGAAGGACAGCAACTGTCCAACAGCAGTGGATTGCACTTCTCCCCATTTCAAAGGAGCGTGGTCCCTGGTTCTGTGCTTGGTAGGAGTTGCCTTGTCTGCAAAGAGCCCACCGTGAACACATCCCACAGTGCTATGAGCTCCTGGGACGGTCTAGCATGGTGTTGCTCATGACATGTGTCCTGCATATGGGATATTTCAGGTGCTATGTATCATCTACTGGTTCTGCTGCATTTATAACTGGTTTTGCACAGAACATTTTTTGACCTCTTTGACTGTGACTGGAGACGGGCCCTCACTCCCCATCCTTGAGTGCTTACATGAAATCACAGCTTTGTCTGTATCTCTGCATCACCCAAATAACTTTTCCCTGCCCCTGCAGGTAGCACTGCTGCGCGCACACGCAGGGGAGCATCTGTTACTGGGAGCTGCCAAGAGGTCCATGGTGTTCAAGGATGTCTTGCTGCTAGGTAAAGAGTGCACTTCTGCTCCCTGCCCATCTGCTTCTGTGACGCTTCCCTGCTGGGGTGAAGGAGAGGGTGGTTCAGTGTTTGTGGACATCCTTTATGCAAGGTGGTGGCTTGAGCTRTTCTGTATTTTAGCAAGCCCAGCACAACCTTTGGGTTGGGGTCACATCAAGGTTATGACATGTGGCAAAGCTGGGGTACTATGAATATTCACAGTGCACCCCCAGGTTTGTGTAAGCAGGCTGTGGAGTGATTGAGAAAAAAGCTCTCACTCCTCAGTCAGCTTTTCCTCCCTTGAGTGGCTCCTGGGTAATGAGAAGCTGCTCTGGTAACACAGATCGTCATTTCTGGTGRGCTGAGACAGGGAAGGGGCAGAGGGAGGAACTTCTTAATTTCTCCACCCCCAAAATTATCTCAGCATTGGTTACCTGCATTTTGAACTCCTTGTCACCCCAATAAGTCTTGAGCAATGACATGGTGATGGTCTCTGTGCTGCTTGTCCGAAGGAAACGACCACATCATCCCACGGAACTGCCCCGAGCTGGTGGAGGTGAACCGTGTGGCCATCCGCATCCTGGACGAGCTGGTCCTCCCCTTCCAGGAGCTGCAGATAGATGACAATGAATATGCCTGCTTGAAAGCCATCATCTTCTTCGACCCAGGTATGCCCCAGCTTGGTGAGGGTTACCATCAGAGRGGACTAGTCTGGGTTGTGCTGACTAACACTGCTCCCGAGTTGTGGAAATGCTGCCTGGTTCCCTCTCTGTGCCAAACTGTTCTCAGAGGCAGGGGAGAAGTCAGCCTAAGAAGAGAAAAAATGTCCATTCCAGCAGAGGGTGGAGAATCAGAGGCAGCTCACCTCGGGCTGTGCCCAGACTCCGTGCCGTCACTGACAGGGCAGCTCCTGGGGAGGCAGCCTGGCCAGTTTGCTSTGTGGGTTGTTGCAGATGCCAAGGGGCTGAGCGACCCGTCCAAGATCAAGCGGATGCGGTACCAGGTGCAGGTGAGCCTGGAGGATTACATCAACGACCGGCAGTACGACTCGCGCGGCCGCTTCGGGGAGCTKCTGCTGCTGCTGCCTGTGCTGCAGAGCATCACCTGGCAGATGATAGAGCAGATCCAGTTCGTCAAGCTCTTCGGCATGGCGAAGATCGACAACCTGCTGCAGGAGATGCTGCTGGGAGGTGAGTGCTTGAGGGTCTGACAAGAGCTCTCTCGGCGTTCCCTGATCGCTCTCCCCTTGATAACATCCGTAGCCATTGCTCCCCATCTGGAAAAGCTAGAGGCAGCCAGTCTGCAGGTCAGCCCTTGACTCATACAAAATCATCTCCCCTGTCCTTGACAGTGGTGACTAAGGGTCTGCTACTTCKCCTCACCTAGAGAGATGCATTAGCTGTGCCTCTGTTTACAGAGAGGCGTCCCCAGCCCTCTGCACAYGGACAAGCTTTGCTGTGCAACCCCCAAACTCCTACCAGGCAGCCATTTCACTAACCCTCCCCTGTCAGAAGGAACTCACAAAACCAAAAAGGTCTGAAAGCTCAGGTTCAAAGAACATCCCAGATTTTCTAGTGGGAGTATCCAACGGGACAAAACAAAATGAAAAGTTCCCACTGTGCTATACTTTCCATGGAGGTGTGACTCAGGAATACAATCCTGTATAAGAGGACATGCAGGCAGCAGGCAGGGATTAGTTAGCTCAAGGCATCCATAGAGGAAAAGGGAAGGGTGTGCTCCAGTCACCTATGCACAAACTGATCATGCACAAAGCCTTGGACACTTTGGTGAGGTGGGTCTGCCCATCTGAACTGTCTCCTCCTGCCATCGTGGCAATTAATGTCTTATGCCTGTCTTTAGGCTCGTCGAGTGAAACGCCGCACGCCCACCACCCCCTGCACCCTCACCTGATCCAGGAGAACCTGGGAACAAACGTCATTGTGGCCAACACAATGCCTCCTCAGATGCACAACGGGCAGATGTGTGAGTATATCCAGAGTGATAGAGAGCTCCCAGGAGAAACCAGGAGCTTTCCAGTGATCCTGTGGAGGTAGTTTCTACCTTGCGAGGCAATTTGCAAGCAAGACAAAGTCTCTGGTAATGAGCGTGTGAGAAATTCCTATGCAGAAAGGAGGGAAAGACAAACAGAGAGGTGGGTTAGATTAGATTAGGCCAGACTAACAGATTCAACAAGATATTCCTTGGCAGACTGACTTTTACATAGGGATGAATGATCCCATCCAGAGCTTAGTGAAATCAGTGGAAAGGCTCCCCTTCCCCTGAATGATTCAGACAGACCTCAGTTTGTCCTCTGCAAAAACACAGGAGAATCTGGCCCACCACATGGGGCCACCAGTGGGGAACTCGGGCTGAGATGACCTCAGCTGACCAAAAATGTGGCCAGTGCAGGTCAAAACATCAGCAACTTCCCTCATTTGATGTTGGTTATTGTGGTTCTTCTGGGGCATCAAACCAGGCCTGTGTGTCTGGGCTGCCCTACAGCAAACGCACAAGCCCTTAGGAACCTCTGCTGTGCTGACACCTGAACCCCACACAACTGAGGACAGATCCTAGTGCTGTCAGGTCTGTGAGGTCCTCTTCTAATTTGGTTTCTCTCTCTTCAGCTACTCCAGAAACTCCACAGCCATCTCCACCCGCAGGCTCAGGACCAGAGCAGTACAAGCTGCTGCCTGGAGCCATCGCAACCGTGGCAAAGCAGCCCACCTCCATCCCACAGCCTGCCATCACGAAGCAGGAGGTCATCTAGCAACCTGCAGGCCTGCTGGCCTCCTTTGGAAGACCGTGTTGGACAAAAGCCCGAACTGACTCTGCCACTGTGAAAAGAGAAGCCATCCAGAGGTCCCTGGGCACGAACACACGGACTTGTGTATTGGACTAGTCACCACCACAAGCTGTCTTCCGGCAGCTCCGGACAGCACGTGCCACGGGCAGCYCCGAGTCCCAGAACTAAGGCTGAAGCCTTGCTGAAACCCTCAGTCCTTGTAAGGAGGGCCAGGTTCCTGTCTCCCTGCAGTGACTGGCTGGGGACAGGCTGTTCCCCCACTGCCACCTCAGCGTTGGCTCAGCACACCCCAGACCCTGCGAACAAGCAATTCCCTGTGCCGTGGGAGTGGAGGGCTTCCCTCCCACAGCCGTGCCAGCCCMCCGACAGTCCCCAGTCCAGCCAGACTTGGTGGAGGTGGAAACTCCCCCAGGAGCATCACAGCAGGTGAAGCACACGGGGTTTGCCCAAGCAGCACTGGCAGAACTGCTCCTCAGCCCTGGCCAGTCCCAGGTTTTTGCCTGGTGTCACCCTCCAGCACACCAAGCCCCCCAGCCAGGTCTAACAAACCTTTTCAGCTGATTCTGGGGCAAAGTCTGGCCCACCAAGATACTCCACTGTTTGGATCTTTCTGCCTTTTGAGGGGATTTGTTATTTCTGTGCCAYGCCTGCCCTCCCACCACGAGGTTCAGAGAGGCAACCACTGCCAAACCCTCCCCTTGCACCACTTACTGCCTCCTGGGAATGTGAGGGACCATGGGATTCCAGAGATTTCAGCTAATGGGATGGGGTCACCCCTGTACAGGCTGGCAGCACTGCCCAAAATATCACTGGCCCAACTACTGCTTCTCAGCAGCCAGAAGAAGACCACTRGATGCCTATTTGGAAGGCAGTGGGGAGAAAGATGTAAGAAGGGGAGAGACCTATGAGGGTGAGAAGAGCTTGAGCCTCACAGATTGGACCAAGGTCTTGGGCTTCCCCGAGTGCTGGGAGCATTGGGACCYAGGATCTCAGTTCAGACCCAGCATTAATGCTAAGATAGGCCATACAGTTTACTTTTCCAGTGCTGTGCCACTCCTTCAGCTTAGAGTGAGTGGCTGATAACAGATTTATAGGTCTTCATAACACGATAAGAATTCGTTGTGACTCCTTCAGACCTCAGAGGGTTTGAGGGCAGCAACCTCAAAAATACAATGCTTCGAGTCCTGCAGAGAAGAGCGACCGAGGTCAAGCAATAACCCTGTCTCACCCAAGCCCCTTGGGTCTGCCCCAGCCTTGGGTCTGCCCACCCTGCTCTGCTCCCTCCTGCCCCTGTCCCTTTTTCTCGGTGCCTGCCTGTGCCAAAACCCTGTGGATCTGACCTTTGGTTTACAGCTGAAACCAGGAAAGGAGCCCTCCTGCACGTAGTGCCTGCTGCTCCGGGTGCCGTCGGGGCTGGAGCTCCCAGAGCCTGCACCACTGCAGGCCTGAGTCATTTCTGGCCTCTCGGGAGGATGAGGATGGTGAAACCATGGCTGCTAAGAGCTCTCTGATGGGGACAAATCTGAGCCAGCTCAGCCAGAGGAGCTGCAGGTCTGTCCCTTGATTTTCAATGCAAAAATGAAACACCTCATGCTGGCGGTGTCAGTGGTATTGTGTGGTCTCAGCGCTGGTGGCATCRTACCAAGTAATTTATTGCAATGATGAATCCAATCATTTCCTGTAAATTATTTTGTAAATCACATTGATTATTTATAATTGGGAGATTAAATGCAAAAAAAAAACCCAACCCCATAATAACCAGGCTGTCTTTTCCAACTGCAGCAACCTTTTTTCCTCTACGTAGACATACTTTGTGGGGAATCCTTTTTGGTCCATTTGCACCAACTATTCCTCGATATTGTACATTAATTTTTGCTGGTTTCTGCCTTCCAATGGAAACAGAGGAATATTTCTTCACAAGAGTTTGTATTCATTCAAAAAAAAAAAAAAGAAAAATAAATGCAAAAATATTTTCTAACTTTTCCCAGACAGATGGATTTCTTTTAAATCAAGGGGCTCACCTCCCTGTTGCTCTGAGCACAAAGCATATGTGTATTGAGAAAAAAAGCCCAAACAAGTGTTTGATGCTGTTGCCAGCTGTCACTATTTCCTGGCAAGCCCAATGCTAGCTGATGTCTGTCCTGAAGCCACGTGTGCTAGAATCATAACACTGAATGACAATCCCAATTTTCATTAAAAGAAAAACAAACATGAAAAATAAGTATTTGCTTTCATGATTCCAGGGAGCTTAAAGACTTGAAGTAACCACCTTCTGAAAACCAGGCAAAGGAAGCTAAAATATGTTATTCACATTTCAAACATGYTCATTTTTATGTGCCTCTTGTATTTCAAAGGTAATTTCTGGGCACTTTGGGGTGGTGATTGTGCTTTGGTTCAAACACAGCCACCCTACTSCTGGCAGCAGGTGAGAGCCAGACTGAGCCTATGGGGCACAATAAGATGATCAAGTGAAAGTCAATTTATCACTCATTGTAAAAGTGAAGAAATACACTGGCAATTACAGAAGGCTCTTAATGACCTGCTTTGCTGACCACGGGAGCCTGTGCTCAGCTGTAGTATGCCCAGGGAGAGAACAGGAAGAGGGGAGAGAGGTGTAGATTGCTGTAAAGATTAGGTCTCTGGGAAGGAACGACATCCAGCATTTTCAGCTCTGACCTGCAGGAGCTGGCCCTGATGTTCCCCCATTCCCTGCCTCTGACGTGAAATGAGGTAGGCAGTCTCATTCTAGGTACAAGGGATGAGAAGCAGCCTGATTTTCCATCCCATTAGCACATCCAGTGGCTTCCCAGTGACAGYCATGCTGGTGAAAACTGCCAGCAGGGATGAGATGCAGGGATGAGATCCAGACTGCATTTGAGGACCACATGGGCTGGCATTTAGAGCCTGTCTCACCCTGGAGTCAAGGACCTGGGAGAACAGGACAGATCTCAAATAACATGCCCTCACTACTTGTGCACCTTTGATGACCCAGGGCCCCAACACCATTGCTGAATGCCTGCACAAGGGCAGCAAAGGCAGTCACAGGACATGTGTTATCCCAGCACACACAGGACTGAGTGGTTAGTCCAGTCAAGGAAAGGAGTTCATTCATTCTCTTTAATGTGGAATAAAAAAACCCTGGGACTCCTCTGCTGTGATCCATGGTTGGTTTTACCTGGGTATATGCCCTAAAACCTCCATATAYGTAATATCAAATCTTTGAAGCAATAAATTCTCCTGGATTCCTTTCCATGAACTGCTCTATCAAGGTTGCCCTTTACCTGGTTAATCTTAAATCAGTGCAGTTCCTACAGGAGATTTCTTATTGCTGGATTCAGCTCACTTGGAAAAATAACCATGAAYCGTCCCAGAGGCAACCTTGTCCTTAAGCGGCGTTCCCGATCCCAMCCCTCACCTCTTTTGTCACTCCAGCCTGGAATCATCCTGAAACACTGGTCTTGCCACTCGTGGRCTGTGTTTTATGCTGCTGAGGTCCCTGGAGCCCACAGGCAATGTCACAGGAGATGGCTGCTCTAAGTATTGGCCTTCCCACACAACTTCCTTACAGTGTTTTTGCACACAAGAGCTTTCTGTGCCTGCAGCTCAGCCTAAGGATGATTTCCTGGAGAGCACTATCTCCGGCTGCGGAATCTTTTCATGATGTCCAAGCAGAGATCTGTGAAAGTGGTATTTTTAGGTCCTCTGGCCACTATGAAATGCATTCTTTTCATATTCCTTATATAACCTCCATTCGAAAGAGCCAGCAGGCTTTGGAGCCTTTTCCACAGCTTTCATATCTCAGTGGGAGGGGGGGAAAAAAAAGGCAAACAAGTTTTATGGCCTGCATATCATCTCTGACAAAAGCAACTATTGCTGCTATTAAGCTTGCAAATGCACACACAGGCACAGATAGTCGTGAACACCAAGAGGCAGCAGGGACAGCTCAGCAACGTGGCACTGCTGAGCCAGGCAATTCCATGTGCCAGGCAATTCCATGTGCCAGGCTGGCCAGTTCCCTCAGGGCTCAATGCAAGTATCACCAACCAATTGGGGAACTCAGGCCACACGCTGCACAAGCCCCTTCCACTCAGAGAGGCTGGGAGAGGAACGGTAAGGTGAGGCGTGGGGATGTTTAAAATCCCTCTCCCCGTTCCTAATTGAGGTGTGACCCTGGCAATCATAAACACACCTAGAACCAGAAATATTGCCAACCAGGCCATAAAAATGGCAATATACTGTCGGCTTCGTTCGGTGGGAGCGAGCAGGAGAGGTTGGCACAAACAACACTGCAGCCACAACCTGCAGTTCAGTGTCCTGTGAGAGAGAAGAGGCTGCTGGGATCAACAGAGTGCTCCCAGTTCAAACCCAGGGGAAGAAGAGCTCTGAGCCTAACCTGGGTCTGGGAAGGAAGGTGGTTTTGGGAACTGTATTTTCTGCGCTTACTCTGGCTTTGGATCTGGAGTGATGCCAGGCTTGTCTGATCATGACCAACAGCTTCCAGAGGCCTGAGGGCACCCCTAACCTGTCACGGGTTACACAAACCCCTGGGTTCTGCAGGCCAGGCTCCACTCCAGCCCCTCACACCTGGCAGCTCTGCCTAGCTGCAACCTCCAGTCCCTTGTGACCCCATGGACTCATGAAGACCAGGGACCCCTTGCGAGCCTGGGGGACCCCACACCAGATGATTCTGGTCAGGGGGAACTGCTGTGATTCCCCACCTCCTCCTAGAAACTGCTCAGGGTGTGACAAACAGCACAAGAGCTGCCTGAGGGAATGCCTGGGTAGACACCCACCGCAGAAGGCATCCCAAGTCAGACAGRGATTCCTCTCTGCTGCTGCCAGCCCAGGTGCCAGCACTGGCTGGAACATGACATGTTCCCCCTCACTGACCGGGAAAGTCATTACAATAAAGTAACTCATAATGCACTTCTCTGTTCCTTTCCAGGACTCTCCAAAACCTCGCAGTGCCTTAAAAACACTTCTTAATTAATCCTGCTGACGTGTTACTTACCATTAACCACTAACATGGAGCACACTGGTTCATGCATGTCCTAGAATCCTCTCAGGGCTGATTTGAAGGGACAAGCAATTGAGAAAACAGCTTTAGGCAGAAGCAGCATAGAGAAACCTTAGTGCCAGACCCAGAATGCCGGGACTACAGCACTTCCAGCACAGGTGAAGGACAGCCATTGGGATCCTCACTTCTGAGTGGCTTTTAGCTCTCTCTTAACAATATCTTAAAGTGTGGGATTAGAGTAGCATTTTATCATCTGGAAGAGCACACTGGAGACCTGCTGTGCTGCACACTCATGGAGGAGGCAGCGGAGAGAGCACCAGCACTCCAGGCTTTTATTTTTCCCTTGAAATCCTACTGTTTCTTGCCTGCAGCTCCTCCCCTCACAGTCCACCACCCAGCTGCGTTCCTTCACCCCAAGGCATGCAAAGATACCGCTCGGGGGTTACTCTAAAACCCAACCCTGCTTCACGCCTTCCCACTGATATAAGGGTTTGTGATGGACCCTCAGGAAAGCCACAAGAGCAAGTCCAACCCAGCAATGCTTCCCTCATTCTGCCCCTAGAAAGCCTCCTACACCAATTACAGACCGGTTTCTTGCAGAAGCAAAACTGGGTGTTTCTACTGCTCTAACATCTRCAGCCTTTGCCATGGAGGGGCTGCAAGGAGCACCTACCGAGGTCCCTGGGCAGCACCATCACAGCCCACACCCGTCACAAGGGTTAATCCCGCCAGGGCCCCACCCTACCTCAGACACAGCTGCTCTCCTTCCAGTGTGCAAGGGCATCATGAAACACAGGGAAAGACTACGAAATTGGGATTGGACTAGGTGACCTTTAAAGGTTCCTTCCAGCCTAAGTGGTTCTATGAAATTAAACTACAGAAATCCTGTAATATTTGAAACATTCATAGGTTCTGCCAAGCACATTCCTCGCCGAGCTTTTGCAAAAACACTGCTGGTCTTGAAGCTGGTAAAGCCAAGGAGAGGGGAAGTCTTCCCCCCCAAAGGCTGGGCTGGGTATGGCTGCATGTCTGTGTCTCACCACGCACTGGGCTTCTCGGGGCTCTAACAGCACCTCAGAGCACAGCTTTATGTGTCTGGGTGGTGTGTGCCTTGCCTGCATGCAGCTGCTTTGGCAGCARATGCTACAGATCTGTGTGCATTTGCACATTAGTTCCTGTTTCCACACTTGTGCATGAGGGTCCAGGCTGCCATTTGTGCGTGGGAAGGGCACGAGCAGAGCAGGGACAGTCCCCTGCAGGGGGGACAGGGTGTGCTGCTCCCAACTGAGGCTTCCATCTGTGAGCCCCCCTCCTCACACCACCACACGCAGGGTGGCAGCAGGCATGGAAGCCTGTCCTGGAGGATGTGCACGTCCAGGCTTTGAGTCCATGAATTTTTATGGTAATTTAGGGAGTATTTTCTTGGTCACTTCATCCTTTGGGTGCAGAGGAATAGCTGTTGGATTGTATCACAGCCAGGCATCCTGTGGGCCAGGCACCAGCTTGAGATAGAAGCCCCCATGCTCAGGCAGACCTTTTCCAGCACTGCAGGACTAGGGGCTCTCTGCTTGGATGCTGGGCTGCCCAAAAGGGTTCTGTTTTCTGTGGGGCCCAGAGGTTCCACCTGCACCCCAAGGACCAGAGCCCCTCCTGGACTGAACTGCTCACAGATTATCTTTATTACAGGACTGTTATGTTTGCACAGTTTAGTGATTTAATATCAGTTTAAAGCCTTCTCTGTGAGCAGTGCTGTTTGAAGTCATGCTCTCCCTTTTCAGCCTCAGCTTGCCAAGACTGTAAAACCTTTATTGCTAATGGTGGAAAAGCTTAAAGAAGCCAAGATAACTTTCCCAGGCTGGGTATTAAGACTGGGATCGGATAAGTAAATAAGTGAAGAGTATTACATGGACTTCATTAAATATCAACCAACACCAACAGCCACTCATTTATAACACAACGGCAGAGCATGGGAGCACCCAGGAGCAGAGCTGAGAAAGGTATGAATCACATGTGATAGGAGAGATGAACATGAGAAGGGCTGGATTCCCCATGGGGCTCCGGGTGTGGTTCCCAAGGTCACAACACAACTCCTGATGGAAGCTCCTGCAAAGACTGTAGGTTTGGAGTGGCAGAGTTGGTGTGGTTCATCTCCCCTGGGCTGGGGAGGGTTGTGGGCATGTGGTGCTGCATGTCCTTTTCCCTTCTGATGCAGTRGATAAGGATAAAACTGTCCCTCCTACGAAGGAGAATTTAAATTCAGGCTACAGCTAGTACATCTTTTGGGACTGTCAGTTCCTGGATGTTTGTTTTCAGTTTTTAGTTTTTACTTCCTTATAGGCAGGTTCTGCCTTTACTGGTTTCTAGTCACAGGATGCCAACACCAGGAAGAGTGAATTACAGAAGCTCTTGCTACAGTTCCTGTGATTTTCCRTGCCAGTATTTTCAAACTCCCCCAACAATTTGGCTTGGTGCTTGAACCCCCTCACTTCCATTCACCACTCATGAGTTCAACATTCCCCATGTAAGAAAAACTGAGGTAAGATACTCACTTCATTTGGGGGGCATCTCCAAACTATATTTAATTTCCMGCCCTTCCTCACTATGCAGTATTCTCACTTCTACTTTCCTTCATAATTCTCTCTCACCTGCCTAAGGCTCTTGCTCTCATTTTAATTTCATATCTCTCAATTGATTGTTACTGAATCCTCCCTTGTTTCCTGCCCTTCTTGTTCCCCAAAGCAGAGCTTCATTCACACATCACTCCTTTCAAACATCCCYGCTCGCTCCTAACACCCTGTTGCAGCAGCCATTAACCAGTCAAGACCGGAACTGTCACCTCCCTGCTAAATTTCCCCCCCCCCCCGTGTTTGAGAGGTGCAAATTCCAAGCAGATTTTGCAACCTTTAGCATAAATTCCCGTTTGCAGCTCCAGTATTTCCCAGCTGTTTGGTGTTTGGAAGCCTTTTCTCAGATCAGCAATTAGCTGCATCAGGTGATCCGGGAAACTCTGTCATCCCTTCAGCTGTGAGGCCACAGGTCCGTCTCCACAACACACACCTTCTATGTCTCTCCAAGCTACATCTGTAGCTGATTCTTCCTGAATCACAGATTCAGGCTCTAACTTCTGCCCTGGCACTCCAGGTCCTTCCATCACACTTGTGCTGCAGGTCTCTGTGCCCAGGAGCTGGATGRATGGAAATGGCAGCAATGCAAAATCCCTCATCCTCCTGGGGTCCCTTCCAACCTCAATCTACTGGAAAGGGCAAGGAACAGCATCACAAACAGGTCTAATTCGCACAGATCCACACACTCAATTTGTTTCCATGCTGGCATAACTCTCACCAGGTACAGTGTCACTGAAACATTTTCTACTTTGGAAGGGTGAAGCCTTGGCAGAGAAAYGAATCAGAGCTGAATCTCGGATGCTGCAGAAGGGCCTTGATTCCCACTGCGGGTTCCTGGGATTCCCATTCTTTGTCCAACTATCTTCGACTCCCTCTCCTGGCTGAAAACGCGGKTTACAGCCGAGAGAGAAGAGCAGAAACCACCGCGCCCCAGGGACAGCCCCTGGCAGGATGCTGAGGCGTTGGCAATCTAACTCTGTGTCCCTGGATCCGTGGGGTTAAACGTGGCATTTCCCCATCCCAGCACTCCCTGATGAACCCTTTTTAATGCAGCAAACCTGGGAGTGACCATCCTTTTAATTTTTATTACAAATCCCATGCAAAGAGGTCAGGCATCACCACCTGACCTCCTGTGGGATATGGCTTTCTGTCCTCTCAAAAACCAAACCAAAGGGAAACACCCACAAAATTCTCCTTTTATTAACATTTAGTCCTTCTGTTGGCATTTAAATTCAGGATACAGCCGGCACACCTCTTGGGCCCTGTGTCCATCCAGCTGTGCTCGCCTGGCCCCTGCTTTGAGGCTGCCCTAGCTCTGCTCAGGTAATCCCACATCAGCTCTGGCTGGCAGGGAGAGGCTGCAGGGCCCGCAGATGGTGCTGTGGTCCCGTTCCTGCTGCCTTTCCCCTCTGTTCGGGTCTCGGAGGTCGCTGCTGGCTCACAGGTATCGGTTCAGCCACAACGGGGAACAAAGGCCCAGCTCTGGCTGGGACAGAACCTGGGGACCCGAGCACTCCCACTCACAAAGGCTGGCTCCAGAGGGGCCTTATGTGTATATATAAAATATAGATATAAAAATATATATAATGTATTTATACATAAGATGTAATTATGTATTATATATTATGTATAAATAGTATGTAATCTATATATTAGATATGTAAATATACGTGGTGTATTTGTTATATAATTACATGTATCATATAGTAATAGATATAATACACAGACATATATACATGTGTAGGTATATACAAATGTGTATGTATACATACATATGTGTGTATGTATATATACATACACATATAACATATAAATAATGTTTCTTTATATAATAATATACTAATATACTAATTTACTAATTTATTTATATAATAATATACATAAAATATATTTATGTATATTTTATATATATTTTTATATTTTTTTGTATATTTCGTGCATATAAAATATATTTTATAGACATATAAAAAACTTATACACATATTTTTTTATTTATATCTATATAGTGCATGTATTTATATTTTTATAGATATATAATATTCTGCCTTTGTGGCTCACGGCTGGAGGCAGTGCCTGCCGTTGCCACAGAGGATGAGGTGGAGCTGAAGGGCAGATGTGCCCCAGGTAGCAGCCCCGGGGTCCCTCTCGCTGCACTGCGCAGAGGCCAAAGGTGCAGGAACCCCCCATTTTCGGCCCCAGGCCGCACCCCCCGGCGCTGCCCCTTCCCGGGGCTCGGGCCCCGCCCGGCGCCGCCCCGCCCGGAGCCGCCCCGCTGCCATCGCGCAGGCGCGCCGGGCTCGTCACTTCCGAGCGGCCGGGGCCGGGCCGGGGCCGTTCCGGGGCGGCGGGGCCGGGACGCGGCTGCTGCGGTACGGCCGCGCTGCGGGGCCCGGGGGAAATGGGGCCGAGGGAGCGGGGCGGATGGGGCTGAGGGGCTGTGCGGGCGGAGCCGGAGCCTCCTCGCCCCTGTGCGGGCGGACGCTGAGGCCGGCGGGGGTTGGGTCCTGCACAGTGCGGGCTGTAACGGGGTGAAACGCGTCCCTGTGAGGGGTCCCGGGGGCCTTCCCGGGGAAGGTGAGGTGGGAGCAAGGCGTGGAGAGGTCTGTCAGTGCGGGAGGAAGGTGGGTGCGTGGGACAGGTGTCCCTGTGGCCGGCGGTTCCCGTGTGACAGCCGGGAGCGCTGTAATGTGCTGTGGGTGACTCTGGATGCGAACAGCTCAGCAAAATAAAGCCATGTTTCCCTGCCAGCCCCGGGTCCAGCCACAGGAATTGTGTCAGGCTCCTCATTTTCTAATTTTTCACTCATCCCTGTCCATTTGTGTCTGGATTGGGAATTTCAGCTCCCAGGTCAGAAATTCTGGCGTCACACTGAAAACTAAAAACTAGATTAAGCCAACATTAGTGCAGTGATGTGATAAGAGTCTGCTGTTTTCTTACCCGCTCATCCAGTCTGTGCACTGCAGCCATTTCTTACATTCCTGAATGCTGCKCCTCCTGAATTGCTCAACACATTCACCTGCACGGAGGTGCTGCCAAGTGCATGTGTTTGCCAGAGAAATTAAGGAAAGGTGGTGGCTGTCTGGGTTTAGCTGGGAGAGCTTCTCAGAAGAGGGTGTAGTTTGACCAAATGTGAGAATCCTGCCAAACTGGGATGTTTGCTTTGCTTTAGTTTCCAATGGGAACATTAAGGCTAATTAAATTCTGTGTTTTGCAATGAAGCTGTGTAATTCTGCATTTTAAATTTTATTTGGGTAGGTTTCATCCAAGGCAGCTTTCTACCTGTTAGGCAGGATAAAGAGATTAGAGAAACTTGCACTTTCTAATCCTGGTAGGAGAATTAAAATGTCTGAACTGTGTGTTTGGCTGTAGTGCTGGTCCTTGGAAAGGCAGTGGCCTTAGTTGGGAAACAGAGGGATACAGAACACAGTAAATATGTAAATAATGTGGGTGTAAGTCTGTGGGTTGGTTTGTCATGTGCAGCACTTGTTTTTTGATAGATTCCTGCTGCATTATGTCAGGAGACAGCGACTGCACCAGGACAAGTCCGTCAGCGGGGTCTCCATCGGACAATGAGCTCCTGCCAGACCGGCCAAAGTATGTTTGTTCCCTGTCTCCTGATCTCGTCACCAAAGCCCGGGAGGAGCTCCAGGAGAAGCCTGAGTGGAGGCTCCGTGATGTGCAGGCACTGCGAGATATGGTGTGCAAGGACTATCCTTCCCTGGGAACGTGCCTGGACGATGCTTTTTTGCTAAGGTTCCTCCGGGCCAGGAAATTTGATTACGATCGAGCGCTTCAGCTCCTGGTGAACTACCACACCTGCAGGAGGACGTGGCCAGAGGTGTTCAGTAACCTGAAGCCGTCTGCAATAAAGCCTGTCCTGGAGTCAGGCTTTGTCACTGTGCTGCCTCACCGGGACCCGCAGGGACGCCACGTCGTCTGCATCCGCCCAGGTACTCAATGCCTCAGTGTCTCTGTTCTCCATCCTCGAGGTGTGTCTGGGCCAAAAGCCTGTTCCCTGCTCTCCTCTGAACAGTGGTGACTTGCACAGAGTCTGAGGGCTCTCTGAAATTTGAAAAGCTGACTTGGGAAGGGACACGCTGGTCCTTAGCCAGCGTTATTCCAGTTCCTTCTCCTGTGTCAGCAATACCTGCGGTCATGTCAAAATGAAAATGCAGTGAGGTTGATGAAATATTAGGCAATTCAAGAAAAATTAATATATAGTAACTCAAATCGAAACAGGGCTGCTGGCCTACACTTAGAAGCTTGTAATTTGTTTTGACAATAAGTGGAGAGAGGAGCCTATAGCTCTGACTCCTGTGTAAATAATCAGAGTCTTTCATGTGCTTTTGGTGCTGCCAGGCTTGCTGTAAATTTGTCTTCATTCATTCTCTTCTTTTCCATTTACCTGCTTTCTTTCTGAGCTGAAACTGCTTTTAATGAGCTGTGCTGGGTGGAGAACGGGGTTCTTAAAACCACTGCCTTTGCTCCCTGAAGTAAACATGAGTTGCCATTTACCTCTTGCTTAAGAAAGGCTGCTCTGAACTAGAACTGTGGCTATTAAAGACTAACTTTTAAGAGTCCAGGAAAATGGAAAATCAGTTTTTTGGAATGTGTATTGTTAGCTTATCGTTACTCTCCGACTTACCATCCATGTCTTGTAACCTCAGACAGATGGACACCCAGTAATTATCCGATTACTGAGAACATTCGTGCCATATACTTAACCTTAGAAAAACTCATTCAGTCCGAAGAGACCCAGGTGAATGGAATTGTAATCCTGGCAGACTACAAAGGAGTCAGCTTATCTAAGGCGTCTCATTTTGGTCCTTTTGTAGCCAAAAAAGTGATTGGAATTCTTCAGGTAAGACCTGAACTGGTGGGAAAATGAGCTTGTGCATTGTAAATGAGTGCTGCTGTGTCTAGAGTTCTTGACTATGTCACCACAAACTTCATCATCTTGGCTTTTGCTAGCAGAGTTAAACATGTCTCTGCCCAACCAGTTTCTCACACCCTTACTGCCAACTTACCTCACTTGCCCTTTTTTTTTGACTTTTCCATCCCTAAAACTAAATTTGCATTAGAAATCCAAACTTTGAGTTGGAACAGAAAAGCAGTTCTGCTAGGTAGTGGTAAGGAAGAAAGAGAGCAGAGTGTTACAGTTAGAGGGGAGACAGTGAGGAAATGGCCTGGTCTTTAAATGGTTCCTGTTGGCCGAGATGGAGCCGACCTCGGGGCAAGTGCAGGTTCCAGTTCAAGTGCTGCTGCAAAAATTTTAAGAGGACTTTTGAATGGGTGTGATTGAGGAGGATTTCCATCCATGCCCCGAAGGCAGAGGCTTCTTTAGCATAGGAGCAGCAAAAGAGAGTAATGGAAAGCATCTCTACCTAGGTGTCTGGAAGGAAAGTGGTGGAGAGCAAGTTAGAGCAAAGGTGAAAACACTGAAGCTGGACAAAATGGGAAGGTGAAAGGAGTGAGGAGTAGCCTGGCCAAAGTGGCAGGAAGGTGTGATGATTTCACTTGATACAGTCTCGAGGAGTGAGACGCGAAAACTCCTCTTGAATGGGTTCATTCCATCATTACTTTTGTTCTGGCCTGAGCTGGTTACATTCTTTGTTGTATCCATGGGGGGGATAAGGAAGGATAGGGTGAATCAGGGAGATGAGACTAGTGAGTTGAGGAATGCCTTTGTAAGAATTCACTCCTTTAAACTGTGATCTAAATGTATCATTTAACTGTAAGCCCATATTTAATTTGTATAAATAAAGCCATGGGTGTCCTGCTGTTCCTACTGGAAGGTATTCACAAAAAAACAGCTGAACATGGGAAAGGACATAAAGGTATGGGTGGTACATAAATGTGTTGCATCAAACTTGCTGAGCTGCAGCTTTTGTAAAGATGAGCTAATTCACTGATGTTCTTATGGAGAAAAATACTCCAGCAGTGCCTGTTGTCTGCTTTTCACTCCAAGCATTGACTGCTTGATTACTATATGACTGCTTGATTACTATATGTAGAGCTGGTTAGAGGGGAAGGAAACTTCATTGTGGCACGAGACCTTAATTGCTGGTCATGACCTTTTGCCTTTGAAAAATATTTCTGCAAATAAATTTCTCCAGCAGAAATCCCATAATTAGCTGTTGTTTTAAACTGTCTTGTATAGCAGACAGTGTGTCCTAGCAATATTAGCTTCCTTCTCTACATAAAAAACGTATTTTAGAGTATCTTGGGCACCAAATCTTGTAGTTGGACACCCTGTTAGAAGCAGCCTGCTCTGAGCGTGCTGCACTCCTCAGGAGCTGGAGACATCACTTTGTGACTGCCTCCTTACCAGGGCTGGGAATACCCAAAGAAATAGGGATTATCTAAGTGTTTTTGCCAAGGGAGATAAACATCAACCTCATAAAGATAAACCTCATTAGAAATGAGGATTTACTGACAGCAACATGTTTTTTGATGCAGGGTTTTCTTGTCTCTTGACTTTGTTTTTATATAGATCTCATCCTAGGACTACTCTCTATAACAAGTTTCTGTTGTTGTATTGGTTTATGTTGATACCTCAGATTAAAGTTGGGGAGCCAGTGGGTTGTGCTGGCAGTCAGTCTTTGGAGATTTCAAAAAGAGGAAAATGAAAAATGTTTTTTAAACTGCATTATAAAAATCTTCTTTACCCTTCAGGATGGATTCCCCATTCGAATAAAGGCTGTTAACATAATAAATGAGCCTCGTATATTCAAAGGCATTTTTGCAATCATCAAGCCTTTTCTGAAGGAAAAGATAGCAAACAGGGTAAGGATTTTTGTGATTTTAACATTAATATTAATGTTYGTAAGTTCCTTGCATGGTAAAAAAAAAATAATCATGAAAGTTGACAGCTAGAAAAATGTTGCTGCAATTTTACTTTCTGCTTTAATTTTTAAAAATATGCATTTTGGGAAAATTCTCTGTGAGAGAGAAACTCTGGGGAACTCAGGATTGGCATAATATTAATGTGGAACTTTAGTACATATGCTCTGTATCCAGGGCATTAATTCCATCTCTGTGGTTGGATTATTTGGGCCAGTAACACTTTGTTTATGAGGTGGTGTCATAGGAAAACCGTGTCGCCCTTTCCTTGCTCTCTCCCCTTATGCAAGAGTCCTGTGTGGCACAAGTATCSTCTCCACAGGACTGTAGTTGCCAAGGATGGTTTTTTTTTTTCATAAGTACTTTCAATCCCATGAGCAAACTTGGGGAGGAACTGAATTTGGAACCTCAGCACAGGCACATGGCAAGTCTCTCTTGCTGGGATTTAATCTGCACTGGATGTGGATTGTCTCAAGACTTCTCTCGCTGTTGTGTCTGCACCTGCCCACTGTTCTGTGCTGCCATAAAGACATCACTCCTAAAACTTGTTCTTTAGCTCAAAATAAGTKTGTTAGCTGACTGTTTCAGCAATTTGCTGTGAAGTCTTTGATGTGCACTTTTAAAGCTCCTTCGCTTTCTTCTTCAGTTTTTTCTCCATGGCTGTGATCTGAATTCCCTTCACCAAAACATTCCTCCGGTGATCCTTCCTGAGGAGTACGGCGGTACTGCGGGGAAGCTGGACATCTCTGCGTGGAACGAGCTGCTGCTGGCCTCTGAAGAGGACTTCCTGCACGATTTCTCAGAGCTGGTTCTCCCCTGTGACAGCTCTCCCCACGAGTTGCTAGTGAGTGGGGATGCCGATGAAAAGCAGTGTGATGATTCTCTGCGAGGGATGAAACCTCAGCTCTATTACTGTTACTAACAGACCAGTGGAGGGAAGCTTCCCAGCACAGTTAAGATCTGCTCTGATAGGTGATGTTGTGAACTCTGCCTTMCTCCTAAACCTGCAGTTTAGGGACAGACTTCTGAGGCACTTTACACTGTAGAACCAAAGGAAGCTGGAGAGGGCACAACGGGGGCAGGGCAGAGTTCGGGGAGGGTAAAAGCAAAGAGCACAAGTTATGTAGAAGACTYGAGGCTCATCAACCTCTGTGTGAATGATGCAAACTGGCCTACTCTTTCTAATGATAAAGGGAAAAAATTGTTGCAGATACGTAAGCTTGACAGTTTCTTGTCCACACCCCACACAGGTGAAAAGTGAGGATGATTTATGAGCTTTGTGATCATCTGTTCCCTTCCCCTTCTGCAAACACCAGTAATCCAAGACAAGAAAATGGCTTTTGAATCCTGCAAAATATAATTCTGTAGTGAAGATTGCTTAAAACCATAAAAGTCTAACTTGGCTTGTCCTCTGTCAGATGGTTCAGATTGTGAGTTGACATTTCTGAAATATCTCAGTGAATATTTGTCTCAAATTAATATAGAACTAAAATTCATGAATACCCATATGGAGATGATCTCTGAAACTTCCTCACAGCAGGAAGAACTGTGACTGAGGGATTTAACTACCTTAACATCTATACCGAGGTTTATACAACAGGTGCAATCTTCATTTTCAGAAAACAGGAAGTTTTTCAGGTCATGTACTAAGGCTTTTGATTGGACAACAGCTTCAAATAATGAGGTTTAGGACCAAATAAAAAAAAGCTGTGTCAGCCACCTTCCCACAATGACAGTTCTTTTCTGGTTGAGATGAGGGATTGAGCAAGTACCTCATACCCAGGATTTGTGAGGAGGTTTTGTAGCAGTTGGCATGTGATGTATAGAAGGCAATACTTCATGTAAGACAGCAAGGTGCTGCTTTAGCTTGTTACTTTGGGCTGAATTTGAGTTTAAGTCTGAAACCAAATGCAGACAGGCTTCTTAAAAGCACATTCTTAAATTTCCTGATATTGTAGCATTTTTTTCACTGTGCTTGTCAGCTCTTTCGTGAAATGTTACAACTTGGTTTTTAACTTTGTTGACCTCTTTTGTCTTTGGTTGTCATGTTTCTGTATGAAGTTAGACTTCAATCATCTCTGTGGTATTTACCCATAGCTTGTATGCCTGTGCTTCTAGGTCTTTGTCTAGAGACAGAACTAACACTGATGTCAAACCAGGGTAAGATACCTGTGTCTGAATAAGCTGTTTCCACTCCCCAAGTTCATTTTGTTTAATGGTCTTGAATTAGAACTTAACTCTCAGCACACTCTTTGCACACGTTTTTCTGCACTATAATGGTGTGGAGATGGGAAACCTCRCTAGGACGAGGAAAGCACAGTCTGTTACTTCAAGGTGAAATAATTCACTATTCGGTGGAAAAGAACATCCCTTCTAATTGGGAACTTACTGCTAGAACACTTTCTCTGGATGAAATCTTGATTTAGTGCCAAATGTGATGATAGGCATCAGTTATGTTTCTGTAAATATAAAACTAAATCATCTTGAGGATCTCAGACATTCATTTTTCAAAGTGCCAAACTCTGTTTTGAATATCTTTCTTCCTCTCAGTCCCCTTGCAGCATGATTGCACTGCCCAAAGGAGACTCCTCTACCACTGTAACAACATCCTGACCTGGCAGCAGAGCTCATCCTGGAACGGAGGGTAGCAAATGCCATACCTGCCATCCTGGCATTATAAAAAGAGACTGGGTTTTGAAAAGGGGTAAAACCATGAAGCCTTTGTTTTCTGGTGGCAGTTCAGAATTTATAGGAGCAGAGAACTCATCGCATGAACAGTTTCAGATGAAAGGTGGGAAGAGATTCATTTTCCTCAGTGAAAGCMTCTTATTTTTCTTACCTTTGTAAGTCAATTGTAACTCCTCTTTGATAGCTATTACCTTTAGTGCAGGGAAGAAACAAACTACCATTTTCATCCACTTAAAATAAGTACTGCTTACACTTAAAAAGAATACTGCTAGCCATTTCCTCCTTTGTGACCAGAACATGCTGTGTGTTTTGCAGAGATTAATTCAGTTTTTTGCCACCTAGCAAGCCAGTAGCACACAGCACCAGGACTTGGATAGAAAAGTGGCTGCCCACACTGCTGAACTGTCAGAACAGAGTGGTGTCTCTGTTGTTTTAGTGCCTCTTAATTCCAGTCACAATATATAACTAAAAAAACATAGAATGGAGCATTTTGCATAGAGATGAAGGCCTGACTGTCAGTCTTTCCTTAATTGTGCTGCAGGGCTGGAAGTGGTATTATATTAACTGTAGAAACAGCTACTTTCATCCTCTTATGTAACCACTAGAGAGGGAGGTTGAATATTCAAAAGTCAATTTAGCATCCTTCAAAAAGAAAKAAATCTAGTGGTGTTCAGCAGAAGGCTGAGGAACCTCTACACAACCCACACCCTTTTTCAGGCTTTGATATTCTCTTGCATGCCTTAAACAGTAGGCACATGAGATTCACCTCACCCTCTTCTTTCCTCTGCTCACTAATAAAGAATATGATTT
Source organism: Amblyornis subalaris (assembly GCA_018881555.1). Classification (NCBI taxonomy): domain Eukaryota; kingdom Metazoa; phylum Chordata; class Aves; order Passeriformes; family Ptilonorhynchidae; genus Amblyornis; species Amblyornis subalaris. The sequence continues at coordinate 4,225,550 of JACAXG010000068.1, read as the reverse complement.
GAACATAAAGAGAGAAGGCTACATGAGATTGTGCTGGGTTTGGCTGGGGTAGAATTTTCTTCACAGGAGTCAGTTATGGCACCCTGTGAGCGAGCAGCCCCAGTGCTGGCTGGGGTTAAACCACCACAGTTACCAATGCTGAAAAGTGCTGGTCTTGTGCCTCCAGAACTTCTTTCTCTTAAAGCTGGCTGCTGGGCGGTTGATGTCAGGATGCTGAATTAAGCCAGGCTTACCTTTAGCAGGCATCTGTTATTTCTAGTTTCTTGGCTTTAGAACTCAGCCAGCCACGGGCTGCAGCCTCACTGAGCTGCGTCTCTAACGCTGAAGAGTCTTGAAGCAGTGCTTGGCATGTCTTACAGAAAGCACAGCCCTGGCTTATGTGTGCCTGGCTACAGAGCTGAGAATGTTCTTGGAGCTTTAGCAAAGAAATCAGTTTGTTCCCAGAATTTCTCGTGCCAGCATCTGGAAAATAAACACTTAAGTCTAGCATCTCCTTATCTGCAAATTAAGGGAACAGCTAGGAAAAGCTTACACGATGGGTTTGTTTTTTGCTTGGGGGTTGTTTGGGTTTTTTTTCAGCAGTACAACCACTCTGTTCTTTCTCCCCMCTTGTTTCCCAAGGTTATAGGCCTTGCCCAGTACATAAGCCATCCCTGCCMTATCCAACACACAGTAAGAAAGGATACTTGAACTGCATTGGCAGTAGATGGGACAAAAGGTAGCTGCAAACTGTACATAAAAGTACTTGAATTTATACTCTTGCAAATGGGTGTTAGGAGCCCTGAGGGATTTTCAGGAACTGGCTGAAGTATTGTTTTTGTTAGGTCTCATTTTGGCATGAGTTAATCTTCGTGTTGTTCAAATATTAATTTTGCCTTCTGTTATATGTGGGCCTAGAGGTGTTGGGTGGTTAAGTGTACATCTTATTTTGACAAAATTTATTTTTATATTGCATTTTATAAAATGAAGTCGTCAAAAACGTGTAATTTTATGATGCATGACTGGGTGATTAAACACATTGTAACAGCTGCTCATTTGGTATTTTCAATGCATTTGCCTTGTGGCATGTTGGGATGTTTTACTGTAACAGTCAATAACAACACACCAGTTCCASACTGAACACACAGTTGCTACTACACAAAATCACCACAGCATTTGCATTAGCAAATGGTGTTGCTTTCTACTGAAGAACTAAAGTTTACTTCAACAACTGTACCCAAGCAACTTCAAGGAACAGGATTTGACATTCAGAGAATCACATGGAAGATGCTGTTTATTTCAAAAGAAATATGTCACTTACTATTCACTGCATGGAGAAAACACCCAGTCACACCCAACYGGACACTGCAGAGGCTGAGCACTGAATGTGGTACTTTCTACTGGACAAAAAACTGCTGTTTCTTAACACTTCAACAGAGCTGGGCCAGTTTCAGTAGTTAGTCTGCTTTATTCAAATGAGTTTACAGTGCAAATGCCATAGTGCCAATAATAATAATAATAATAATTCCATGTATTTTACTTTTATTAAGCATATTGGACAAGTGAAATCCATCAATCAAGAAGCTCTATTTTTCCAACATAATCATAAAGTTGATTAAGCTACTCATACATTACCACTCTATTGGGCAAACATCCTAAAAAAGAAGTYACCATAGAAATTGCCTCTTAAAAAAGGGCAAGTTTGTCTTAAAAAAAATTAAGAGTTAACCAGTTTTTCAACTTTAAAGTTCTGTTCTTTTGGTGAAGAATAAGGGTGCTTTTTTGCCACAACACAGAAAATTAATTTAAATAAACTTTTGCAGTGGAATGTAGAAATCAAGCAGCATGGCTTACACTTCCAGAAACTGAAGCATTAGCATACTAGTGCATTATGCTGAGTATAACTTCTTTAAAATATATTACTTCATATTTAGCTAAATGTTACTTCTATTCAACAGAAGGTTGTGGCTAGCGGACAGAACAGATAATTTCTTTTGTGCTTTGACAGCACAGCTGTAGTGAATTTTAAAAATGCAGTAATAACATAACCCTGGTGAAGGTTAAAATAGAAAGATAACTGATGATAATTTTGATGCTGCATCAAGCATTATGCAATATATAACTTTCTATCCAACTGCATTTTAATACCAACATCTGAAATAGTAACTAAAGCAATAAATGAACATTTTGGCTTTCAGCAAAGAGTTCCTCACTTTTGTAAGCTCAGACAGGTGCAGGAACTTAACTGAAGTCTCTATTAGTAAGGACAAGAGGAGCCACCAAGGTCCAAAGATAGAGAAGCAGACAGACCCAGCTGGAGGTTATCTTCACCCACACGGCCGGCCACTTACTTGTCATGGTTTTAAAATCTGCATCAGGGCTAAAAAGTAAAGAAGTCCATTAGTAGACACAGAAAGCACCTTCCACTGTTCCTTGCTACCTCTCATATGAATCTGAAGTTAGGGCAATCATTTGGGACACTCCAATGCAAGAGCCTGTGTGAAAACACAGACAACTAAACCAGCAATTTCCTGTGGCTCCTTCACAAGCCTGTTGTTCTTGGAACCCAGTTTTCAATCCTGCTTGCCCATGCTGATGTGCTACTCTTCAAGGAGGTATTAGCATGAGCTGTGCAAAGACTCCTGATGGCTGCTGATCTCTAAGTGCATTTGCTAATTTACACAATGTGCCAGTCCTGGGAGAAGTGGTTCTGAGCTGCAGCAGCAGAGGGTATGTCCAAGCATTTCCAGCAGATGTAGGAAATCACATCTCTGATCTGCAGCATGTATGGCTGTCCCTGCACATCCTTCCCAGGATGAAGAGCCAGTAAGGGCACGCTGGCCTCTGACACGCTTCTCAAGAGGTCATCAGAAACCAATTTCATATGTAGCTTTCCTGCTACTTGTCCACCTGAAGGATGGCAGCCACCCTTTCTTGCCCTTGCAGCTCTGAAGCAATGCCCTAGAACTACAGCTGCTGATTGTGCAGCCTTTTTCCATCTTAATTCAGCAACACTAAATTGAGAAGGCACAAATCTAAAGCAACTGGCATAGAGACAGCACCAGCTTGGCAGGAGCAGCCTACAGGGCAGGAGTCTCCTATCCACATAAATACTGGCTAGCTCATACAACCCATCACTTCCCATCTGGATCTTACCTGTACCAGTTCGTGAGGGTCATCATGATGTAAAGAGAGGCAAGAAAGAGCATGAAGTGGAAGAAGGTGTAGCTGTACTGAACCCCATCCTTCTCATTGTCCGTGACACGGCGCACTTCTCCCTCCTCGGCAGCCCCGCTGCCCGCCCCCACGGTCTCCTCCAGCATGGCAGTGTCACTGCCAGACAGTGTCAGCTTGTTCACCTGGCTGTTACTTGAAGAGCGGATGCTGCAGCGTAACCCAGAGAGAAACATGGTTAAAAACTCCTCTTACACTCAGCTATGTTTGCTGATAAAGCAGGCAACAGACCACAGTGAATGTCTGGGACTAGCAAATAGTATTTTTTAAATCGATTTCAAAACATAAGGAAATTCCTCAAAGTGTTTTCATCCAAGCTGTTGTTAACCTAATTAAATAACATTCCTAGTCCAGATCATAGAATGGCTCGGGGTGGAAGGGACCTTAAAGATCATCCAGTTCCAACTTCCCTGCCATGGGCAGGGACACCTTCCACTAGACCAGGTTGCTCAGAGCTCCATCCAGCCTGGCCTTGAACACTTCTAGGGATGGAGCGGCCACAGCTTGTCTGGGCAACTGTTCCAGTGCCTCACCACCCTCACAGTAAAGAATTTTTTTGTAATATCTAATCTAAACCTACTCTTTCAGTTTTAATCCATGCCCTTGTAGAAAGTCTCTCTCCATGTTCCTTGGAGGCTCCCTTCAGGCACTGGAAGGCCACAATTAGGTCACCCCAAAGCCTTCTTTTCTCCAGGCTCAACAAACCCAATTCTCTCAGCCTTTCCTCACAGGAGAGGTGCTCCATCCCTCTAATGATCTTGTAGCACATGCTGTTCAGTTATCTGGACTGGAGTTGACAAAGCCTATCCTCATCCACAAAGCAGAACACAGGTTTATGAGCCACATTTGGCCTCGGGCCTGAGACAGCGGCTGGATGTGAATAAATGCAGGTACATTGTGCACTAGACCCAGATTCAAACAAAAGAGGCAGACAAATCTATCAGTGGAGAGCAGTACAGATCCTACCTGGAATACAAGAGGCAAAGGACAAAGATAACCAGTCCCACAACACTCTGGGCATCCCACCACTGCAGGGACTTGGGCGGAGCAGGAGTAGCAGGTGGGACAGTGGCATTGGCTGGAGCAGCTGTGGGTGCAGCTATCTGGGTGATGATGTTCAGCAAACTTGGGTTACAGTTTCTTTCTGAAAGGGATGTCATGGCAGATTAAAGAGGTGAGCTTTGCCAGCATTTAGCTAAGAAAAGATGACAGGTAAGCTTGCAATTTTTCACTCCCTTTAAGTGCTGATCTCTTCGATTCTCCAGGGGCAGAAATTGCCTGGAATATTCTTCCTTCCTGTGAGCTAGACAAGGGTGTAATAAATAAATAACACCAAAATGCCCTGACACGGTTTCTTTTTTCCCCCCTTGCAAAGACCCCGGTTTAGTTCTGCAAAGAGGCATTTTGATGTTTTCAGTAAAGTCAGCTTTTCAGCCTCACTGGATTTTATCTGGACAGATCGGCAATTCCCACAGAGTGATCTGTAATAACCATCAGCAGCTTCTGCTTTCACACCAAAATACGTGACTCAAGACAGCATGTTGCTTACCAGGCTCATTGGACATGGCTGCCCAAGTGAGGTACATGGTGTAGAGTGTGATGACAGAGGACTGCAGGAGGCCAGAGCGGGGCTGATGTTCCTGTCCCAAAACAGAAGAGCAAGCCAAGGTCAAAAGGGCAAGGTTTACCAAGAGTTGCACAGTTTTACCCTACTGCCAATGATTCAGCAATTACCAGCATGAAAACCTTTCCTTTAGAAATGCATCGGGCTTTGTTCTGTGTTCAAAAGACTAGAAAAAACTCCTTAGAGTCATATAATTTACGCAAAAATCAACTCAAATATGGAAGGAATAAGCAAACCAAATCCATTTATTTTGTGCCCAAAACTCAGTTACAGACTCTTACCGAGCTAATCTCAAACTTTTTAAACTATTTTCTAGATGTGAATCTAGCACGTGATTTGGGCAATACCAGTTCAGAATCAAGTAACATACAAGTTTCCTCTTATATTAAACAATCTTACCCATAATTTCAAAGCCACAGTATTAAGTCAATAAATCTCCAGCTATTTTGCTACTCCATAACAGATTTCTCTGTTCTGCCAGGACCTTCACCACTAAAACCATGCCAGCAATCCTCCACACAGAAACAAAGTCCAAAAGTTAGATAAAAAAAGCCTCTCTTCAGAAAATATGTCACTATGTAGTGCATTGGTTTCAGACCAAGATACTTTTTCCTAACTAGCATAGCTATGGTAGCCAAATTTTAAAGTTCTTATGTTTGACTGAATCGGTACTACACTCTTCTCACTTCCCTTTGTATGTCAGAAGAAAATAGCAGACGAAAATAATACCTGAACTTTTGGAAGGATAGAAACAATGGAGACAGCAATGCACAGGATCATGTTAAAGCTTATGAAGAACTTGTTCTCAGCACAGTCATCAGGCTTTGTGTAGAAAACGTAGAAGAGAACAACAAAAACCAGGGACAAGCCATAGAACAAGCTTGTACAGGACAACAGAGCTGGAGGGGAAAAAAATTGTTACATTACACATGTAGTTTTAATAGTACATCTATAAAGTAGTTTAACATCCAGCCAACACTGCAGTAAGACAGTCCCTCTTCCTCACCTGGCAGTCTGGGTCACAAAACTAGACTAGCAGAATGCATTTTCATAAGGCATGACTAAATTTCTGCTTGGGCTCAGTAGCTCAGAGGAAAGCCAGTGCTGCCATCAGGGGAGTAAGACTTGCCTTTCAGCAGCAGTTTAATTAGTTTAACTGATGTCAAGCTGCAGTGTCAAAATGAGAGAGCTTTTTGCACACTTCTCATGGGCATTTATCAACCCTGAATTCCTATGCTCGAGGTCACCCATTTTTGTTTCCACTCTGTTCTTYGTAAGAAGCTACAAAATGCTGTTGCAGCATTCTTAGCTATGAGCTAAGCACCACAACAATTAGCACTTTGTAATTAGTGGCCAGCTGGGGAGCAGGCACCAAGGCACACTCAATGTGGTACTGCAGACACTGTCATGGACACAACTGAGCTCCTGGGGACACAGCAGGGCAGGTGCAGAGCAACGCTCAGATTTGAAGAGAACCACGCTCTGAGCTCTGCACTTGCACTGCAAACCAGGCAAGTGTGGTTTATTAGGACTGTCAGATCTGCTACTTACAAGGCTAAAATATTTTGCATTTTATTTAACAAGAAAAAGGAAACACTGCAGCTATTAATTCCAGGTGTTTACAGCAGTGACTGAAGGACACTGTGGAGTTTAATTCTAGGTATGTCTGCAAACTAGTATGTGATATTCTGCAGGGTACTGGCCAGTAGAAACAAACCCTTTACAGGTTAATATTCCTACCTGCATACCAACATTTAGAATTTCCCTCTTCCATTCTCTCAACCCAGCTCTCATTCCAAGAGTGAGCAAAATCCACAAGCAGAACCAACTGGATAAGAATGAAGCAGAAGGCTCCAGAAACACCAATCCAAAACCAAGCTAGAAAAGGGAACAAGAAAAACAGGGTTAGATTTCATCACTTGCATGCTACCTCAGTTTAAAAAAGAAAAAGCTCCTCATTATATTGCAGACAAATAATGAAAAAATCTGAAACTGTATTTAGAAATGCAGATGTTGTTAACCACTCTGGCCTCCATCTTGCAGGAGCACTGAAGGAGTCCCAGCTATTCAAAGACGCAGCCAATGCTGGTCAAGCCGAGCATGGGAATGTTTAGCCTAACATGCATCCAGAATGAAGGCAACATCTAACACATGGCATCTTTGTGTACATAAGAGCCATCATGCCACATTTCTCTGAGAGTCAACAACCCTTTCAAGTTCCTGTAATGTGGCCAGACAGTAGAAGTTTCTCACACAGATTTTTCAGAGACTCTAGGGAAGTATTCAGCACTCGTCAGTGTTCTGAGTTGCCTGTAGTCCAGTGTCAGAAGACTCAGCTCACTAGTGACTGTCTCAAGAAGTAAAAAATTATTAATACCCAAAACCTATGCAGTTGAAAACGGATTTCTTATTGCCATAACTTCAGTTGTTCACCATAATACTGGATGAACCTTCTAAAGAAGCTGGGCAGAAACTCCATCTTCTGCAAGAGAACTTTCACTATTGCTTAGCAAGTCAGCAAAAAGGTTTGAGTTTATTCAAGTCAGAATTCCATGATGAATATTAACTGTACCTCTYGTGAAAGGCCCTTCAGGGATATAAAATGCTCCAACCATGATAGCCACAATGGCAGCTATTTTGAAGAACCAGAACCTTTAAAAGAAGATAGAAATCATAAATATTGGTCTTACTCTACACACGGTCAGTTCACACACAGCAGTCACGTGCTACATGATCTGCAAGCAGCTTGGTCCTGCTCCAACCAGGGCTTTGGATCATATGATCTTGTTGACCAGAGAGGTTGAGGCTGTGCACTCCCCATCCCTGGAAGCGGCTCTAAGCAACCTGGTCTAGTGGAAGGTGTCCCTGCCCATGGCAGGGGTTGGAACTGGATGATCTTTAAGGTACCTTCCAACCCAAACGATTCTGTGATTTTATGCTCTCTAAAGGTCCCTTTCCAATTAAATGACTCTATGATGATTCAGCCATCTAGCCCAGAACTAACTCAGTTAAATCAGGGAATTGGAAATCAGAAACCAGTTTCCGCTGGCTGAGTCAGACTGGTCTTGAGAATGACCCAATGAGTGCCAGAGGCAGCAGAGGGATGGAGATATGAACTAGATGCAATGTAACATCCCTGTGGAAACACAGAGGGGTGCCCAGAGCACTGCCCTTTTGGTTGCCCCACCTCAGAGTGGCACCCTCAACCAGGACACTGAGCATCTTACATAAATAGGAAGCTTTCTAGGAGACTAAAGCACTGCTCTGTATTCAGTCCAAAAGAAACCTGAGACTGTCAATGTATGTATAAATCATTTGCCACTGTGTTCAGCAGAGAAACTGGAGGGAGGAAACAGGCTGGAAGCCCAGCCAGCTGGCTCATGCACATACCCATTGTGTATTGAGGCTCTCGGGTCGTTACTTGTTTTCACTTCTATCATGAGCATGGAGAGGAGGAAGAAGAACACAGCCATGGCAAAGCTGATGCGATAGACAGCTCTGTATCCCACAAACACATCACAGCTGACAAACCCATCCACGTGTGGGATCCGAGTGTGAAGCCCCTCATCACAAAATCCAGGTATCTGGGTAAAGACACATTTACCAGATTTTTTTTTACATTTACATTTGCAATTACATTCTTTAAGCCCTGTAACAGCCAAGGCTTTCAGTCAACAGTCTTCTGGGAGATCAGAGAAGAACAGAAGACCTTGTGCTCAGACGTTGTTATCATCTGTCTTTCCCCATGTCAACACTTTTCATCGAGGAAGATTAAGATAACACAGCAGCAGGCCTCTGATAACGACTAACCACCTCCAGGGCTGGTCAGATTTCAGAGAGCAGGCATGTACTAAAAAAGGAACATTCACTGAATTTGCTGTTTCAGCTAGAAACCGTTCCGTACACACAGCCTTGTAACCTGGGAACAAGGACACTGGGTGTTTGTGTCTCACACATAATTCATTCCAAGTAAAGAGAATCAATAGTCACTGGCACAAATAATGGCTTTTAAAACAGTCAGAAAGAGGTTTTTCCTCTCCATACCTTTTTCAGCTGCTCTTCCATCCCTGGTGCCAGCATAATGCAGGCAAGCACAGTACTGAGAAGGAGAAGGAAGGCATAGATAAGACGCGTCACTGTCGAATTCTTGCTGTTGGGACAACATCGGCACAGTAAACACGAGGCACCGCTGCACAGACACGGAATCTGAAGGGCAAAGACAGGAATAGTAAGGGCATTCCCCTCGCAGCTGACACCGGGGCGTTAAGCGACAYCGAGAGGGAAAACCCGAGCTCCATTTAGAGACACTCCACTCCCGGACCGCGCAGATAAACCGCTAATCGRCGCCTCTGACTGACAACGTGTTTGCGAACAGCCGTAGATAACCCGGTTTATCGGCCTGGGCCGCCCCTGGGGCCTCGCCAAGGCGGGCCCGTCYGCCAGCGAACCGCCCCGGCCCGGCGAGCCGCGCGCTGCCCGGGAAGGACAGGGATGGCTCCAGCCGGGCACCGCTCTGCTCCAAGGGGCTGGCGCCGGCCCGGCTTCGGCGGGACCGGGACTGCACCCGCGGGGATTCACAGATTCAGAGTGCTCACCCGCCCACGGCGGAGGCACCGCTCCGGGCCGGACCCTCTCCCCGGGATGGAGGGGAGGTTTGGGGTGCGAAAGGGCAGGTTTGGGGTGGGAGGGGAACCCCGCACTCACCCAGCTGGCCAGCGAGCAGACCCCCAGCACTGCCCCCATGGCGCCGCCGCCGCTTCCTGCTTCCGCCCACAGCCGCGGCCTCACGGGGCGGCGCCAGGCGGGAGCCGCCGCCGCCGCTTATTGGCTGTCGCCCCTCTCGGATCCGGCCGCCCGCCAATGAGAAGGCGCGATGGGGCCGCGCGCCAGCGGGAGSTGCGGCAGGGTCGGCCAAGGGCGGGGGCGGGGCGATGTTGTTTATCAACACCGCTTCCGCCTTCGCGAAGGGGGAGAGGGGCGCTGATTGGTCTGGACGTCAGCTAGTGGGAGGTTCCTAGAGCACGACAGCCAATCAGTGAGGCTGATTGGCAGCCCGGCAGCCGCTCCGTACCTGCCCGCGGCCGCTGGGGGCGCTCGGCGGTGCCCGGGCGCGCGGCCGTTGCCATGGCAGCAGCGCGGGCGGCGGTCGCCGCGGTGGCAGCGGGGTGTGACCGGGGTGGCTCCGGCATGGCACCGGGCTGGCACCGAGGTGGCACCGGGCTGGCACTGGGCCGCCCCCGCTCCGCGTGGGTTCATGACGGAACACACGGCGTTTCCCGGCCCCTGAGCACCAGCGGCACGCAGGGCGCCCTGGCGCGGCCCGTGCCCCGGGTAGCGCCGAGCCGTCGGGCCCACGGGGCGTGGCCGGGCGCGGTGACAGGCGTCACGGCCGGGTGAGTTACACCCGCGTCACCGCTGACCTCACCGCAGCCACCGCCACAACCGGGATGCGAGTGGAAGCGAGCGGGCAGCCTCCTGCCACTTCATGTAGAGCCTGGATGGGTCATGGTGCGAGCGGTGGCCGTGGCACAGGGCACGGGGACACTGCTGTCACCTGCCCTGGCCAAGGGCCACGGACCTGGCCAGCCACTCCGAGCTGTTTGACTGGGGTGGAATCTGTAACTCATTCCCACTCTTGCCCCATCGTGGTAACAGACACAAGTCCTTGTGCCCCAGAACTCACTGAAGCTCAGAATAGGCTGAGTTGGAAGGGACCCATCAGGATGATCAAGTCCAACTCCTGGGCTTGCACAGGACACCCCAACAATCCCACCATGTGCCTGAGAGTGTTGTCCAAACATTCCTCGAGCTCTGGCAGGCTTGCGGCCGTGACCACTGCCCTGGGGAGCCTGTTCCACTGCCCGATCACCCTTTGAATGAAGAACCTTTTCCTGATATTACTTTGCTGCCCTCTTTTCCTTTATGATTTGCTGAGCACTAAGCGGTGCCCATGAATTTTTGGCCTGTATAGTTTAACAGGACTCTGGGTGGAAGTGGGAAAGCTCATGAGCCTTTCAGAGGTGGCGTTTCTCAAGGAGACACTTCTGCATGGGTTCACACCAGGCTCAGTTTAAGGTCCATGCTGCAAAAGGTACAGATGTGCTCCTTCAACATGGAAGAAGAGGAAGGTAGAGGAGCCAGATGAAAGGAAACATTGCTCTGCAGCTGCCTGGAGCACAGGGGCCTCCCTGGGTCTGGATTCCCAGCACACTGCATGGCTTGTGTTCTGGAGGCATTGGAGAGGGACAGCTCAGTGACTACACTCCTCCTCGCGAAAGTCTGGGAGCAAATGAAATGGATGAGAATTGGCTGTGATGATGTACCACCACGAGGATTTGACAAAAGTTTGCACAGAAGTTTAGGAAAGCAGTTTGCATTGGTTTTAATTGGCATTAGTGTTGCAAAATGTCAGAGGGCAGGGTCAGAACTGACCAGCTGGTGTTACAGGATATTTTCTGGCTGTAGCAATTGCAGCTATTGCACATCACTTCCCACTCTGTCGGACCCTTCACACAGTCCCTGTCCAAAAAACCTGCTTCCATCACAGAAAAGCACTAATAATCAGAATGACAGCTTTATTGCCATCTAAAATTGCCAAGAAATGACAAAGAGCATCCAGTAAACCAGCCACTTATTTTCCAGAGCGGTTTTAATACTCAGAATATATGAACACTACGTTAACAGTGCAATCAGCCTTATTCATGAGGACATACAGGCTTCTTTCAGAAAAAGGTCGTTCCATAAATCATTGAAACTGTGCTTCCTTCAGATAATATATGAGCCTTTACTTTATCACTAGTGTATTTTTATTACCCTTCTGGTTGCACCAGCTGGATATCTAAGAAGGCTTTTGCCACATCCCTGTTCCTTCACTGTTTGTTCCAATGAATATACGCAGAATAAAGGCACAATCAGATTCTGTGTTCCCTTCCCAGTAATCCTGGGCAAATAATTCAAATATATTGGAATACTGTGTATTACTAATACATGATGAAACTCATCTAAATCTTGAATCTGCAAGTGTTTTCTTTGCAGGACATTTATGAGACAAGTTGTTTTGTTAAGTACTGTGGGATCCTCCACTGGAGTGTGCTGGGCAGAGACAAAGGATGCAGATAAAAAGCTTTTTCCTTCCACTGTCCACATAACAAGAGATTTCCAAGTGCTCATTTTACTTCCCAACAAAAACCCTCTCTGATTCTGCATCACATCACCTAAACCCCTACATGTTTAACAGGAGATAAGGATGAAGTTAGCCTAGGGACTGACAGCTCTGGGAATGAGGCAGGATATGGCAGGAGGTTATCCTGGTTTGTACAAAAATACCCTGCTCTGGCGTGTTAATCAGCTCTGACAGCAGAACGAAATGGAGCATCCCTTCTGTATCTATACATTACATCCCATACATATGTGAGTTGAAATGCCTAGAATAAACCCCCTGGAATTAGGTAATATTTAAAGGAAATGTGTCAGATTTAGTCATTTGAAAGCAGTTCTCCGCAGTTCCTTTGTGCAACTGAGCTCATAAAAAAATGTCACTCAAGCTTGTGCGTTAGTGCTATTCTTGTTACTCTCAAGGGTCTCCTTTTTGTGATAACAAAAACGCAGAATTTTTCCTGATGTTCCCCAGAGTATTTGAGGGTTCCTGCTCTGCCTGGGCTGTGTTTTTTGCAGGTAACAGATCCCACAGACACACTATAATTGAATAATCCTTTGMCCATCCAGAATCTTTCAGTCAGGTGAAGGGAACTGCAAATTGGAATGGCTGTGTCAAACTCTCTGTGAAAATTAAAAAATCATAATCTTGCATTGTCTGTGTTTCTACAGTAGTGTTGCCTTGACTCTTASACAGGTCTAAACATCTTACTGTGCCTTGGCCTTCACAGACTTCCAAGTTTAGATGTTTCAGCATCAGCTTTCGAATATAACCCTCGTAATTATTGGACTTCTGTAAAGTGTTTAGCTTTAAGCTGTATTTACMACTGTGCTTCGATTTGATCTCCAGAGCATAAAGAATTGCAGTTTTCTCCGGACAACTGCATTTCCAGTTGTTTAGTCCAGACTTTGGGTTGAGCTCTGCTCAACCATTCAGATTTTAACTAGTGCTTTGGAACAGCTGTCAAAGCCTCATCCACAAGGAGGTTAATCATGAGATAATAGGCAAAATACTGCTGTGGCTGGAACCACCAGTGGGTTTAATTAGTCTTTAAGCAATCAGAGTTAACAGCTTCTACAAAATCATGATGTACCAGCAGGGTAGAAAGTCCTGCCAAGTATAAATATTGTTAAATTTATGGATGATTTTCACTGGTGTCTGATCTCACCGTGTGCTGTGGGTACAGGGGCTCGCTCACCAATGACGTGCAGAGGCCAAGGCGAGCTTTCTACTGCCATTCCCTGGGGACACACAGGTGTGTGGTGCCAGTGGCTCTTCTCTGCACACAGCCTGGCTTCACACTCAAAAACCCATGTAATGTGGGACCAAGAAAAATCAACCTAGTCCATGCCCTTGAGTGTCCAAATACAGAAACTGCTTTTCTCCGCAGTCCTTTGCTCACGATTTTATAAATCTTTTCTTCTCTTGACTGCATGCTCTGTGACTGTATTAGCACCTGCCTCTGCACTTCTTAGGCTCTCTATTTTCCTATCATGTCATGGATACGTGAGTCATCTTATTTGTGATCTGCTGAGCTGAGTGAGAGTCATAGTAGAGTTGTGTGCTTCAAGGCCATTAGTAACGCAGCTAAAACTTGCATAATATATTCTTCTGTGTCTAAATCCCTGAGAGGTTGAGTAACTGTTTTCTTTTTCACCCCAAGTGACTATGCAACGGGATGAGTCACTGCTGTTATGATAGAGGAATTGTAATCTCTGTGTCTTTCCAGTTTGGTTTGGCCAGAAATTTATTTTATAGGACACCTTTGATTCAATCTCCCCTAAGTCTTTATGTGTCACRAGAGACCTTTTCACTGACTTCAGTTCACTTAAGATCATGTGCTCTGGTCTGGAAACTGCATTAGTTTAGGTTATTGGTGAAACAGATGGAGAGAAATGTTCACCTTAATCTAATACCCGGGAATGACATTACTGAGCCCTTTCATCTCATTATTTATGGAAGCATTAGTGAAACTTAAATGTATTGAAAAGTATTTCAATAACATTAAATAAAAGCTTATGAAGAAAACAACAATAAAACACAAACAGAGATAGATTGGAGGGAATATTTTCTACAAAAGATCTGCAGTGACATCTGTGAATGAACCGTGGAAGGAAYCAGCAACAGATGGCTGGTGAAAAGGAGGAGGGAGTGAACAGTTTCATGCWAGGTGAATGCAGTAGCCCTGCAAACAGCACGGGCTGCTCACACAGGGCCCTCTGGGGTGCAGGGTCTGACCAGACGGGGCTGGCACCGTTGGATCAGCCTTAGCCCTGCGCTCACCTGAGCTGGCTGTAACTGTCCCGGGAGGAGCCTTGGAGCAGAGGCATTGCTGGAGCTGGCACCTTCCCCCGTCCCGGCACAGCAGAGCTGGCATCAGCCCCTGCTCCCCTGGCACAGCTGAGCTGGGCTCAAGTTTGGTGCTGGAGCACCTCAGGTTGTACAGGGCATTGAGGACCCTGCTTTGAAGTAGCCACTTCAAGGGTGGCTAGCCACAAGGCAAGCCAATCGTCCACTGTCCAAGCACACTTATAAATGTTGCAGAGTTTATTGTTTCAAATGGTTTCATGCCTTTTCCTTGCCTGATATATTATCCTTTTATTAAGGCAGGATTTATTTCCCCTATCTCTGTGACCCCATCTCTCCCATGAGAGCCTGCACTGGCCAGCTGGCCAGCCTTTGTGTATCAGCAGTGGCTGGAGCAAAACAGCTTCTAGTGAAGCAACAGCGGGAGGAAAAGTCAGGAATTTCTTGATTTAATCCTGCCTTGAGCAGTGACGAGTTGTGTGGCTTTAGGTGAGCCACAGGACTATGTGAGTCAATATGTAATGTGAGAAAATGAGCATATCCCAGAGTCATAGCAGACTCCATTCATCTTTAAATGCAGTTTAAAATCCTCTGAGTGCCTGACCCATTTTTTTCTTGCACCGAAAACAGCAATGAAGAATCATACTGGCCATGATAATTTATTTTAGCTGATGATTTTTTTCCCCTGCTTTTCCATTGTCCCCCCCACTGCTGCTTTCCAAGATGCTCTGAAGCCAATGAAATAGTTCTTTCTCATAAATCTTTTAAATCATGTAAATCCTCCCAGCGTACCAGCTGACATTTCAGATGTTGCATTTTTGCATTTCTGCCAGGAAGCTTTGAGCATGTTACAGTTGCTTATGTTGTTATATTTTTTTAAAGAAGGCAAAACAGTTCCTTCCTCTAGTGTCTCCAGCAGAGACTGTTTCTCCTTGAGAAAGGAGTTCACATGATCATATAGATGCGTCAGATAAATCCCTTCCCACGTTTGATATTTGCTAAGTTGAATGATTGTTATTCCAAAGCCATAGCTGAGATGGTTGTGTGATTGAACATCTCCAGAGCAATTTTTTTTTTCTGTTCACAAGCTTTAAAGAAATAGTCTAAAAATTAAATCCTTCGAGTTAGAAGGACTCGGTAACCAAACACTCTCAACTGTGTTATCTTCACAAATATTTCTCCCTGTTTGTTTGTTTAAAGTTGGCCAAGAGTTCCAGAAATACTTTTAAGATAACAAAAACGGGCATCCAGCTCAGAAAGGAACTCTGTATTTAGAAACTCTGAAATACTACTGGGGGGTGGTTGTGCTGTTAACTCTTTTCTGGTTGTTCTGAACCTCCATGGCATTGGAGAACGAGTCATAACATTCTCCTTTATCTCACTGTTTTTCTCATCCTAGATGATTTAGAAGAAAGAGTGCCCTGGGGAAGTCTAATAATACAATGCCATCCCAGTCACATCTCTGGGTTCAGCAGGGTTGTTGCCCAAGAGAGTGTAAATCAAGCGGTTTGCAGAAGGCAGCGCAGGGCAAGAGCTGACAAGGCTCAGCATTCACGGCGTCCACGTGCACCGGGGGCAGAAACGGCCACAATCTTAATCCTGGARGGGAAGGAAGGGGAAGAACTGAGGGCTGAGTGTTGGTTTATCAGGGGATCTTACAAGCAGCTTCCTGCTGCAGAACGCACTTGAGAGCGCTGAGCCTCTGCTGCAAACGCACGCAGTCATTTTCAAGTGTACGCCGAGTGTGTCGTGTTACTGCAAACCCGAGCGTGTCCATGGCAAACAAAAGCAGGTCACTGYGCTCAGCTTGACGTACACAGGTGTTTCAGTGGCAGAAGCAGAGTCATTTCCCCCTATTACAAATAATAGTAGTTCACTTCTGAATTTGCTGGCTTTCTGAGATAATGGCAGAAGTTTTTTCAGACCCTACAGGACGGCTTACCGTTTTTAATGAAAAGGTGTGCTGGTATAACTRTATTTCCTACCTTGTTTTCTGGGGCTTGTGCAGAACCCAGTGCCTGGACAGGCCTGCAGGGCAGTTCTTGTGGAGATTTTCTTTTCAAAGCTGTTTTTCCAAACATGTATTTAGTATCGTTACAGTCTTCAAACAATTTCATGCAAAATCCATCAACGCAAAGCCCTTGCGTATGCCAGTGTCTGCCACACTAACAGTGGCTTCTGGGCTGAGAAATAGTCCCTGCAAAACTGAGCTGTCCCTCCAGCCATGAAGGTGGACAGACAGGATGAATTACTCTCTGATACCTGATCTACCACCGTTCCCTTAGTCCTGGCCTCTGTGTACTGTCACGGGAACTTTGATGTCTTATTTTTAGATGAGCTTTTGTGGTTTTAAAATTAAAGTCTGATTATAGCCAGGTATTAGTTTCAGTGAAAAAAATTATGTGGAAAACTTGACACATGCTGGTCAGCAAGGAACATGCTGGGCAGTGGGAATCTCGACTCAATTACCTGTCTGTAGGGGTTGAAATTTAGTTAGTGTTTTATGGTTAGGCACCAGCTGATGTGAAGATGTTGCTTAACTGAAGAGCCATTATTTACCGTTAATAAAACTGATACCATGACAAATTCCTTATGGCGTAGATGTGCTATCATATCTTGGCAACGGCAGCACAAGAAATTATTCTGCCTGGCTTGCACTCTTGTCTTCATTGTAAAAAGAAAAATAATGAGGCTGTAATTACCCAGCTTGGAACTAAACGAACCCAACTGAAAGTGCTGAATGATTAAAGATGACTCCTAACTGCTTCCCAAATGTGGCTTGTTTGGACACCATCGCTGACAGTGCCAGCTCCTGGCTCTCACTGGGCTGGATCCACAGCCAGCAGGCACAGCTCAGTTGTTTGGACTGTAGTGGTGTCCCAGTTTGAAGTACCGTGGAACAAATAGTGGTAAATATTCCATAAGCCTTGCCAAAATGACCTGTTTGCACGAGGAAGTCAGCATGCAGCAAATTGGGATGAAATTCAGAGCACATGAAACTCTCCATATTGTTTCTTGGGGTAAAGAATCCTATCATGTAGTGGTTTACACCAAGATAGGAATTATTTTGCAGGTGGGATCACACACTTCTCCCTCCAGCATCCAACATTTCCATATTAAATCTATCAGGTTTCTCTAATTTTTCATCTTAACTTTATCTAATAAACCAGTAGAGTCAAGAGTCTTTTTTTTTCTCTCTTTGTGCAACTAAAGATGGGAAAAGCAGGTCTGTTATTCTATTGATTCTAGTTCTCAGTTTCACACAATTTCTTGTTAACCAGTAACACAACAACRAGCAGCCTTACTTCCCAAATTGGTTTAGGTACTGAAAAGCTGGTGACCTTCTGCCTTCAGGACAGAAGTGGTGTGTTTGGTGGAGCTCTTGGAGAGACGAGGATGAGCTTCCCCTGCAATGGAGAGGCATAAAAGAACGTTTCCAGGTGCCCAGCTGGCTGCATTCTTATTCAACTCATCCTTGAAGACAGCTGAGATTTAATTCTATTATTAATGATACATTACAGTGCCTGGAGACTTGGATAAATAATAACTARAAGGGTCTCTTAGCCACAATAAAGAGGATTTTCCCTCCTGGTCRCTCAATTTGAGCCCTCATTCCTGCAGGAAGGCAGGTAGTGCTGCTGTGGAGCACACACCTCTTGTCCGACCTGCGAGATCTCCTGCTGGTTGCCATAGAGATGGAGAGCTGAGGCCCTTTTGTGGTTTTTTTCTGCACTTCAAATGCCTGTTTGGTACCACTTTCCCTTGTTCAGCAGCTCAGTCCCTCGGGCCTACATCTCAGCGTGAGGAGGGCAGCTGGCAGTGGGACATGTTCGGRGATCCAGCATGTTGTAGAGGTTTTAAAAAGCTGAAAGCAATTATTTGAGGGATGTTATMAAAAGAAATTATTTAATCCACAGAAGTGAGTGGCAACAGGGGTCTGTATGAAAACGTTTAACTCTGTGTCCAAAAAGCTGTAATCCTGCATAAAAGTGAAAATTTTACACCTGTCTGAGAAAACCCGGCCCAGCTTTGGGAGAAAGTAAGAATCYGAAACAAACACAGTGAACTAAGGGAGTAAGAAGAACCCTTTGAAAACTGGAAATCCTAGAATAACCATAAGGGAATAGTGGTGACATGAACAGCAGTAAATAAAACACTTCTCAAAGCAGCAGGGAGTGAGATTGGCCATGCTTAGGTGAGGAAGGTCTGTCTGCTGGCAGGGACCCACGAGAGCATCAGGCCATCCATCTGTGATGGCCATGGAGGAGCTGCCAGTAACAGAGCAGACAAGGTTAATGTTCTGGGCTGGGTAAAAATCTGTCTTTGTAGTGGTCACTTAGCCTTCTGTCCTTCGAGAAGCGCCAAAAGGAGGTGATAGTACCTCTTTTCCTTTTGGCTATTTAAAGGAATCAGTTTTCTGAGGCTGGGACTATGCCTTAGGACCTACTGCTTCAGTAGGGAAGGAGCAGGGACCTCAGTTTGAGACACTGGTGTAGCACCACCCCTTGAGAACTGAACCCAAATGCTCCCAGGTCACCAGGCAAGGCCTGTTTTTATTTCATGTACACTGTCAGCACAAACAGAATATTTTGTTCTCTGACCAGAACACAGAGCACTTCCCATGGAGCACCCTGAATTCCTGCTGCTCTCAGACAAAATCACGGGGATGCTGCGCCTCCCTGATCTCAGTGTCTCTGGTCTTGGGAAGAGCTGGAATAGATAAATGGCACCATGTCAAAGGACACGGGATAGCACAGGACACAGGAACAACCTTGCTGGGCTCATCCTGGCTGTTGCAGTGGTCAGCTGCTTCACCAGAAGGCATTTGGTTACATGTACTCCCTTAATTAACCAACATGGAAAGCAAGGAAACACAGCAGGAGGTTAGGCTGTATTTTTTCCCAGCCATAGGTAGAGAATGAGTGTATATGGTGAAGCCTGAAGATTGCAGTCCTTTGACTCACTCAAAGGATTAATAAYCTGAGTTTGATCCCTCACCATTCCAGAGCAGGAGTCCCCTTTTCAGACTTTTTGGAATAAAACCATGTAAAAGCCCATTTAGCTGAGAGCACAAGTCAGAATCAAAATATTTACTTGCCTGCTGCACATCGGCAATAGGAATCCTTGTCTGGTTGCCAAACACCGCTGAACAATCATCTGTTGGCTGGGTGGCTCTGGCATTAAACACAGTATTAAACACTGACAGAGATGAGTATTTGCTTCTTATCAACAAACCCCTTTGCTCTTCAAAAGGCAGAAACACAACTGCCAACCCAGCCTGCTCCTTGATTTCTTCCAGCTACATTCTCTGGCAGAATCAGAGGGACAAAGGGAAGAAGTGCCTGTTTGTGGGCCTCAGGGCATCTCCTGCTTCCCTGCCAGCAACATCCGAGCAGTCAGTCATGAATCGGCTTAATACCTCTCCTGCTGCACCTTCTCATCCTGACAATCATTTTTAGCTCTTTCTGTATATCTGACCCTTCCTAGCAAGCAGAATGAACCTATTTAATTAATACTTGCATGTTCTTCCCCGCTCTGAACACACCCCTGAGCCGACAGAGATGCTATTCACGCTGCGTCCCAGGCAAGAAAGCTTTTACCAGTGGCATGATTTTCTGATGAAGCATGTGCTGGATGCATGACCGTTGTSGGTTTACACCGGAGAAGCTTCTGGAGTCCTTTAGACAAACAAATCCCTGACCAAGCAGGGTTTATGCGTGTTTTGTAGCCTTTGTGCCGYGAACCAGCTTCCGCGCTTGCTCCTATCAGCAGCAGGTAAAGTGCTTCTTATACAGAGTGTGTGAGGGAGGTTGGAATGGGCTGTGGGACCCCTGGGGAAAAATGGGGTGTAGGGCAGTGCTCTCACTGCCTGGGGACTCTGGCTTGCCATGAGATCCGAGTTTGAGACCTGCTTGTATTTGTTGCAGCTGCAAAGAGGCTACAGTCAAGTGACTTCTTTTGCTGTCAAGTGACTTCTTTTGCTGTCAAGTGACTTGTTTTGCAAGAGCCTTTGGACAGAAGGAATTTTGCAGAAATGAAAGATTAGAGGGTGCATGTTGATGATGGGCTTCCAGCAAAGGCTTGGAACTGGGCTTTGGAGACTATTAAACACAAAGTTCGTTTATTTCCCAAATTGAGTACATTCCCTAGGGAAAAATGAAAAAAAAAAAGAGTTTGGGCTGGGACTCCAACCTATCTAGTTGGGACAAACCTTTTGGAGGTGTTTGGCTCAGAGGCAGAGGAGATAAGGCCGGTGGAGAGAAGTGGCCAGGAAGGGGGAAGGGATGAGCTCGTGGAGTGAAATTGCCCAGAAGCAAAGCACAGCCACTCACTTCGTAATGAAAAGCTTTATCATCTCTGCAGAGATTAGTGGAGCTAAAAATAGCTTCGGCTCAAAGTAAACAGTTTTTTGAGTGCGCTCTGCCCTGCTGGAATGCCAGCCCCGCACAGAGCCACTGTTCCAGCAGCCACAGCCATGTCCCCGTGGTCCCAGTGCCCAGAGGGGCTCCCCACAGTCCGGCTCGACTCCTCAACCCTGCCCGTTAATAGGGGTGACCCCGGAGGGGGGTCACTAATGAGTTTAGCCTMATTACAAGCTTTCTTGTGTTTCAGTTGTTGAACCTTTCTGGATGAGCAACTTCTATAAAAACAAAATGGGTCTGAACACCGGGTAATTCATTGAGACATCCCAACACCCACTCTCTTCCCTAATCAGCAGCAAACTGTGTCCCTCCCTTGACAGCAAAAAGAGTGGCTTGTCACTAAAGCTGCATTTACTAGTCAGTTTCTCTTCTCATGAATCTCCAAGTGAAGCTGTTATTTGATAGCTTAAGACATCCACTCTTGCCTTAGGGAGCCCAGCACAACATTGAAATATGTTCCGTGGGGGKTTTTTTTGGTCAAAAATAGTTTATTTAAAGTATTTATTTTATGGGAGGAAGTCTGGAARAAAAACAGGTTGTCACATTTTTTTCCATGCGTATCTTGTGCCATTCCACGTTTCCTTGCAATCTTGATGACATCAAGTGACACGGAGACCTCAACGCCTGGGAAATGCAGCGGGAAGCTGCTCTTACGTGAGGAGGCTGCGTGCTACATCAGCGGCTACCGCAGCGCTGCTCCGACCCTGGCAGCACGGGCTTCTCAGGGAAGCGAGGCTTAGGCTGCAAAAACATTCGGGTCAGAGGCAGGTCAGATCCTTCTGAAGTGACAGCTTGTCTCCTTGGGCTCCAGAGCTTCCCGGAGGGTCCTTTGTGCTGGTGGTTTTCCTCGCCGTGCAGTCCAGCACGGCAGTGCCGCGCCGGGGCTGGGCTTCTTTACATTGGCACCCTCGGGGATACTCTCACCTCGTTTTGACGTTTACCCTACAGAGTGCTCTGGTTTTGTYCCCCCTCCAGCTAAAGGTTGGCAGTCAACCCACGGAGCAGCTTCTGGAGCTGTGTTCTGCCATCGCAGAGCAGCAAAGGTGGCACCTGCAGCACGGGCTGCTGGCCATCGCAGGACCGTCCTTTCCCTGGGGCATTGCTCTCTGCATCCCTCTCTGTGGCACAGAACTGAAAAATCCACAGTTCGCTGCAGACCAACGGCAAGGTCAAAAGCAGCAGAGCCAAACCTCCAGTTCTCCAGAGTGGTAATGGCATCACCGCCGGTCCTAGACTACGCAGGACAGCACAGTATGAGGCAGATGGATACAACAGGCAGTAAACACCTCACCAAAGACAAACGTATGAGTAAAGTAGAAGCCACTAAAGGCTGATTGTGGCTGCAGCTGAGTCAGTCAGCTCAAGGCTGTGACACCATCCGTCACACAGCGTGTGCCACGCCAGGCAGCTCCAACATCTGCTCATTACAGTGAGATAGGAACCACGTTTATCCGGAGTCCACACCTCCGGATGAATGTCTTATGGTGSACAAAAGCAATAGGACAAGAGATGGTGAACATGAGCATTAGCTAGAAGTTTGGGTGTATTTCCAGAGGAAAATGTCAACTTTTGCTTAAGAACACAAAGACTGAACACATTGAAAGCCATGCATTCTTATCCTAATACGTTAAGATTTCAGGCAAAATTTGTGGCATCTCAGGATTCTTTCCTCTCACCTTGTGAAAAAAACACACCCAAATAGTCTGTAGAAAATCTTAAACTGAATTTTTTTACTTAAAAAGAGTTTTGATGGAAAATGTTTGTCTAGTCCTTGTAGGGGATGGTATTAGATGAGAAARTCACTGTAAGGACACACAAGTGTGCACAGAAAAGGACAGACTCTTTGGCAGATGCTTTGGGGGGCTTGGTTCCAGGACCACACACACGATTGGGAGCTTTGAGCAAGACAAGACATGTCTTATTCTAGAAGTACATATTCTGAGCTCTTGGTTTCCAAAGTACTTGGCTGTTGCCATTGTCCTTTGTTGTCTGTGCTGTAATGGTACTGGCCACAGGCTGCCAAGGAAATGCCTGGGTAACTGGTGTAGCACTTGCATCCTTACCAGACTTGGCCTCCAAACCCTGCAGTCCAAGTGTCAGTGTGAAGCTGTAACCTCCTGGATCCTTTTCAAATGTAAGCTGGAGTAAAGGGAAAACTGCAGCCTTGGCCAGACCAGCACAGCAGTCTCCTGAGGCTGTGCTGTCCCTTGGCACAGCAGAGCCCTCCTCCCTCCTTGGCATTCCATGAAGASAGGCAGGGCATTGTGGTAAATCCCTTAGTGCTGCTTTTGGGTGAGCAGCAACGTGTGACTCAAAACAGCTGGAGAGAGATGAGTTTTGCCAGGTGATGCATCTCAGGAAATCAAATGGGCTTCCTGGGGCTGGTTTTGAACTAAAACTGATTTGAATCAGCAGGCTGCACAAGATTGGTTTGGGGCTGCACTGAGCATGGGTATGTTTGGCTCTGTTGAGGTCCACTCCCCTTCATCTGTGCCTCAGCATTGTTATCAGGGTGTTTCCTGTGCTGCTTGCCGCTGTTGTTGGTGTTTTTATCTCTTCCTGTGATCCTGTGGGTATTTTTCACAGCAACCACCATGTTTTTGGGCACACACGGATTCTGGCTGGAGGTGGTGATGGCAGCAGATTTGGAGAAGGTCCAACTGTGCAGGGCGGTGCYGGCCTGAGAGGCTGGTGCTCTTCACCTGGCACTGAGTGGCTCTGGGTCCCATCTGTCGTGGGAGAGCTGCAGGAATGCAGAGACGCCGCTTCTGTGCCTGTCTGGTGCTCAGTGAGACAGTGGGTTGGGAAAGCCAAGTGCTCCTGGCTCACACCACTCACTTTGCATACAACCTGAGACAAAARCTCACCTAGCTCGAGTGGGGACCAGATCCATTCCTTGGCAAACACCCTTTGTGCTCCCCAGTTGAGTTGTGAGGACCTGAGTGTTCTTACAGCAAGAATGGAGCAAATCTTTCACTCTCAGCAAAGCAATTACCACTAATGAGCCCTGTTCCAGTCTGAGCGTTCAGGCAGGAGCAGGCAGCACTAGGGACGTTCCTGGGTGCTCACACACCTTCCCTCCACACTGGTGGGGCTGTTCTCCTGCCCAGCCCCAGGGGATGACTGCAACCACCTTAATTGTTTGGCTTCAGCCACTCAGTGGGGTCTGCAAGGCTGATGGGACACCAGGAGGTGATGCCRGCCGGAGGGACATTCCTCGGTCCCTGTGGTACCATGTGGTACCAAGAACAGCCAAAATTTCCTCTTCTTCTCTAGTGACCCCGAGCTCACTGAGAGCTCCCAGGCTGTGCTTCACACAGCAGGGTGGACACGAAGGCACGTGTTTTAAATGTGGTACTGCCTCAGCACCTTCCCCCTTAAATCCAGRTGCTGTCACCAGCTAGCTCTGCACTTCAGCCCCAAATACAGCTGGCACCCAGGGGCAGATGAGCTGAAGTACTCCTGGGTTTTACTCCGTGGGAGTCAGTGGAGCAAGAAGCTCTGCAAAGAGACACAAAGCTGTATTTTTCTTGGGGGGCACTTTCCCAGTGCTACACCTGGTGGGACAKCTCAGGCTGCATGAGGTGTGATGATGTCTTTGGCCAGGCCCTGACGGAGAGGATAAACGGTGGGATGCAGGTGGGACGTGCATCCAAGCAATGTGTTGGAGAAACCTGGGGGAGCAGCAGGCAGGAGGGAGCGCCCGGCAGCAGAAGCCACAGCGCATCGGGAGGATGCTCGGGCACATGCAGCTGCCGGGGGATGGGGTTACACGCCGAGGCTAAACAAAGATCCCTGTGAAAAGGAAACGGATCCCTCCTGCCGACTGTAAGGTAGGAGCCGAGCGGGAGCTGCTTGACATCATCGGGCAGAGCATTGGATTACAGCAGGCAGGGACTGACTCGAGGGGAGGAGAACACGCCCCTTGGCCCCACAAGTGCAACTTCATTTAGCAGCTCCCAGTAGAAGGAAACTGCAAGTCTGAAACTGGTTGCGGCTCTCCCGGCCGGCTTGGCTGCTCGCCACAGCGGGCAGAGACGCCAGGAGGGTGTAATCCAGCCTCGATTCCCTCCTCGGCGGCGGGACCACGGGACTCGGGAGCTGGGAAGCGGCGGGAGCCGGGGCTGTAAGTAGGGCTGTGCACGCTGCGGYGGGGGCGAGGGGCTGGGGGCGACAGGGACGCTGCCCGGGAGCGCGGCGAGGGACTGCCCTCCTGCCCTGGCGTGGGAGCCACGGCAGCCCCACGAAGCGGGGCTTTGTTCGGAGATGCGGKGAACTTTTACCCAACCGACTGCCAACAGCCAGGGTTTGGCTGGCCGCAAACCGTGGGCTAAAAAAGCAGAGCTGCATCCCGGTTTTTCTACTGTTGGGAGAAGCCGCTCGCAGGCTGATGGCAGGGACGTGGCTGCTGTTTCGCTTGGGAAATAACGCGGTTCAGCACTCGCTGCCGAGGGGTAGCAGGGAGAGCAGACTCAGAGGATGGAAATCACAGAGGAGCGTGGATCAGGGACCCCCGTGGGGATTTCTGGCCTCATTTCTAGCATGTGTCCGTTTATCCTGAGCGATTTGCCGGAGGGAATCCCTTACAGCACGGGGCTTGCTCTGTGCTCGCACGGGAATGGACACCAGCCTGTGGGACAGGCACCCTGTGTGCCGTCAGTGCGGRGCCGTGGTGGGAATCCATCCCTCGGGGTGTCAGGAGCCGGGGGGCTGCCCGGGACTCCCCTCGGAACTGCGGGCACGAGCAGAGCTTTCAGAGCGTGGCAGCACAAGCAGGCTCGGAGACTTGCTGGCATCCGGCTTTCCAGGCAAATGTTTTAAACGGCGAAGACTTGGGATAAAAAAAGAACTGCTGTGTGGTGGTATTCTCAGGAGGCTTTGCAAATTCCTCCACCTCGAAGCTGTGTGTCTTTCCTCTCTCTGGATTCCCCTAAGCAGCTGGTAGCGAGCCGCGGTGGGGAGCTCTCACATGCATGTAATGCCTTCGCCCCAAAGGCGTGTTTGGGAAATTTCCCTTTGCTGGGAAGGGGTAAATGGTTCTGCAGATGAAGAGCCAAGAATAGCTGTGAACCCAGAGGCAATGCCCTGGGTGGCTGGGCTGGTGACTCAAACTGGGAGGAGGACGAGCTGGGGTCAGTGAGCACGAGGCAGCTGCATCTGGGATGCTGCTGCAGTGCGAGGGTGAAGGGGGATTTACAGAGCGGGTACGGCTTGATCGGGTGGCTGAGACTCTCAGGTGGTGACAGCCCCTCAAGCTCTGGGCTGTGTGCTCAGCGTGCCTGGCTTGGTTACTGTGGGGCAGTGCTTGGCTTCTGAGACTCTTGGCTGGAAAGAGCCACCGTGATAATGTGTGCCCACCCAACTAAGAAACTGTCACCTTTCAGCTCTTGCGAGGGTTGGTGTTTGGGAAAGGAGAATGCGTGAAGGGATCCTCAGTGGCTGTATTTGTTTACAGTGCAGGTGCAGGTTAAATGGCCATTTACAAACATGGATGTACTAATAGTGCCTAATACACCTTGGGCACAGAACACAGCATTGAGTCCTTCAGACAGAGTTCCACATGGGTGTGAGTACCCCATGCCATCGTTTTGGGGGACACTTTCCACAGAGTGCAGACTCAGATGCCTCTGAGAACTGGGGGCCATTAACTACAGTACTTGGGCTTCCAGCACAGGCAGCTTGGTCATGAAGAGATGAAACCCAGGAACGTTCACAGCTATGCATCTTCCGACCAACCACCTGATACTTCTGTACCCAGTGGCCGATTCTGAGGAGATGCACAGGCACATGATGAGCTGGAGGGGGGAGTTTTGCTTTTTGCCTGTATCCTCTCATTCCAAAGAAAAGTAAATCTACTTCTGAGCCCACTCAGAGGAATACTCACTGGCACACAACCTGGCTGCCCAAAATAACTATGGAAAACGTTTTCCAAGTTGCTAACATTTCCTGATCTCCCACATTTCAGAGCCAGTTCCTGCAGCACACTGCTGTGCCTTAATGCCTCCAGCCTGTCTGGGCACCAAAGCACCAGCATCATTCCTGTTTTACATGGGCCTTGCACAAAGCACATGATTTCCCTGAGCTCACACAGGTCTGTAGAATAGGGGATGAATCTACAGGTCCATAAAGACCAGCAGACGCTTCAACCCAACTTTTTGTTTGCATTTCTGTGTCACCCTGTTCTGGTCTCTCCCATGTTCACCTTTCAATTGTTTCTCCACACCCTTAGGGGTTTCTTTAGTGTCACCAAAGCTGTTTATAATGGACTGATCCAGAAAATAAGTTTTCCATCACAGCACCCATTTTAGAGAGGATGAGAGGGGAAAAAAGCCTAATGCTTCTGATTGTCTTTTGCTCATGACTAGAAAAAGCCAAGTCATAAAGAAAACTGCTTGCCAGCATGAGCCGGTGAGAGTGGAAGGTTCAGGTGTTCCATGGGCTTTGTCCCAAGCTCCTCGTGGTGGCAGTTAGAAAGGCTGAGACATCGCTCCAGGCCTTGGCTGGCACCTGTAGCACGAACAGGAAGAGCAGCAGTTGGACTATGAACTGCCTGGGCCCCACTTCAAAACTCTCGCTCTCTCTGAGCCTTAAGGGAATATGTACTTTACACCACTCATTTCTGGTTTCCACAGCGAGTTCCCGAGCACTTCCCTTCCCAGTGTGCCCTGGAGAGGGCCGGGTGCTCTTTGCACAGCTCCTCCGTGCAGGCTCGTGTCYGATCGCAAGCCGGTGCCTGGGGAACTCCCCGTCGGGCGCCGAAATGCCATTTCTGTTGATATTTGCAGTGACGTAATAAGCCAAACATATCCCCACCAGAGTGTCACCAACTTTACCGGGATCACCGTTTTCTCAAAGTGTAATTAATCTCTGGTGCTCATTGCCATGAGATGTCGGTGGAACAAAGAGCTCTGAAGGCATTTTAATGGATATCAGGTAGTTATCTCGGTAACAAAACAATCCCGGGTATGATTAAGAGGATATTGCATTTTAAGGGTTATAACACCTCCTGGTCCAGAGTCATTAGTGACTTATGAAAAACATTCCATTACAATTAGAGGTTTTCTTGTTCCTCTGAAGCCGAGGATACCAGCTGCTGCTGGAGACGAGGCACTAGACGAGGCAGTCTGGCTGCTCTGGGAGGACCAGGCTGCTGTCCTGACCAGCCGTGCGTGCAGCCTGTTGTTTACCCAGCAGCCACGAGACACAAGAACAACCTTCTCTCTGCTGCCATCACCTTGCTCGAAACCAGGAAGGATTTCCTCTCTGGATCAAAGCAGGACCATCACAGCTGTTGTGTAGAAGAGTCTTGAATTCTACCAAAAAACCATTCTGGGGTGTGGTTTTTTGGAACATACATTGATTTTGAAGCAATGCTGAGAGGACTAAGGTTGTTYCGTGTGTTTGCTCCTTTTGGGTGACAGCTGGTCAACGTGGAGGGAATCTGAACCCCAAACACACACATCGTGCACATTGGATAGGACAAGAGAAAATGGCCTCAAGTTGCACCAGGGMAGGTTGAGGTTGAATATTAGGAAAAATTTGTTCACCAAAAGGGTTGTCAAACGCTGAAATAGGCTGCCCAGGGAAGTGGTGGAATCACTATCCCTGGAGATACTAAAAAGATGTGTGGATGCAGCACTTGGGAACATGGCTTAGTGGTGGATTTGATGACCTTAAAAATCTAAATGATTCTATGCTGATGCCCTTGTAATTAGTTCTGGATGGGGTATGGATGTTTATCCAATGAACATATCCACTAGGGTCCCAAAATAATCCATGGTACCTCGATGCGTTACAGGACCACATTAGAAAATGTCARATGTTCTTTAACAAGTCACTGTAGCCCATGCTTAGTCACGCTGCATGGACTAATCCATCTGCCACCATTAAAGCTCCAGACTCCCTGCCTGGGATATTGCCTGGCCTTTGTGCTGAGGGGCCTCTGGAGCTCTGCCCATCACCCTGCGAGCAGCAGGACCAGATGAGCCAAAAGAGGACAAGCCTTTGTGGGTGGAGCAAGGGGCTCAGCTTCAAATTTGCAGACTCCAGATGCCCAAGCAAGGGCTGTGGGGAGAAACATCTGGCCAGAGCCAGGCCTGCAGGGTTGGAAAGCCAATACCAGTTGCTGAAGAGGTTTTTGTCTCCAAAAACCAGCTATTTTTTGAGAGAGCAAGTGCGGGTTTCCCTTCATGTCCCATCAGGAATAAGGCTGCTCAATGATAACTTCTATTTCAGAGCATCRTTGCTCCAATTTGCTTTAAGCCTCTCTTGGCAGAGGCCCACATATTTTGAGATATTTTGCAACACTCCTGAAGTGCTGGAGGTTTAACTGTTTSGGCTGCGTAACTCGTGAGCCAGAGCAGGGCAGGAAGGCAAAGGAGGAAAATAAAGACTMGTGGATTTCCAAAGCTGGCTTTCTTCCTTCCTGCTTTTGTTTGCCTGCTTGGTGCCCGAAAAGGGCAATGCGTATTCCCAGAGTTGTGGGAATACTGTTTCTTTTCCGGTCCAGTGTTTCCAGTAAGCACTTTGCTATAAATGGGRTTAAGACTAACAAAAGTTTATTGTTAAATCCCTGTGTCTTTGTTTAGCTGCTGTCATGATCATAATTAGCATTTTCCACTTCTGCAAGCCTGTCATCTGCAGAGCTGAAAGTGCTTTAAAATATTTGAAGCATCTAACAGGGGGAGGGAGTATTAATAGCTCCATTTAACAGATGGGCAAACTGACACATAAAAGCAGCAAGTGCCCTGTCCTTGAAGCAGGGCCAGAGCCAGCAAGTAGTCGGCTCCAACTACAAAGTTTTGAAAGTGGGTCAAAAAAATAAAGAGAAAGGCTGTAGATCTGTTCCAGTTTGGAAAATGATGGGAAATAGTTCCAGCCACAGTGCTACTCAACCCAGATGGACCAGACAGATGAATTGCTGGATGAGCTACTACTTATATGGTTAAATGGTTCATCTCTTGATTTCTGTTCTGCTAACATTTGTCCCTGGGACAAAGGGAAAAAACACAGTCCATGATGTTCCAAAATAGTCAGAAAGCTGAAACAGCTGCTAAAATAAGCAAGTGTCCTGTTGGCTGGGCTGTGCAGGTCAGGGCATTGCAAAGCACCCACAGATGTTGAGGCCACAGAGGAAATGTCTTAGAGCAGGGCCTGGGGACAGCGGGAGGAGGCTCAGCTGTGCACAAACAGCAGAGACCCGAGGAGCTGGACACAGACCCAGCACAGCGACCAGAACTACCAGGTTAAACTTCCCCTTTCAYCTTGGAGAAGCTGATATGGGAGTTTCACTTCTTTAAAGGGCAGCAGAGCTGCAAAGCAATATTCGTTTATACCCTGGAGGCAGCCACTGGTCCCTGCGGTGCTGATCAGGACATGAGTGGTCTCCGTTCTCSCAGCACCTGTGGGAGGGCAAAGGGAGGAGAAGCTAAACCAGAGAGGACTTCTCTGTGCAGCCCAGCTGGACTTCCCTTGTGCTTTAACACAACAGTCCAAGTCTGTTAGCACAAACCCTCCTGAGAAGGTGCCGTATGAACACACCATCCCACAGCCTCTGCGCTGGCATTTCCGTGTTCACCAAGCCAGGCTCCATCTGAGTCTGCTGGGCAGAGCCCTGCCAGCCCCTGCTGCCCCTCTGCTATCCTGGTCACAGAGTGGGAAGAGCAGCTGAGCTTTGTGCTTCCCAAAACAAGCACAGATAATGTTTTCTTACATTTTTTTTCCTTCTTTCCCAGAAACTGCTGTCCTGCTGCGCATGGAGCGTGTTTGAAGTCATGTCCAGAAGGAAAGTCCACTAAATCAGGTAGGGATTCACACTATGGCTGATGAAGTTTTTATGCACAGGGAAATATGACAAACAGAAATGTTTTTTTTCCTTCCTGTAGCATTGAGTCACTTGACCTCCCTTAGTATTCTGAATTAAGAGATGCTAGAAAGCTGCTAAGAGGAAAAAAATACCAACAATTCTGCCATAGTGACTTTGCTGCTGTATTGTCCACACCTCACAGCCATGTCCTTGTACCAAGCCATGTTCCAGCAGTGACTCTGAGGCAGCCCCCAGTGCCAGTTGTGCTTCCCAGCCTCTCCCTGCCAGCGATGGGCATGTGCTGTGCAAACCCTGCTAAAGGCTGCCCACATGCTTTGCACAGGAATGTTGTTTGCCTGTACATAACCACGTGAGTTTTATTCTGTGTGTAGAGTCAGCCCAGCAAGATCCAGGGAAGTCCCAAAGCTCAACCTTTTGTGGCTCCTGTGTAAATGGCAGGTCCTTTCTGTGGTTTCACTCCTGTGGCTCCTGCACTCGGAGCATCTCCTCTCCCCTCAGATCATGCCACTGCTTTCTCTTGTTCCTGGGCTGAGCTTTCCCTTGCACAGAGCTGCCAGGGTCATTTTGTTTGAGACCTGCAGTACAGGATCTCAGAACTCTTTGCTGCACATAGACATCCCTCCCTTTGCAGATCTCTCAGGGCAGTTCATCTCTTGCATCCAGCGTCTTCCCTACATATGCTGGAGACACCTCGTGTCCTTCTGCGCCCAGGCTGCACTTCAGGGCACGATAAAATAGTTGGCAATTGGTTTTATTAGGAGCTTTCCCTTTTCTGAGACTGAAACTGGCCAGGATCACTGAGCATCGCCAGTCTAACGTTACAGGCACGTCTAGAGCACTGCTTCAGCTCGAGTTTAGGTGTCACATCCCTGGGGCCTTAGGCAGACAGATTTACCCTGCCTGCAGGAAGGATCAGGAGCTGCTGTCACCTGACACAGCTCTAAGGAAATTCTGCMGCTGTCACAGAAATCTTCAGCAATGGGGGTGTGCAGCCTGCAGAGCTTTCCCTGCCCAGGTAGGGGTTCCAGCAAGGTAGCGCAGCCAAAGGGGCTCTTGATTCCACTGGGTRGCAGGAGCCGTGGAGCCACCTGACAGGGCTTGGCTCAGCCACCCCTCACTGCCAGCCTGTTCTGAATCCCAACACTTGCCTTTTCTGTGGTATGTCAAGCACCAATAGCACCATCCCAGCCACCCAACCCTTCTCACAGCCCCCAGACAGGTCTCCCTCATCGTTATCTTCCCAAGCAAGCACTGTGCCAGAGTGGGAGGGGYGGGTCCCGTTGGTGGCTTCCTTGCAGTGGAGCAGACACACAGGGCAGCCAACTCCGGGGAGCAGAGCTAAGCCTGGTTTTGCTAATCAGCTTCATTCTGTACTGACACTCTTAAGAGGTGCCCTGGTTATTTTTAGGCACCRCTGGGAGCTGCCAGGGCTCTCGCACCTCAGGAGGCTTCACAGGCTTTCGCTCAGCCCCTTACACGGCACTGAGTCAGGAGGACTCTTTGGATGCTGGATGCAAGTTCCTGTGGGATTGTGCAAGCCTCAGTGAGGCAGAGACAAGGCAGGTGGCTCTCAGCTTCATGCACCCTGTGCTGAGCAAAGCCTCCTCAAGCAGCAGCAGCCAAACCTGCCTGGTTACAGCCCTCACAACTCCTCTTCCAAGCTCAGCTCCCCTTCCCCATTATGCAAGCACTGCTTTCACACAGCAGCAGAGCTCAACTCCTCAGATCACCAAGAAGACCTGGACTAAATCTCTGTTTCCATCTAGGCATAAAAATAAGGACTCATCCTTGCTTATGTCTGTCCTTGTAGAGAAGTCTCCCTCAACCCAAAGACAGAGCTACACCCCAAAGGCTGCTGTGGGTTCACCTTCCTCTTAYATGTGACAAGGGCAGCTGTGCTAGAGAACAGCCCCAGCTGCATCTCCTCAGTACTTGTTTGACTTCTCCTTACCCAGGGAGGCCTGCCAGGTGTTGGGGAGGTTGTGCTGGGGTCTAGCATCCCTGGGCCAGGAATTCAGGTGGGGTTTTAGAAGGTGATGTTGACTCCAGTGCCTTGGTGTGATCAGAAGAGTTGTGGGGCCACTGGGGAGTTKCCAGCCTTTGAGGTGGAATCCATTGGGACTTTTCTTCCTGAACAATCTGGGGGAAGGCGGAGAACCAAAGTCTGAAGGGGATCCCCATTGCAAAGGAATTCACCCCATGGTCCGGGTGTGATAGGGTGTCTGCACGTGGAACATGCCTGCCACAGCAGCTGTGGGGCTTCTGTAGCTGAAGGGTCACTGGTCTGTGGTTTGTCTGCTTTGCAAGTTCAGGCATTAGCAGATCTTCCACACAGTTGCTGGCTTTGTTCGTGTAAAAATACGTTGACATATAAAGGYAAATAAGTAGGAAGTTGTGAGAAAATAAAAGCAATGGAGAAAGGACTCATAGCCCCAGACTCCTTACAACTTTGAAAGGGTCCCTGCAGGGGACAGAGGGTCCTGTGGGTGCTCATGGCTGTTCTGGGGTTTGGGTCTCTGCCGTGCAAAAGTCACAGCGCTGTGTCCRCCCAGTGCGAGCCTGGCTTGAGGAGGTGAAAAATGGGCAGGGAGAAAGGTGCCAGCCTGCCATGTCCTAAGGCCTGCTGGGGCTGAGTGTGCCTTATCCCCTCTGTCACTCCATCCCTCAGAGGGACATGTGTCTTTCAGAGGTGGGGACGAGCCACAGTGCCCTGATTCATTAGCACCTTGAGGCTGAGGGATGTGAAAAACAAGCTCGACCTGGGAACAAAACAAAAATACAACTGCTGTCACGGCAACTGTCTCCAGATGCACAAGGAGACCAATTATTTCCATTAATCAACTTAGCGAGAAGCTGCAGAAGAGGCTTAAGCTGTGCCGAGGGGAGGGAGGAGCACAGGGGCTCCATCAAACYGTGATTCTTCCCGTGGTGGGGGATTTTTGGAGCAGATGCTCAGCACCCATGCCCCGTAGGGACTGGCAGAGGGGTGCTGCCTGCTCCAGGCGTGGGGATGCAGGCTGGCAGCACTGCGTGGCCAGAGCTGGGCACTGTGCTGGAGGCAGACAAACGGATGGATGGATGGATGGATGGATGGATGGATGGACAGGCAGCTCCCTCTACCATTGCCCACGCATCCCAGTGCTAACAGGATGCCAGCAGGGCTGAGCAGTGCCCTCCCGCCTCCCCCAGCCTCCCCCAGCCTCCCCCTGTCCCCTGGGGACCGCAGCAGTGCAGAAAGGACTCGCCCTACCCCGGCGCCAAGGGCTGGCCGTGATTTTGAGATGTGGCTGGACCGTTTGTTACGTCAGCGGGAAGGCAGGCAGTGGCTGTGAGGATGTGGGACAGCAGGAGGTGCCTTGGGACTGCAGCTGGGGGCTCTGGGGACATGCTGAAGGCCAGGAGGGAGGGGAAGGAGTTTGGSGGGCTTGGCAGAGCTAAATACAAGGTTTGTGGAGTCATATGGGAGTCAGTCTAAGGCCARCCTTAAACCTGGGGCTAAGCAATTAGCTGTGAGTTCTACAGGCATTAAGTGATCTTCATACTGTAAAACCAGGCCAGATAAAAAGAAGGGATCTATTTGTGGACACTGAACCTCAGCTGTATCTGCTCCTATAAAAATCACAATTTTCCAGTAAGTCCTAGAGAATGCTAGAAGCTCTGTTCCTGCAAAACCACTGCAGTGGCTGGAGCAGCTGTGATGTCTGTCCTGGCTGAATTTATCATGTTTAGTGTAAGAGCCAGAGGGCACAGAGTTATTACAAGGAATCCCACAGCAAAAACCTTCCAAAAATACCAGTGTGCCATACCTAACTTGATATCTCTTCATCGCTGAAGTGTGGTGAGGTTTTTCCGTGCTATTCTCACCTGGAAAGAAGCTGCTCAGCACATGAGATGGACACATGTGTCCTGGTAGGAGATCAGGCTTCTGCCCTGCTCCTGCCTGTTTTCTCCTCAAGCCGGGAAACTCAGGGCTCAGCAGTTTGGAGCCCATCARTTCTGGCCAGTAAGAGCCACCACCACCACATTGTGGAGAACACAGAGCCAACAGGAAAGCAGGGGAGCTCAGTGTCTGCTGCAGACTCTGTCACCAGCCTGACACAGCTTGTTGCATGTGTAGCTGCTGCCGGACTGGGCTCCCAACAGGAGCATCTTCATCCTCAGCTGCATCTTCAGCTCAGCTTCTGGCCATGGATCTGAACTCTAGTGGATGGGGGTCATGACACATAGTGAGGCCTTTAAGGCACAATCACAGGTCTAAAAATACCCCAATAACACCATTACAGAGCCCTTCTTCTTTGATGTACAGCCCCTCACGCATGTTCCCAGACAAGACCCAGTGGAAAATTTGCTGAAATTCCAGCTGGAGGTTGTCAGACAGTTGGTGGAAACCCCCTGACCTCAACTGCTGGCTTCAGCCCTATGGGATATTTTTTTCTCCTCACTGGATGTGACTCTCCCAGCAGGAAACCTCACAGCAAACCCACAGGGAGCACAGAAATCCCGGTGCTTCCGTCTCTGTGCTCTACCAGGCCCCCCTCTTCAGTAAACCATCTTACACTGTAAATATTTTAAAAGCCCATCAGGGCTGTTGAGTATGTTTTGCTGTTGTTATGGATCCAGCCCCAGCAGGAGAGGTCTAATAATAGCCCTTGTACCCTGGAATGAAAGGGCAAGGGGCACTGCACAATGTGAAGGGCTCCAAGGCAACTGCATCACTTCATGTCTTGGTCACTGCAAGTTGGCAACAAAGGGGAGAGAAGTGGGATGTGATGCTTGAGCAGAAAGAGAGGTCACATCCCTGTTCCCAAGCAGAACTTTGGAATTTCACCCCAGAAACATGGCAAGGTTTCGTTTGTCTTCAGGGCTTTACAACTCCAGAAGTTTGGGGAGTGTTAAATCCACTGGTGTGACGCCAAGCAGGAGGGCGAGCGTGTCCTGGGCTGGGCTGTGGGGTGAGGGAACCATCTCCAACCGAAACCTGCGGCTATTGGTCCCAACTGCCACTGGCCAGGACTCTGCCGGGGCTCCTGACGCCAGGAATTGCCTGCAGCGGGCACAGGGAAGGCAGAGGTACAGGGCTCCTTGCCTCGGGTGTCGCAGGGACAGCACAAAGGGCAGGGCTGCGCTGGCTGCCTGAAGGGACAAGGATGTCCAAGCAGGGGCCTAAGCTGCCTTATGCCCTACGGATGCCACGCAGAGAACAGGGCCTTAGGTGGGGAGGAGAACACTGAGAAAGATGAGGGGTTAAGGGGCAGAGCAGGAGGCACAAAGCAGGCGTGGGGGAAGTGGCCGAGTTCAGCCCAGCCTGCTGATAGCCAGCACCAGCACCCAAAAATAGCCCTTCCTAGCCATGAAAAGTTTAACCTAGAAAATGGACAGATGCAATATCGTGTGAAGGGTTTCCTTGAAACTGGAGTCGGGGCTGGGTGTGACTGTAGCATCGATCCAATCCGGGGATCAGCCCTGGACGCTGGCTCAGGTCGTAGGGCTTGTGTTGGCTCCACAGGCACAGAGCCCCGTGCTGAGGGTGACCTGCCAGATGTTCCCAGGTCATTTCTCTGCCACTCTTGCGTTGTTTGCAGTAACTGTTTGCTCTAGTCCCTGGGATCCATGCTGTGAAGCAGGCAGGGGGACACAGGAATTAAATGCAGGCTTGTCAGTGGGACCGAACGGGGCATGGAGGTGACCCAAAAGAGATGCCTCAGTTTATTCTACCAAAAGGCAGAGGAAACATTAAACCSTTTAATTTCCTAGCACCCAACTTCTAAATGGGCAAAACTCAGCCCTGGAATGAGTAGGGCTGGTTTAGCTGCAGCCCCCAGAGCGGAGCCAGCTGCTCTGTCAGCTGCTGGGTGATGTCCCTGGAAAATGCCGGCAAGCCCAGTCACAGTCCAACAGCAAAACCGCTCTGGAAGCCAAGTCCACACCAGCAAAGCCAAGACTATTACAGCTCAGATTTTTTAGTACTCACAAGACACTGTGGAAAAATAAGTCCAAGCCAAGCAGCAGGTTTGGCAGAGCCARGGACAGGAGCAGAGGTGGCTCTGGGGATGTACCTGGTGTCAGTGGCAGCTTCTGAGGGGCTTCCTCACTTGTGGCAGCTGCCCTGGGACAGGCAGCACCACGTCCCCATGGCAGAGGGGACACAGCCTACCTCCAAGGAGGAAACTTCAGAGGAATGTGCAACAGGCAGCAGGTCCAGCTTCCCTGCCCCATCCCTGTGGGCTGACACATTGGGCTGAGGGCACAGGGACTGTTTTCTGTTACTGCCAGCAGAAGGGAGGAAAGGGAGGGCAGGAAAGGACTCTCTGCGAATAAGCTGAATCACCTCTTTGAAGCCTTTGCACATTATGTATACGTGTGCTGTGGGATTATTCCTGCAGCGCCTGGCAAGAGCAGGCCCATCATCCCGTCGGCCCCRGAGTATGAAAAACCAAAGGTGGGGAGCTGGCAGGTGATGCACCTCCCCTTGCAGCCCCTGCCACCCCCAAGTGACCGTTCACAGTGATGCACTTTCAGGTTGAACTGCGTGGGCAAGGGGGAAGGAGATTCCTTTGTTGTCCCTGCAAGATGTTAGAAGCAGTTACTGAGTAAAAACCCACAGAACTGTGGGTTCTGTGCCTGGAAGTATGGAAATGCTCTCTGAAAAATCAGGTTTTTCTATCAAAACTTGAGGCAACTCCTCCCATCACCCTCTCAGCCCAACAACGTCCCGGAGGGAGAGGCTGGAATCTCTGTGCCAGCTGGGAAGGATCTGCCTGCGAGGTTTTTGAGAGCCACCCACCTTGAAAATCCCGAAGGAATTGCACACATATGAAAGCTTTGCTGTGAAATCTGCCTGTCTCCGGCTCTCTGCAAGGAGAGCCGAAGGCAGGAACGCTCCCAGCCGGGGAAATAAATAAATCACATGCGCCATCTCCCGGCCACTGAGCCGGGACCCAGACCCTCACACTTGGTGCCTTCTGTTTTTAAACAGGATCTCATCCTTTTCCCGTCTGAGGGGAAACCGAGTTACTTGGCACAGCGCTGCCACTACCATTGGCAGCTACATCAAGGGACACCGGGAAAATGCTGCACACCAGGGGCTGGCTCCTGCTCCCCAGTTTGGGGAGTCCATCCTAGAAACCAGATGATGGTCCAGCCCTTGGTAAAAGGGCAGGAGGACTCTGGAGCATATCAGCTCTGGACTGGCCTCACTGATTGGAGATGGACCCAGGCTTGTCTGGATCGCTCCTAAGGAAGCCTCCCAAGTCCATGTGACATCTCTTTGGCAGCTGCAGAAGGTCAGCAGTGTCTGGGCTCTGATGAGCTGTGAGGACTTGTCTGGGAATGATGGATGCTTGTCCTGTCCTGGGGAAAAGGCACTTTGCTCTCTGAGCTCATCCAGCCTGCTCCATCCAGAGTAGGTGCCTTATCCCAGGAAGGGCACGCCAGGGACAGAAGGAGGGAAAATGAGGAAAAACAGCTGGGGTCTCTTCCTGGGACAAAGGATCCAGCTTTTCCCAGGGCTTATTTAAAAGGAGCTAGATGGGTGCCAAGCCCATGGAGAAGGTGGATGTTCACAAGGAATTGTTAAATTTGGGGAAACAGGATCTCCTGCAAGATCTGGGTGGGCCAAGCCCCATGTCCCACCAGTGAGCCAGTGCCAGCGCTCCCTGAGCTGGCATCAGCACCAGCAGAGGAGCCCCTGGGGCTACCAAAACACACTGGGTTTCTGTGGGTTTGTGGT
The DNA here is from genome assembly GCA_018881555.1 of Amblyornis subalaris. Taxonomy (NCBI): domain Eukaryota; kingdom Metazoa; phylum Chordata; class Aves; order Passeriformes; family Ptilonorhynchidae; genus Amblyornis; species Amblyornis subalaris. The sequence continues at coordinate 4,187,273 of JACAXG010000068.1, read as the reverse complement.
TACTGCACCCTGCTCAGCTCAGGAACGGAGAGAATTTAACCTCTTTTATCCTGGCTATTGCATTTTCACTTGCATCTACTTTGTACTGCCGTAACATCGGGGATTGGAGTGAAGAGTGCAATTCCTCTTCAGGCTGGTGGTCTGCCAGCGGATTTCCCTGGCAAGGAAATCAATATTAAGCAGGATTTCTAAAGGAGGCTGAGCAAACTCCTCTGTGGGTCATTAACTCCAAGGCACAAAAGCGAGTGAATGTGCATTAAATGTGCATGAATTTGTTTTCACTGCACACGAGCGTTTCTAATCGCGACCTGCTCCAAGCACTGACAGCATCAGCAGGGCCAGAGGCACATTTTACAGTGATCAGAATCACAGATAAGACAGCAATTAATCTCTGAAGTTCCACATAGAAAAACAAACTAAGTGCCAAAGGGAGTATGGAGGAGCAGGAACCGAGAGCTGCGGGTTTTCCGTGCGGAGGCAGCGTGTGCTTGCCAGCTCTGCGCCTGGGAACCAGGATGCCCACGGTGCTGTCCCCGAGTCCCTGCACTCTGTGGGCTGTGCAAGCTCTGGCAAGGGAAACCAGYGGCCAGAATGAAAAACCAGCAGCTTAAGGATTCATCAGCTGAACCCGGAGCTGGCTCTCAGCGGAGCTCGCATGTGACAAGTGGCCGCTCCGGGCCTTTCTTCGTGCTGCGCGCTTGGCACTGGCACAAGTCTGGAGTGAAGGGATCCCAGCGTCTCACGGARGGGCTGATTTCACATGGTGAAGTGTTTATCTCGCAGCAGTCCAGCCCAGCGCTTCTTCAGTGACATCCAACAGCTGGGGGAGGCCAGTACTGCTCCAAAGCCCCGTACCTGTAAAACACTCCCCTGCTCCCCCAGCTTTCTGATGGGTCTCCGTCATTTCCCATTACAAATTCAGGTTGGGTCACCACCCCATCCCCCATGCAGTGAGCCAAATTTGGCCTGTGTTCAAAGCTCCCGTGGCATTTTGAGGAGGAAGGAAGGCTTTCTCTGTAAGGCTTTTTCTGTAGGGAAAAGCTGCTACAAGTGACCTTGTGTGCCTAGAGGAGAAGGCTGGAAACTCAAAAGGAGAGACATTTGTCCTGTCTGCCTTTGTGTGCAGTGGGAGGGCAGAACAAGTAAGGCAGCTGGGATGGATCCTTCCTGCCCTCACCTGGCACAGTGGGTCACGCAGCACAGTGGGTCTCCCCACACATCACCCCACATGAGAGAGTTGATACCTGAGATTTCAGTAGCTGCTGTCAGAGGAACCGGAGCAGAGTCACTGGAACTACTTTGTTCATGCTGCAGTGTTACCCCACAGAGTAACCCAGCCTGGAGGGAGCCCTGACCTGAGCCACACCGAGCATCCTGGCCCTCACAGCTGCGTTTTCCCCACAGCATTTCGCAGGCGAATAGAGATGCAATGGAGGTAGAGTCCAGCACCTACACCGACTTCATTGCCTGCGACCGGGCCGGCCGGCGGAACGCCGTCCATGACATCCAGCGGGACGCCACCACCATCAGCATGCGCAAGCTGACCGAGGGCCTGGGCGACCTCGCTGTGGAAGGAGCAGGTGAGCTGCCACACACGCCCAGCCCGGCTCCTGGCACAGGCTGGATGGGCAGGCACCARACGGCAGCACCAGTGACCGGTGCTGTCTCCGGGAGCGTCACGCTGGAGGAACATCCTGTTCCTCACTGCYGCGGTCAGTGCCTTCATGCCCCTGGATGCTCAGGTAGGGGGAGACTCCCCAGGTGGAGGGGTGCTTGCAGTGAGCAGAATGGTCCCTGGTTCCCGGCACAGGAGYGCTGCACGCTCCAGCCCAGGCCCTTTGCTCACTGGTGCTTAAAGGCCCTTCCCAGGCAGGTTACACATCAGGTGTACCTTAGGCTTTATAAAAATCATGTATTGTCGGGACCCTGAGCAGGCTGTGGTTTGCTTTTGCTTTTTTGGTTGGTCGCAAAAAGATGAACCTTYGAATAGTCCCGCAGTATTTTAAATAATAACAGAAATAGTTTTAACACCAGCAGCCATCTCCAAATCCCCCCCTGCAGCCCGAATGTGGCAGCAGTATCACCCTGCTCAGTACACGCTGTCCACCTGGCTGYGTGGAGCCTGAATCCTCTGTCCAAACCTGCCACTCTGATTTCACTGATAAGCAACACAACACAGAGCATTGCTGCAGAGGGGAAACYCGGTTTTTGCCCTTCCTCTTTTAATCCTCCAGCTTACAACCTGTAACTATAAAAACACTTTAAAACATGACCCCAACTGTACTTCTTTCAGCATGACCATACCAGCATGTGTCCATCCACCCATCAATCCATAAAAAGCACAAATTGGAGCTGTTCTAACGGAGAGCAGCTCAGGCAGCTGCCAGGCTATCAAGGCAGACAGTCCTGGAGCACCTGAAAATTAGGCAAGGAGAGCACATCCCTGCCCCAAGGCTCCCTCCCAGCATTGCCAGATGTGTTGAGAAGTGTTTGTACTCTAGGAACCTGAAGAGAGAACCCAATACTCTTAATTACAGAATCATAGAAAATGATTTGGTTTGGAAGGAATCTTAAAGATCATTGCCATGGGCAGGAGCACCTTCCACTAGACCAGGCTGCTTCAAGCCCCATCCAAGCTGGCCTTGAACACTCCTGGGGACAGGGTCAAGTATCTGGTCASAGGAGGGGAGTGATAGATCCTCATGTGACAATCTGAATGAAATCAGCTATAGCAATTACTGATGGCTTGTGTCCTCAGCAGGGTGTAACTGTGCCTTCTTCCCAATCCTCCCTTCCACAGAAAGCCAAAGAGATGCCACTTCTTCTGACAACGACCCTGGAGCAAGACCAAAGGGGCAGGAGAGCAGCCCCTCCCCATGAGAGCAAGAAGGGGGTGGGATGGGCAGGGGGAGGGCCTTGCTGTGAACATTAAACAAGAATTTGCTATCGAATCTGCGGGCAAAAGCCAACCTGGAACAGCAAGTTGTCTGTCAAAGGCCTCTGCTGCAACCGTGTTTGTGTAGAGACACAGGACGCTGTGCARGGACTGGCACCTCCCAAAGACTTCTGCCCCCATCCCTGACGACTTAGAGCAACACTGCCGTGGTTGTAGTGATATTATGAGCCATTCTCGAGATGCCTTAGCTGCGATTTTCTCTTAGGGGAAAAACAGTTTCAGTAATAATAGACACACCAGATTTTCCTGTCCAAGGTACCTTCCTCCTGTGCAGATTTAGACTATTATTTATTCTGTTTCCATAGATTAGAAACTTAATTATTGGTTTTTCTAAGCCTCACCCTCATCTGCATCTTAGACCTGACCTGGCCTCTGGATTGTCCACGTGGCCCCTCGTCAGGGTGGGCAGTGGGGAAGTGACCCCACCCATCCTGCTGCCCTCCTGCCAACACCCCTCACCTGTGCTGCTGCTGCTTAGCATCAGGAAAGGACCAAAGCACAGCTCTGTGGGGATGAGCCCCACCTGGAGACCCAGCAGCACCAGCCACAGGCATCTTCTTCTTTGGGCTTCAACACTTTTAAGATGTCGTTAAGGGGAGGGGAGAAACATTTTGCTGGTTTGACTGTTGAAATTCAGGCTTAASTTTTCAAGCTGTTAGCTGACATGATCTCTGGTAGGATCTCACACCCTTCTCTCTTTTAGGAGACATGTTTTGTGTTAAAGATGGTTTGATAAAACTACATAAGCTGTTGGAATAAATGACACAGCCTTCAAGTACTGAAGGTGTTTTTTTCTGCCTGGATGTTTCTTCTTCCTCTGTTTTGCCTTGAGCTGTGGGATGGTTTCATAGGGAGACACGAAGCTGTTCTAGAAGAGTCTCCTGGGTTTGCAGCACCCAGATGGAGGCAGATGTAGTTGGGCACAGAAAATTACAGAAATTTGAGCCCACTTTCCTGGGTTTGCTACCCAGACACCAGCAGAATTGGTGCCAGTGGGAAGAGGTGTCTTCCCTCTGCAGCACAGGACTAYGGGAACATTGCTGGTGTTCCACTGATCCTGAAGCAGCCTGGCTGGGACTGACAGCCAGCACAGSGACAAGGCAGAGCTGGCCTGGGAACTGCTCTCTGCTGGTGACACAAGGGCAAGCATCACCCTGCCAGCCTAGGGAAGAACTGAATGTTACAAGTCTGATATTTATCGGGGAAAACAAGGACATAAATAAGCAGAGAAGCAGCTGCCAGAGGGAGAATTGTCTGTGAGCCTCGGAGAAGTGATGGCCTCAGGGTCAGCACAGGGATCTCCATGGCTCCAGCCCCCACAGGAAACACAGATTTGGCAGCCAGGTAGTGGCTGTGGCTGCTCCTGGAGTGGCTGGGTGCAATTGCAGAGCCGTGCCCGGACAGCAGCCAAGAGCCTGCTCCCGCTTCCTGTGCCCGGGGGCAAACCAGCAGGTAGCTCCTGGGCTTGGCTGGCTGCACAGTCGTGTCCTTAAGCACCATTTCCAGCTCTCCTCACCACGGAACAGTACTTTTGGCTCCTGCTGACACACACACACAGAGCTGAAAGGCGGTGCGGAAGGACTGTGCGCCACGCAAGACCTCCAGCAGTCAACTGTGGGCTAATCTTAGCTCTCCYCGGTCAGAAAATATCTGTTTCAGAATTATATTTAGGCAGAGGAGTAGGGACCTGTTGGCCAGCTACTCTGAGGGGACGGGCGAGAGGCATCGGGTTCCCCCTGCAAGTGACAGGCAGCTCAGCTGCCCTCACCCACGGTGCTGAGAGACCAAGGACACTGCCTTAATCCAGCCACATCCTGGTCTGCAGAGCTGCCGAGCACAGGGATGCTCCGAGCCCTTCATTTCAGCTGAAAATGGCATGCCAGACCTTTCAAAACTCTTAACTGAGCACTAGTGACCCAAAAGCCTTTGGGCAAACACTCCCCTGCCCAGGCTGACGGTGCAGCCCAGACTGCCCCTCTTCCAACTGTGCAAAAAACCCAGGAGACAGGGAAAAAAAGGTGATTACTTTTGATACACACCTGGAAAAGTGAGAGTACAGAGCGATGGCACTGCTGCTTCTAGCAGTGGTGCACATCCCTTTGATTACTGAAGGGAAAAGGACAGGGGAGGTTGGAACAACCTGCATCCACAAATCCAACTTGGCTGTCTGGCAAGGGAGCAGGCTTCCCTCTGGCTGTCAGGTTTGGCAACAGGAGAAGGCAGGAATCAAGCTACCAAAGCCCACACCACACCTGTCACCAAACCCTTGTGGTCTAGTAGGGGTTGAGGACCAAATGCCACAGTCACCCTTGAACAGAAAGGCAGAGGATTTCTCTTTTAGTATAAATTTGTTATTTTATTAAACAGGATTAACAATCAACTGTCCAGAATCCAAACAAGCAACTCTTCTTCAGAAACAATTTTTGGAGAAGAATGACCCCAAAAAAGCCTGTTTCTTACCGCAATCATGTCTCTAAAAGTGATGCTTTATCTTTTGCTTTATAAAAGTAAGAAAATCACTCTCTCATATTCATTTATCTATCTATGTGTATATATGCACCACGTACTTCAGAGAGGAGTAGTTTACTGCGAAGACCAATATGGAAGCCCAGAAAGGATGGAAATACTCCCAGCACACCATCACWGCTGGCTGAGACTGGACCAGTCCGTGACCACGGCCCCTGGTCAAAGGCAACTTTTTGGTACAGTATCTTTGGAGTAAGCATCTTGGCAGACACCTGGGATGCTAAAGCACACCACACACTCACGTAAGAAAATGATGGTCTCTTCTCTGGATGCACAGCTCTACTGCTTATTGAGTAAAAACACTATAATGCACCAAAATCACTTAGGAATTTTTGGTGAATTTTTCTGTATAAATTCTCCACCAAACTGAAGGTCTGACTTCTAGCCAGTGTCATAGCTGAGTGAGAGAAGCAATCAGATGGGACCTGAGTCAACATGTGACCTTGGGTCCTAGTTAATTTTTCAGCCTTAAGAGTGCCTAAAGATTGTGTCAAATGAGAAAGAGGGCAGAATGGTTAAACCAGGGCAGTCAATSATGTTTTTTTCAACTCCTAAACCAAGGTAAGAGGAAGATCAAACTGCAGTTCACAGGAGTTCTCCAAGATGAGTACAAAACTGGGGAAAGTCCCAGAAGGCAGATTTTGGCCCAAAATGGTAAAATTATGTTCCAACTTCCTATGCATGTGTGAGCATGGCCATGGCCAGCTGTGAGCACAGCTGGGGCCTGAGCCCAAGGTGTGCACTTCTGCAGCAGTGACGCTGGCAGGCTGGATACATGGGAGTTCTTGTCCAAGAAAGGATGCCAAAAAACGTGTATTTTGTTTTAAATGCCCTTTGGACCTGGGCACGGGCAGGGGCACCAGCTTCCAGCTTGTTTTTGTTCCTGTCTTGTTAGTACAAGACTAACCCTGGGTAAATATAGCTGTGACCAAACCCTCCTACCCACAGGGACAAGAAAAAAGCCTGTGTGTCTGAAAGGGCTGCTCAGCTCCCTGCCAGCACTAACACACCTCTTTCCCTGGGAAGGTGAAGATTAACCCAGGCCACAGTCAGAGTTAAAAGTGGTTATTTCAGCACTGCAGGCAAGGGCCAGGCAGGTCAGTGGGACATGACAGGTCAAACAGGGAAAGAGGAAAAAAAAAATGCAGGGGAGGTTCCTCTGTTTGCGTCTGGAGTACAGAAACACTGGCAGATGGAGAAGGGAGCCAGGCCAGCAGGCAGATCCAGTCTGCTTGCACAACAGCAGGACAGGAAGCTGGATGTCCATTCAGGAAAGAGTTTGTGGGGGTACAGGTAGGTGTATGTGATAGTCTGATTCTGATGAGCACTGTAAGGGTTAACACAGGGCTGCCAGGAATAGAGACCGACTCTGGGCACCTCCTCCCAGTGCTCCCAGCAGCACAGAGGAGTCAGGCACACGTGAAGAAGGGCCCTGCTCCACGCTGGCTCCCAGGGATGGGTCACGATGCGTTGGGGACCATCCCATAGGCTTCATACAGCTTGTTGAGCAGCTCTTGCTTTTCCTTCTCAGGTAAGAAGCTGGACTGGGCTGCATTGATGTTCTGAGGAGGCAGAGGGGGAACACACAGACATTAGGACACATCACACATGAACACATAGTGGTGTACATCCCAGCACCTGGCTCTGAGCACCAACAGGCGAGGGAGAGTGTAAAGTTTCCACTCTCAGATTCATTTCCATGCCCTTGTTTTAAGGCAACTGCTCTGGCCCATCAGTAGCAGCAGTCCCAGGAGAAAGAAGACAGGCACAAAGCAAAGGTCTTTAAATACTCTAGAATTTTTAGGATATGCACTTTAGACCTGCTCCTACTTGCCTGGCTCAGACAAGAGCCTCTCCTGACATAGCAGTGGTGGCAGCCTGATAGGGCAATTCCACCTGCTCACCCATCTTGGTAACCAGGTAAGTCAAACTCCCAAGAGTTATCCTGTCTTTCTGTCATGGGAGAATGGTTAGGGAATCAAGCATGTAATAAAGACACAAATGACTGTGTGTGCCAAAACTGAACCAGCAGTTGCTTTGTTTCCAGCTCAGTTGTTGCATCCTTTCGTATTATGTGGAAAAACTGCAAGCACTTTTGTACATGCTAAACCTTGCTCATTCCTGGGCCAGCCCTTGAAATAACTGACCTGCAGTTCCAAATCCAGACAAAAAGCAACAGGCACCATCCTTCCTTACTGCTCAGGCCTGCTGTGAGGCCATCAGTGGACAACTTCCACTCTGACCCGTTCCTCACACAGACCGCGGCAGTGAACCTGGGTGATGCAGGCCCTCCCCGTGGTCACACCCTGCTCCCCACAGCATTCCAGCACCCCCTCCAGCCAGCTCAGCACCCCCTCAGCCTCCTGCTTACAAGGCCAGAGCAGAATTTTGTTATTTCCATTAAAAACTCTCCAGCTTATGAAGAAAAACCAGTGGGTTGTTCTGGGCTGCACCGAGACATCAGCAGAGAACCCAGCCAAGGCCAACTTACAACTCTCTTGAAATCCTCTTCAGTGAAGCCCATGTGTTCCTTCACAATGCCATAATCCTTGTCAATGGTGGAGTTAAAGATGAGGGGGTCATCCGTGTTTAGAGAATAGTTGGCACGATCCTTCTTAAATCTGTAGGGAAATTGGGTTGAACGGTGGGCAAAACACCGGGTGTGACACTGTGCAGTTCTCAGGGTGAAATGCAGCAGAAGCAAAGACCTCGGGGCTGTCCCTGCAGCTGGCACTGCTGGAGACAAACACAGGGCTTGGCTTGTCCCCCTGTGGCTCTGCACTGACGTGCCAGTAGTGGCCAGGGTGCAGCATCTCGTGCCCCACAGCTCAGAGCAGGGCAGGAGGGACAGGGCAGCCTCCCCAAGAGACCCCACACCCCTCCAGCTGCACCAGGCTCCCCCATGCAAGTACAAGGATGTGCCACATTGTGCGATGTAATTAGGTGTGCCTTGGATTTGTAAAGCAATAAAGCAGCTGTAATCAACCCAAATCCTGGTTATTTGCACACAATTGAGAAGCCTTACTGTATTACGGGGTGTTGGCTGAAGTCCGGGGAACACGCTCCCGTGAGATAACTGGACCAAGGGCAGACCTGTTTGGGGGAGTTAAGCATGAAAACCAGAATCAACCACGTGGATCTGAACCCCAGCTGTGGACACAGATAGCTCAGCACACTGGTAAAGCCAGATTAGAGCTKTGTTCACAGCTGCCCCTCAGTGCATGTCCCAGGATGCAAAGAGCCCTCAGCCCACATGACAGTGGCAGGACCCAGTGGGACGTTTCCCATGGCCAGTCAATCACCAGCCATGTGTCAATCACAATTAGGAAACCACTTGCATTAAGTGTTTACATATATATTCCTTCTCTTAGTTGGATATGTCCATTCTGGGGAAAAGCCAAGGAAATCCACACATGCACTGTAACTCCCAGGCATTTCCACCCTCTAACCAGACTTGGTCTGGTACAGCAACCTGATTTGTGGAAGGAGCAGCCTGCAGGCTTGAGGTATATAAATTTGTGAATAAGCCCTCCAGAATTTGTCCTCGGCCACACAAGGATCCATTCTTTCTGCTACAAGCCTCCCACAAGCTGCTGTGTGCTGGTGCTCCTTGCAGCAGGTCCCAACAGGGGACCACTCCCTGTGGAGCTTTGGGCATGTGGGTTCAACACAACATCACTGCACACAGGGTGAGCACTTGGGTGTCAGCTCCTGTCCCTGGCTGTATACAGACTGAGGGAGGGCTGGTGCTCCACTCAGACAGCAGCTACCCTGCTGTCACGCTCCCACCACACGTCCTTACCTCAAAATGCATCTTTATTTTCAGCAGCTCCTTGTAGAGCTCAGGGTCCTCCAGGACATGGTAACCATGGCCAACACGCTCAGCCTTCAGGACATAAACTGCCTAGAGAGCACAGAAAGCCACGCAGACTGCAAGCACCAGCTCAACCCCTGCTTCCCTGAGACCCCCGTCCCACTGTGGGTACAGCCCACACCACTGAGCTGGCTCCTGGGGTGTCCTTTTCCAGCCATCGGGTCAGATACGCCCACGTCCCCAGTGTTCACTTTGCTATGGATATGGAGAGGACTTGGACACCTCTCTCCCCAGTGCAGGGGATTGAGGGCACATCACACCCCTGCCCCTCTCTCYGCCCTGAGTCGGGAGCTCCTCGTACCTCCTTGACCATGGCAGCCGGGCCGGCCTCCCCAGCGTGGACAGTGCGATGAATCCCACACCTCTCAGCTTCCTGCAAAACAAGGGGGAACACGATCCTGTCCCATCACCTGCAGCAAGGTCAGCACACCCTAGGCCTGGCACTGCTCTCGGGGGCACAGCAAGCAACAAGGCTCTGCGCCAAGAGCCCACAGATCACGAGCCTTGCGCTCCAAGGGCTGCAAGAGCTCGGCAATGTCACACAGAGAGACACTTAAAAATCCCGGTTATCTTCCACTGGAGCCCAGCCAGGCTCTTCACAGGCTTTTAATACTGGGTGAGTTCACCACTGCCTCCTCTCCAGACAGCAGCAAGCCCCGAGCTCCTCTTCCCCCACCCCCTTGCCTTTCTGCATGAACCTCGCAGCAGTTCCACGCTTTGGAACTTGTACGTTTTTGGCCAGCTGCAGCCACGTGGGAGAGCTTAGAAGCACCCCAGGGCAGAGATGAAGAAATGCTCTGACACTGAGCACCTCCCTCCTGTAAGGGGCTGGGGATGGGGGCAGCCCCGCCGAGAGAACCCTGTGAGCGCAGCTTTGGGTGCAGCTGCATGACCATCCTGAAAAATCCTTTGCTGGGGGGCCACAGGCCACCCAGGCTTTGGGAAGCCATGGAGCCTGGAGGGAAGCCTGGCTCCTGCCTCGCTGGAGAAGGGCCATCCAGCTGGCAGCAGCAGCAGGCTGCAAGCCCCATCTTGCAGCAGACTTTCTTCACAGACAATCCTTCAGGGCTGTGCACCCAGGAGTTGTTTTCAGTTACTTAATACAGGTGGGAGGGGGGTTTGCTTCAGCATTTCAGAGCCTGAGCGAGCCCCTGGCACAGAGACAAGATGCATCCTTCGGACAGAGGAGGCTGGACCTGGGTACTGCTGGCACACCAGGGCAGGATGAGACTGCCTGCCCATCAGTTAATAAACCCCTGTGCCCATGTCCTGGTTTATAATCCCTCTGTTCATCCAGCACAGCAGTGCAGGCCCACCTTGTATCAGCTCTCACTGATGGGGTGAAGACCCCAAGGAAGCCCCATGTGGTTTCGGACCTGAGCACTGCTTGCAAACCACCATCCTTTTTGCCAGTGAGGGTGCACAACCTCCTCCCCCACTGATGGAGGGGACTAACCACCCCAAACTTCCACCAGCAAGAGGTGGTGGCCATCCCTCTGAGCCACTGCAAAGGCTGAGGTTTAGTGAGAGCCTGGGATCAGGCTCCTGAAGCCATTCCGGTGTTTGCATTTGAGATGATCAGATAAAAGCCCTGCAAATGTGCAGTTTCTTCTCTGCTCCTCGGGTGATTTCTGCCAGACTGGAAAGGCCAGTCTCTTCCACCCTTGGCCATGGTTTCACCAAGCCCCAGGAGCCAACAGCAGTGGGGTGGGGGATGATACAGGCTCCATGTCACTCATGTCGCACTCAGAGCTACAGGGTAGCGTGCCAAGCCCCAGCTCTAAGGCCATGTTTTAGCAATGATGCCTGCCATTAATCACTTAGGAAATATAAACAAATACTTTTGCTATTTAACTGAATGTTTTTAATAGCTGCAACGAACTTTTAAGCTGTCCCAGCTGTTCGCAGTTGGAAAAGTGTCCCTTCACACACGTCACTATATATTTCACACCACCTCAATATATATTTTTCTGATAATTTCTTTTAAGAAGCTTATTCCACAAACCTCATAAGCCTTCTTATGCTCAGAGTAATTCTCCACCTTCAGGGACTCATCCCCAGCCAGGTCGACGGCCACCACGGAGTCGTTTCGATATTTCTTGCAGAGCTCCACCACCTCTGGAGACCAGCCTGGAAGAGACAGCACCAGGATTCAGGAGAAAGCATTCAGCATTTTTCTAAACAAATCCTGATTCTATAACAAGAAGGCTAGGGCTGTTTTCTTCAGTTTTTCCTAAAATTTGATGCTCAAAAAGAAAGCTAGCAAACTCCTAGAAACGTCTGTCATCTTCAGGGAAATAAAAGCTGTCAACTGATCAGTCTGCTGTCAATGAAAGGCAAATCAAATGCATTCACCAGCTATAAAACTCCTCTCATCATATTTTTCTGCTCACTTCAAGCAGGGGAAAAATTAATTAAACAAACACCAAGGAGTGGTGATTGCTGCAGTTGGCTTGAGGTAAGAAAACTGCACTGCTGGGGCTGTGATGTGGTGCGTTGGAGAAATCCCTCAATTCCTGAGCTTTCACCCCATCCCAGGCCAGGCAAGGGTGGGGGTAAAGGACAGAACTGGCCCATCAGACATGTTATGTCATGGAGGAGATTGGGCTGGGAGGGATCTCTGGGGGGCCCTGCTCTACAGTCATCCCTGCCCTACTGTAGGGCATCCTTGACTCCCCCAAGGATTCTGCTCCTGGGGGAAAGGACCTGAAGTTTTATCTATTTGGCATCAGTGAGAAAGAAAGTAACAAGTGGCCAAMAACTGCTTCAGAGCTCTCTCTGATCAGGATAGATAACCTCCAAAAAAGGACTGCACCTACCAGCTCACCCAGCACTTAACCTTAGCAGAAAGGCCAAGAAATACACATAAACAGTACTGTTAATAATTAACAAGCACCTGCTGTGTACATACAATCCCCAAATCATATGCACACACAAGATGTGTGCAATTTCTTTTTTTTTTTTCCCATCAATTTCCAACTCACTGGGTTAGAGCCATTATTTTATTAACAAGTTTAATATGAGCTAGTTCTGGCTGGCATCTCTGCCTTTCTCTCAACAGTTCATTAATTACAGGGTGGCTTCTGACTGTGCAGCACATCCTCAATGTAGCACTAAAGACTCTTTATCAAGCACATCACTGGCTCTGGTAACAGCTGGTGCCCAGGGACACAGGTATGACAATGCCAACTCTGCTGTTTGCACAAGCAATCCCTCCTGCAGGGAAGTGCAGGCTGCACGTGCCCTCAGATGCTCCTGCCACCCCCTGCCTTTACCACTCGTGCACTGGCAGGGACTGTAACTGCAGATCAGTGTGACTGTGCCTTACAGCTTTCCAGTTCCTACAAAGGAAAACGTTTTCTTCCTAGAAACCAGAAATGTTAAGGGTCAAGTTTTCCAAGTGTTGTTTGGGGTTGACTGTGCAGGCAGAAAAACTCCCCCCACTCTCAAATCCCTCAGTTTCCAAGAATATAATTTTTCACATTTCTAGGCACAAATTAATCATGTACTCATTAGGAAAAACCTTTCCACCATCTACGCTACTAAGCCTACRTAAAACTGGTGTGAGATATGAAAATACTCAGAATAAAGTCTTCACATAAACCAGCTACTGTCACACAGCCTCTCTCTGACTGCATCCTCTCATAGAGGAAGATGTTCACAGAACTCAACAGTCCATTGAAGCACTAGAAACTGGATTTTCTTTCTATTCTGGGTCTCAGCCCCTGTTACCAATGAAGTTCAGAGCTGCTGATTTTATAAAAAACGTTTTATATATGTGCCTTAAGTATATTTAACTTGTGTTTTCAGCTTAAGCCAGCAGACTGACTGCAGTCAGTGGATTCTCTGGCTGCCCCATGACCCAGGCTAAGGAAGGAGCATCCTGCTGCAGCAGCAGGACCGCGACCAGGGAAGTGTGAGGTCTCATGCCTGGTCCTCCTTCCGTGACCACTCGCTCTCAGACCCCCAGACAGTCATGGAAAATGCAACTGCTCACTGTGCCAATGGCTTCCACTGGCCCAAGGCAAGCTCTGCCCTTTGGGCAGGGAGCAGAGATCACAGCTCCTCYAGGAGAGAACAAAGAGCCCCTTTTGTCTCCCTAGCAAAACCTTTGAGATACTGATTGTACCCACAGACCCCGACTCTTGCATCCAGCAGACCTTTTCCCTACACTGAAAGGAGCAGAGGACCCTCACCAAGAACAGAATCTCCTCAGCTCTGTCTGGTCCCTCATGGGACCCACAGCCCGGGGCTTTCCCCACATTCCTGCAGGGACCCAGACCCAGGGGCCGTCCCCCCCGCCACGCGTCAGGGAAGGGGAGCAGAGCAGCAGGGCAGCTGCAATACATTACTTGGCATATGGCGCATGCAGCATAGAATAGACCTGGCTTTGATGTGGAAATCCCTTTCTCCATCCTGCAGTCCCTGATTTACGAGCTGAACGACTTCGTCTGGAGTGAGGTCTCCCCTGCAGGGAAGAAAAGCCATCAGCGAGAGGCCAGTCACCTGCCAGGGGGGCAAGGAGAGCCGCAGGTCCAGCCCAGCGTTCCCAGGGGAGGACAGGCTGGCCCAGGTTCCACTCGCCTTAACATCCAGAGGCAGCCAAGGAGACCACCCAGAGCTTGAGAGCCCCTTTTACACCCATGCCACACCCACATTTACCAGATATCGGGCACCAAAGCATGCACAGAGGACACTGAGATTTAGAAAGGCCTTGGGGAACTGGGTGCCAACCCTGCCCGAGCAGAGGAACCCCCCTCTTTGCCGGAGCACCTCATTAGGGCACAMAACTGCCTGCAGCCAGGCAGGGCTCAGCACCCACCCCAGCACACGCTGGAGAGCCCAGCACTGATTCCATGAGAGGCACACCTCACAGAGCGGGTGACACGGAAGGAAGGGATCCGATCACCAGCCCCCTCCAACACCACCCACCGTCTCTGTCATCCCAAATTCCCATTCTGTGGTCAGGCAGGCCATATCTGGAYGCCGCTTTCCCTCGCACAGAGAATGGCTCCAGCCAGAAGGGTGAGCACGGCTGCTCTGCACGTGCAGAACTCCGTGCCCAGAGCAAGGGACATTGAAACACTGCAGGACACAGATATTTAAGGTGAAAAAYTCTTAAAATGGGAGAGAGAGGTGGAAGCATGCTGGCACCTGCTGCGTGGGAGGAGAAAGGAGGTTTGTTACAGCAGGCTCTGAACACACAGTGGCTGACTGGCATGGGCCACGCCTTCTCCRTGCCCAACCAGCCACCCACCGGCTCCCTGGCATGGCAGGATCACTCACTGAGCTTGTCCCCAGGGGATGGGATCCACACCAGAGTTGGCCAGGAGGTGAGGGCTGTACCGGACCTCCACGTAGGCCATTCCTTCCTTTGCTTTGGTTTCCACAAACTCGTAGGCGATCCTCTTCACCGCCTCACGGTCACCCCTGCGGGGATGGCAGTGGGACCTGTCACCCTCAGGGCCCACAGGGGACCCCCAAGGCTGAGCCAAGGGTTGAGGGGGAGGAAGCAAAAAGCAGGGTACTTACGCAATGGCAGGCATGTAGTAATTAAATTTCTCTAGAAACTGGGGAAGTGTCAGTGGTGTGTCATAGCTGACATACTTCATGAGCTTCTCAACAGTATTTCCGGGGAGAGGGATCCCTCTTTTCCTGGAAATGAAGTCATGTGTTACTGACAGGGAAGGTTATCACATTTTTAGTCAGTCCTTTTCATACAGCAATTGCATCCCGAGCTGGCAGCATCAACCACCGTTTCTTCACAGGAAAGATACGGCACAYGCTGTCCTTCCAACATCTCCTCACGGATGGAGCCCTGAGCCTCAGCGGGGAGGAAGGCGATCCAAAACACAGGCAAAGCACAAACAAACTGAACTACAGGCCCAGACTGACCCGGCAGGAACACAGCCAGGGCACATTTTAGGCTTAAGAAGGAGTTCATCTAAAGGGGCTCTGGATTATTTCTTGGCACCTCCCAGACCTAGCAGCAGAATTGCCAAAATTCTTTAGAAAAGTTAATATCCACTTACGCAGGCTCAAAGGCTTGAAAAATCAAGGAGATGCTCTGAGGCCTGGGATCACACAGGCAGAAGTGTCGTGGCTCATGGATTCAGTGCCAGCAGCTCCTGTGACAGAGCTGGTTCCAGAGCCCAGCATCCTGGTGGCATCTTCTGTGACAGGAACACCTCCCACACAGGAACAAAAGGCGACAACTGCTCTCACCAAAGGGACAGACATGCTAATGCCCACATAAATGCTCCCAAGGGGGAAGAGGCCATCTTTCCCAGGAGCAGCTGGAATACCGTGTGGGTGAAGGTGTTCCCGGTGTGGCAACAGCCAGGCCCGAGGGGGCTGCCGGCCAAGGGTGCTGCAGCTTCCTGGGCAGGCTTTGCCACCCCCACACTCTGGTACCCTGCACAAGCCAACATAAATTTGGAATAATAACTAGACATTTGTTTTTAATCCTCTTTCCTGCCACAATGAATTACAGGTGATTGATGGAAGAACTCTGCTAATAGAGACAAAACACCCCAGACAGCTTTAGTRTTCCGATGCCAACAACCATCCCAATGAGCCATACAGGGACACAGTCCAAAGGACCCTGCTCCTAGGCTCAGTAAACACCGCTCCTTCCCCACTCAGCCAGGAAGGAAACCAGCCCCACGCTCAGYCCTCACATGCAATCTGCACAGATTAAGTTGCTGGCACTCAGCAGGGAACACTCATTGCTGCCAAGGCGTCGTTTTTCCTCCCCTCCTTGCCCTTTCCATGGCACCGACACATCAGTGTCTGCTCCAGGAACCGATGTGCACCTTCCTCCACCTGCCCCGGGAAAGATTCCTACAGCAAAGCCACTTCCCTGACCTCTTCCGTGTGCTTCCCAAAGAAATGCCTTCATGCAGGCAACAGCAGCAGTGCTTTGGGATGATCCACGCTGGAATCACGCCACTGGATGAGGAGGTCTGGTGGATCTTGCCAGTGTGGCTTTCAGAGCTGCTGCTGCCCCATCCATCCAACCCTCCTTGTAGGTGGGATCCTTCCTGAAGCCAAGAGGCCCCAGGGGAACGTGTTTTTCCCCCTGCCACCTCGGTGTCCTGCCCAGAGCTCCCTCCAGCCACAGGCAGCACCATGCACATCACCCCACCATGGAATGGGCACCTCTCCTGGGGGACAGCCAGGCCCATGAGAGGTCTGTCATGGCTCTAAGCCCTTTGGCTGGGCAGGGCAGATGCAAAAACTGACCCAGACCTCACAGAATTGGAGACAGTTTCTAAAAATGCCTGAGTTCAGCAGTGCACTGCCCAAGGGGGCTTGTGCATCCCAGCAGCTTGGGGTTATGTGCACATGGTCAGACACCACCTGGTAAATTTATTTCCAGCTCTTTACCTTTAAAAATAGACCACAAGCAGCTTTCTGTGCCCAGGGTGAGGTTATTAAGGCAGTCAGTCCCCTAGAGCCTTCTGCACTGCCCCACTGCTTTTTTCGTGYGTGAGTGCAAGTTTTAGAGCTCACAAATAGCACAGCCTTGCTCCACCCAAGGGCTGGCAACTCAAGGAGATGCCAGGGCTGTTTAAAAATAAGAGGGAACTCGGCACACACTCAGGCCATGAAGGTTTCTGCCCTAAGCAAGGACCCTGGCACAGGATCCCCAGACAGCCAAGTGCCTCCTGGATTTCAGGGCTCCTACAATTCTCCTAGGGGACTACACTGGCATTTTCTGTTTGCAGGCAGAGGGACCCAGCAGAGCCCCAGGGAATCAGCACCAACCCTTCTGTTCATTTGGACCTGTATTTCAGCCCTGCAGCAACCCTGCCTCAGTTCACCATGCCAGTGTCCAGCAGCAAATGGGATGGACAGCTCTGATCCACCRTCCTTGCTCTGACTACACTGCAAAAAGTATGGCCAGGCCCTGCAGAAAAAGCTACTCCAGAAAGAATATTTCCCCCTAGGACTGCACTGCCTTGGAGTCTGCTGGGCTCACAGGATGCCAGAACCACTTCCCATCCTCCTCAGAACAGATTTCCTCCCCAGAAGAGATTTCCTCCCCAAAGTACCAGAGTTGTGCCTAGGAGCTGTTTCCTGAAATCCTTACCCTTGCCACCTTCTTGATCTGAGGGTATCAGTGACAGCTGGAAGAAATCTTGTTTATTTTGCTTACAAACATCCTCTTACAGGTTAATCATTYACCCTGGTGCTTCCCACACGATCTACACTGAAGGAAGATGCACGTGGGCTCTGTCAAGGGAACAACTTCYCTCTTAAGTCACTGCCAAGTGCTTCCCTGGGTCACCCACACACGAGTGACTGCTGACAGCCTGCACCCTGGGATCCACAGGCACATGGCAGCAGGACAGGAAAGGGCACCCAAGCCGGTTTTTCCTCCCAAACCGTGGAACAGCAGCACCACCAGACAGTGCTCCCAGCCTGCTGCCATTCCACTTGCTTTTGCAATTAGGAATGTGGAAAAAGAAATGAGAAGACAGCGACTGTGCCGTGTCCCAGGTACACTTCAAAGGCAGACAGCTCTTTATGAGACATCTTCTTTTCTCATGGTGGCTCCTCTTAGCTTGCCCAGCTCACAAACCCATGACCACCTCACTCACATTCCTGCTACCTGTGCAGCCCCACTGCCTTTTGGGATGTGCTCAGTGTCATCACACCCTGCAGCCAGGTCTGGGCAGAGACGGAACCAGCACCAGCCAGCTCTGCTGCCTGCAGCAGCTCCTCTGTCACAGACCTGGACAAGCAGAAGKGATGATGCTGTTGAACTGCAGCTCCCAGAGCTTTCTTCCCCCCATGACTCACCTGCTAAAGTACAAGATGGTCTCTGGTCTAATGGCTCCATCCAGGTGGACGTGAAGCTCTACCTGCAATAAGAGAAATGGGTCAGGTACTCTTAGAGTTGCAACAAAAGTTCAGAGATAAGTAGCTGGTGCTGACATGGGTATAAATGCAGCCAATACAGGCACAAAGTCATGACAAGGAGGCACATAAGCATTTTTTAAATACAATCATTATAAAGTTTATTTTTCAGTATCTAAGTATTGTCTAAATATTGTCTTACTGCTGCTGCAGCTCACACATTTAATGAATCTTTAGAAATTACTTCTGTTTCCAGGAATTTTCAGGAACTGCCCTATCCTTACTTAGAGTTCAGGAAGAATGAAAAAAGCAAACCCCAAACACCTTCACTTTCCAGCTTGCTTCCTCCCTGAAATCACAGGCAGCCAAACACCAATTAATTTGCTAAGAGTCATTACACAAAAACTTTGACTTCACTTCCAAGAATCAGCTCCTGATGGGTTGTTAATTACTTGGTATTATCAGAGCTTACAGGCTCTCTAATCCTACACAAGGGGTCAGTCCCACGGCACAAAGGTCCTGTAAAAAATAATAACAAGTTTCCCCACAGAGCTAACAAGGTTTCAAAATAAAACACTTAAATTTTTACTCATTAAAAATAGGACGGTAACTCAGCTCTTCTCACTCTGAAGCCCTGTTTCCCCATTATTGCTGAAACACTGAATTCTGGAGAAACAACCCCAGAAAAGCAAAAGCAAGCTTTTTCCATTAGCCAACTTGGGCTTTTGGAGGAACATGACAAATGTAATTTGGAAGTTGAACTGGGAAGGAAAATATTAGCTGTAAAATGTTTCAGCTAGAGATTCATTTTTCCAGAACTGTTTTCTTTTTAAGTAACAGAATAGCCTACAAAATACATATTTATTTTATTTCTTAATGAAACTGTAGATTAGAAACTTAATACACAAAGTTCTTTTTAGTTATAACACCGTGCGCGTTTTCCTGCGTAGATGAYTGCTGCAGGGTGCCGAGGACAAGAATGGAGCAGGATTCAGAGGAGGGCTGCATATTTGCATGGATAACTAAACTGCCCAGGGTTACTWACTAAAAACCCACAAGCCCTCTGGCATCAGGGTGTGTATCAAACAATAACTACCAGGAGCTGGGAGAAAAATGAGKAAGTGGTGCCTGCGAGTGTCCCAGAGCAGGTGACGTGAGCTCCTGGCACGGGGCTGGCARTGCCCATCTCCGGGGCATGCACTGATGCCCAGAGCTCACTCCCATCCCCTCACACAGACCTGCACACCTGCCCTGACTGACTCAGAGGCACCTGATTCACTGCCAGGGCTTTCACTGACCACTTCTGCTGCAAAAGGCAGGGCAGAGACAGTGCTGGGGGTCATGGCCGTGAAGCTGCCACTGAATCACCGGTGGGATGCAAAATGCAGGTGCCAGGCTCAGGACAGATCAAACTGCTGAGTGCAATCGGCTGGTCCAGGGGTCATGAATATGTCCACAGACACCACTGTTAGCAGATTGCAAAAAGATACCCCTGACACTTCTCCTACCCCTAAGATGCAATCTGAATCTACAGAGAAGTAAGATTTTGAAAGGGCAAAACCTGATCTTTTCCCCCCTCCTTGAGTTACACAATCCTGCTTATGAGGACTGAATGTCCTGCAAAGCRGCAGATAAAATAACAGACTATGGACATGATTTGCATTGCCAGATGTGGATGCCTGGGGCGTTTTACACTCTTGAGCTCCAATTCCTACTTCAAAACCATGCAAGATCAACTCCTTGAGGTATTCAACAACCCTTATGACATTCCGATAGAGTTACAGGCTTGAAATTTGCTCACACTGGATTTAAAAACAACGCAACCCGAACCTACTGAGGTCTTCTCCCTCAAACACTTTTCAAGTGATTCCTGCAAGAACATCCCAACATGACATCTCCAACAATGAGAAAGCAGATTCCATGGCATCCTTCACCTGTCCAAGTCACCTCCTCCTTCCACTTCCACAGGCGAGATGCTTACAAAGCAGCAAGGCTCCTCTCCAACATCACCAACAGGCTCTTTCTCCCATGCCAGCATTTCTTTGGGTCTGGAGGGGGTAAAGCAAGTGCTAAGAAACCCTTGTGCAATGCTGTTCAGTGCAAAAAGTTTGGGTTTCCTCAAGATCAGTGCTTGAGAGCATTGTTTTCTGCAGCTGAGAACTAACCTATGGTATTCAGATGGCCAAAGGACACTCAGGAGAAGGTGGAAAGGCGTGCCTACAAGGCTCTAGATAAGGATGCAATCAGCAGAGGCACAACCCAGCAGCTCATCTCCCCGGGGCACCTTGCTCGCAAATGCCAAGGGCTTCCAGGTCCGTGGGAGGCTGCTCACTGCAGATTACATTTCAACTCTCTTCCCGCGTGTTTGTTTTGGGCAAACAAAGCACAAGACTTTTCCAGATACAAATGGGTGACACGACCTTGCATTAAGCCAAAGAAAGTACCCAGATAAAGTTGAAAGAGTTTTCTCTGAGCTGTGGCTCCAGAGGACGATGCCTGAGAAAGCAGAAATTAGGTGAGTGCAGGAGCCCAGGGCTTCTTCCAGGGCTCTCTGCTCCTGAGTACACAGAGCTCCATGTGCCTGTGGCCTCCCACCCCAAACTCTGATTTATTTGGAGAGGAAGCCTGTGCACACATAGTAAATGGAGATCTCAACACTTGATGAAGGATCTGCACAGCACCTCAGGCTGCACCAGCACTGGAGAGGAGCCTCCAACCACTCCAGGACCACTGATCATAGAATCACAGAAAGGCTTGCGTTGTAAAGGTTATTTAGTTCCAACCCTTCCTGCCGTGGGCAAGGATGCCACCTACTAGACCAGACTGATAACTTCCCTTCTCACAGCCCAGCTCGATGTGGTAACACTTGTTCTGATGAAGAGCAAGAAAGCAGCAGAGCTCTCCAACGCTTTCCTGGGGCAGGAGCTTTGCTCTTCTCCCAGGTACAGAGAGAACCCTCAGGACCAGCTTCGTGCAGCCACCCTTCAGTCCTCCTGCACTTCCCCTGACCTCCTGCCAGCGCATCAAAAACCCAGAGTGTAATGCAATAAAACTTAGTTTCACTATAGACTTGTGGAAAGCCAGAGGGATGAGTTCAAAGGACGTTCAAAAGGCTGTAAAATCGGGCGTCCTCAGCACACAGAGCCCCCAGCAAGGCCATCAGAGCAAACCCAGCGCTTTCCATTTCTATGCAAAAAAAGTTTGAGCTCAACCATGGCACGTGACTCATTAGTGCAGATATCAGCAAGTTCAGTCAGGTTTTTTAAAATGAGAAGTATTAAGGGCTCTGGCTTGACTTCTCTGAAAATATTGTGATGTTTTCTTTGAGACTTAATAAGCTTCCAAAACAAATCCAAACACAAAATGAAGGTACTCAAACAAGTATGTTTCATTCCAAGATCAAGTCTGATTATTTTCAATTTAGTGAAATTAAGGGGAAAAGTTAACCAAACATTCAAAGTATTTTCAGCCACAGTCAACCCAACACAATTTCTCTATTAGGGTTTGATCAGTGAACCGTGGCAGAGCAGTTACCTGCTCAGCTTGCCTATTACATGGCATAATAAGAGCCATTCAAGCTAAGGCACTTGAAGGATTTTCTGGTTTAGGGGKTTTTTGGGTCTTTTTTAAAATATATACAATGACCAAAGTCAGTCTGCACCTTTTATTGTGAGGATTCCAGCGGACGTTAATAGATAATCAGGCAGCTGATAAAGTTGCATCATTTTAAAACCCTTAGCAGTGACTTTGCCCAGGATTATCTATCAGCCCCTTAAAAGGTGATAATTTAAGTTCATTCTATTAATCTCAATAGCTGGAAAACAGGGTAGTTACAGCTGTAATTTGACAATTATTAGATAAGCCTGGCAAATCACTGCAAAAAACAATGAACTGTGTTCCCCAAATACTGGCTTTATGGAAATGTGCTGTCAGGAGCAAAGTTATCCTCATCCTAAGATCACCACAAATGCTCATTTAGAAGCAAGGGGCAAGAGTGGTTCAAGAGGGATGTGAAGTGGAAGTGGCACTGTATTATCCTCAAACCTGATGACACCACAAATGCATTTGGGAGATGCATCTGTGACATGCTTTAAGGTGTGAGCCCTTAAAAGAGAAACACGGGAGACTAAGACCCACACTGCTCCACTGCAAAAAATACTTGTGCATTTTAGACAAGCCATGAGACGTGCGTTTGGTGGCTGAGGAAGAGGAGGATGTTCCCATGCTGAGCAGCCTTTAGTACCACCCTCCTGGCACCAAGTACTCCACCTCCACTGACCTCTGGGCAAGACTCCTGGTGACATTAATAGGTGATGGTGGCTGTGTGTCATCACAGGTGATGGTTCCCACAGGGAATCCCACAGCCATCTGCCCACCAACCCATCACAYCCACAGCTGGCTGGAGTGAGGCACTGCTTCAGCGCAGTAAACAGAATCCTTACACTTTGTGCAGCACCAACCTCTTACTGCCATCATGTTTGACCACTGGATCCAGGAAGGTTATCCAAGAGTGTCCCTGTACCCAATTATTWAAGAATTGAGCACACAAGGTTCCACTGCACAAGGTATGGCTCGAGGTCAGTGCAGCCTCAGCAGCACCAGGCTCTGACCTGTGCCAAGTCAGGGGTCAGGCTGTGCACAAGAAGTGGATAAGCCAAATCCAACACTGTCCTCGACACGCCATCGTGCACTTGCAGTCCCCACAACAGGCAGGGAGAGTCTGCAGTGCTACAGGGAGCAGGACAGGACACCCACCCAAACCCCCTGGGCACAGCCAGCACAGGCACCTTCRGTGCCACCTGGGTTGGATCACCAGCCACTCCCTTCTCTGATGATATGACTTACACAGCCACACCCAGCTCTGGCCATCTCTCAGTTCCTAGGAATGAGGGTCACATCAGGGATCACTGCCTGCCTTTGGATAGSGACAGGCCCCAAAACACCCACACAGTGTGCCTTGTGGAAACACCCGTCCCATGGGACCCAATGCTTATTTTGCAAACCAGCTACATCAGCYGCTCCGAGGGAGTGGGCCTGACCCCAGAAAGCCTTATTCCCATTCTGCTCTCCACAAGGAGAGCACATGGGAGCTGCAGGAGAACAGAAACATGCGTCCTGAAGCCCCCAAGCTGGATCTGGCCTGCAGGAAGAGGCGCCAGCAGCGAGCAAGGACACGGTCTCTGCTCTGGTTGTGGAACCGAAAGCAGGGAGGCTGATGGCTGGCGTCAAAGCAACATCAATCTTTTCTGCTCTTTTGTGGCCTACGATAAGCAGGGTTCAAAGTCGTCCCCCCACAGCTCCCTGTTCATCACTGCAGTCACTGGGAGTCAGCGAGTTCCTGAAAAACGCAGAGGCAGCCCTGGCCCCACATTCAGCCGGGGCTGAAGCTGCTCCGGTTACCAGAAACATCTCTAAAACACAAAACTGATCATTCCCAATGGCAGAGGATCCAGATGAATGAATAGAGCTCATTAACTGACTTCAGGCCCATTTTTTTTCCCCAAGCCTGACTTAGCAGGTTCACAGGACTGAAAGGGACTGCCTGACTCAGGAAAACCAGAATCACAGTTGCCAGTAGCCAGACAACAGAAGCCTGATCTTAGCAGTCAAACACCGCAGTTTTTCCTGGGTCTTTCTCTTCAGTATCCCACTCTCCCACACAGTGGAAAARTAGGAAGAAGCACACGTGGAAGAAGAACTTAAGTTGCTTCTCTCRGCCAAAAGTTTAAAATCACTGGGCTGAACGAATAACCTTTGCTCTTAGTGGAGCTGATGAAACGCCACCATCTCCTAAAACCAAAGTAGACTTAAAAAGGCTTTAACCATTAGCAGCTGTCAACACTCCCTGGGATTTTGGTACCAAAGTTTGCCTGCTATTGCATGGATGAAGTTCCTTGAGAGGGAAGCACAGTGATGGAACAAAACACGAATCAAACCCATGCACATAGAATGCAAGACTTTCCTGGTGTGAACTCAGAGATTAATGGTTTGGGAGCCGGAAGGGATGCAAACAGCAGCAAAAAACCCCAATCCTTTTGTGTTTTCAGAGACAACGTTCTTCTCTGGGAAAACCACATGCAGTTGCCACCACTCACGTTCTCCCAGAGGGGGACCACCACGACTCTCACATCATTTTTCCTGGTCTCTTCTGCCTTTATTCCTCACTTCCCACTAAGAGCCCAACCTGGCAGCCCTGCTCCCCATTCAGCAGCTTAGCCCAACCACAGCCTGAGAGCTGAGCCATCCTGCAGCGCCGGCAGTGTTCTGCGATCAGATAYAGGACTATGCTAACCACAGCTGTTTCATTTTGTTCTTCCCCAACTGCTTAACAGTCTGAATAGTAAACACATTACCATACGATCCTACTAGAGATGTACTTATACAGGGCATGGAAAGAGCAAAAGACTGGATCACACTCTGACAGCAGCCACCAAGGTGGTGTCACAGGTATCTGAGGAATAACTGAACTAAATGTTTAAGAGAAAAAAAAAAMAAMCAAACAAAAAAAGCCCAAAACCCCCAAAACAAAACCACCCACAAAACAACAAAACAAAAAACACAAAAGAAAGCATTCGTTTTAGTAGACCACGATAGCGGTTGGGGTGCTGTACCTTTCAGAGCTTTCCCCCGTCCCCAGCCAGGCCACCTGTGCATCCCTGGCCGGGCGCCGGGACGAGCCCGGACCCGCACCGCTCCGGCGGCGGGATGTGCGGGATGTGCGGGATGTGCGGGATGTGCGGGATGTGCGGGACACCCGGGGCAGCCCCCGCCTGTCCCCGCGGGGAGCACCGGGCCAGGGCGGCGCAGGGCTGGGACCGCGGGGTGACAGCGCCGGGCACATCCCCCCCCGAGCGGCCGCCGCGCCCCGGCCGTGCCCGCGCTCCCACCCGGCCGCAGCGGCGGGGCGGCCCCGGCCCCGGCCCCGGCCCCGTCCCGGGGAGCGCAGAGCACGTGCGGCCGCCCGGCTCCGGAGCGCGGCACCTCCGCCCCGGGCACGCCCCGCTGCCCGCTGCCCGCTCCCCGCTGCCCGCTGCCCGCTCCCGTGCGCCGCACCTCGGTCCCGCCGCAGTTCCCAGCCCCGCGCCCGCGGCAGCGCTCCCCGCTCACCTTGGGTCCCCCGAAGACTCTCTCCATGCTGCCGCCGCCGCCGCCGCCGGTGCCGCCGCTCTGCCGCCCCGCTCCGCTCCGCTCCGCCGGCCGCGCTCGCCCGGCCCCCGCCGGCCCCGCCCCGCCCCGCCCCGCGCACGCCGGGCCCCGGGTCAGGCGCGGAGCGACCGCGGTTGGGGTGTGAGACGCTGGAGTCCACCCCATTCCACCCTCCTGCCACGGGCAGGGACACCTTCCACTATCCCAGGTTGCTCCAAGCCCTGTCCAACTGGCCTTGGACGCTTCCAGGGATGGGGCAGCCAGAGCTTCTCTGGGCGACCTGTGCCAGAGCCTCAGCACCCTCCCTGTGCCAGAGCCTCAGCACCCTCCCAGGGAAGAATGTCTCCCTAACATCTAATCTAAACTTACTCTTCCTGAAATCGCACTCACGTTTCCTTCAGGAACTGAGAGCCTGGGTGGACCTGCTCCTCCAGCAATAACACTGACAGAAAATAGAACAGGATAAATGACAGCTCAGCCTGTAGAACAGGAAAGCAATCTCCAGCTTTGATTGCAGTCTTAAACCCATTCAACAATATTTGGTTTAACCTTTCCTGCTCTCAAACCTGCTGCTCGGTGACTCACTTGTTTTGTCCGATGGCTTTTGGTCCATCACGCACCTGCTTGCAGCTGCAAACTCACACTCAGCTTTTCATGTCTTATTTTTAGTGACCTGGCCACGTTTTATGCTGCTCCTCTGCCTCCTGCCTTCCTCTCCCCTGGGTGATGCACGTGGCAGCCCACATCTTTGAAGACAGTGAGGAAGAAAGCCACAGAATCACAGAATGGTTGGGAAGGAGCCTCTGGAGATCATTTAGTTGTCCTCCTGCTAAAGCAGGTTCACCTAGCGTAAGCTGCACAGGGTCATGTCCAGGTTGGTTTTGAATATCTCCAGAGAAGAAGACTTTCAGAGAAGTTCTGCCTGCTCCTTGCTGTCGAGCATGGCTTCTCTGATACTGGAGAGAGCAAAGCTTTCAGTCATGACAGTCCTGGAATTCCATCTAGCTACAGGCAAATCTGCCAGATGGAACCACTCCCTAGAGTGAGCCTTGGGGAACACCCCATGGGCCCATATGCAGCCCTGGTGAGATGAGACCTAAGCTTTCCAGAGCAGGCAGGTGATATTTCCAAAATCACTGCAGAGACAAGGACCACAATTTTGTTCTGCATGACAGGAGTTCACCTGCCCAGGGGAGGCCATCCCCAGACCACAGGCCAGGTTTGCAGGGAGCGTTGGAGACAAAAATCACTGTATCAACGAAAAATACTATTGTTATTTGCTCTGGTGCGTAAGCAGAGAAAGCGCTTGGGGCTGYAGCCGTGAACGCTACCACAAATGGTTGCAAAATAAGGTTTCCTCATCTCCTCCTCCAGCTGTGTTTACTCCAGATGGACACTGTTTGTGGAAGCTGGCAGCACGGGATTAGCTGCACGGAGCTCTGCTTGCAGGGATGGGGAAGGCTGGGTGCTGCTCCAGCCCCRTGCTGTCACAGCCAGGTGACACCAAACGGCCCAGGGCAGCGAGCAGCCCTGAAAGCAGGGGCTGCACTGGTGCTGGCACTGCCCAGTGAGTGCAGGCCGTGCTACGGCCTCACTGCTCCACAGGGAAATGTCACCAGCCTCCCTTGTCMCTCCTCCCCAGCTTTGCCATGAGAGCAGTGATGGAATTTCTGCCCCAAAGCCAAGTAGCAGTGAGAAAACAGTAGTTTTTCAGCTCAGATCCCAAGGTCATTTGGGTATGTGCACTGCAGCGGAGCCCGTGGGAAAAGCCCAGGGCTTGGCTGGGGGGAAGGTTCATCACCGTGTTCTCTTTTATTAAGTACCACCTTTCAGGAATGCCCCGACTGCATCCATGCTGTAGGGACAAAGCACATTAGCCACAGCTAACTGGCAAAAATATTCTTTACGAAATAGTGACTGGCAGGGGAAAGCAATCATTAGCTGCCAAGTACGGGGCCAGCACCACTCAGGGCTTCCAGGAGCCTGTGGGATGGAGCAACACTACACCAGGCTTATGGAAAACCAGCGGGAATAAGCAGCAGGTATTTTAMATTCTAAAATTTGTTATTTCTGGGGTCACCAAGAGGTGACATCGTTTCAAGCTCCCAAATCTTTCAAAGTGCTGACTTTGGGTAACACAGCCCTCCCCTCCCTGGGTGTGCMTAGATGGTCTGGGCAGAAACAAAATGGTCCAGGGTACAAATTAGCCACTGGGTGTGAAACTGCCTCTGGGCAAGGTGAGCTCTGGCTCACATGGACCATTCCAGCTGCATATCATGGGCTTTTTTTTTTAGCAGCCACCTGAAAAACATGTATTTTGCCTAGGTAATGACTCACAGCATCACATATTTGAGGTCTGACTTCTGGTTCAAAGCAATTACGACACATATGGCCCCAGTGTGAACAGACAGTGCTTTCTAATAGTCTTTTGTGGGCAGAGCCCTGCTCGATGTGTCATGTACACTGGCAGGACAGAGGTCAATTAGAGCGTTTATTTGAGATTAGAGGAAATTACAAGGGAAAAAAACAGCCTGTGGGTGATTTTCTGCTGGGAGGAGAGTTGATAGCAAAGGTCAGAAAGAGGCAAATGGAGCAGAACTGGCCCCATCGACAGGGAATGGTGCAGTAAGGGTTTTTTGATGTGGTTTTTTTTTTCCTGCTTAGCAAATACACGTGTGCTGCAGACTCAGCTCTTTCCAGGAGTGTCAGCACAGTGCATTCATTGGACACAAGTATGTTGCAGAGCCTTAGAAACACGGCTTGGGCTGATTTTAATTGACCTGACCCTGATCCACTTTATCCATCTTTACCACTGGCTTAATCGGGTGGTTGCAATAGCTGCTGTGCTGTTGGTATTAAATCTGTTTCCCTATGAGAACAGCACATCTCCCTGCAGCCAGAAGGCTCAAGAAGAACAAATCTGGTTTTTAATGGTGACTTCCCACTTGGGAAACCAGAGGGGCACAAACAGGGACCTGCGTGGACAAGCACAAGGATGCTCTGGGGCCATCCTGGAGCAAAGCAACTGTTCATCTGCACATGCCTCTGGTGTCTGAAGTTGATTGTTTATCTTTTGTATTTTTAGGAAAATTCCAGGCAGCAAAGTAGGGGTAAAACTGATCTTGGAAGCTATTCCAATGGTTTTTTCCCAGGAGCTATATTTAAACCTGTTCCCTTTCTCTTGCCCCCAGAAGTTAATACCAGCTGTGTGTCAGGCTTGCTGACACCTGCAAACAGCTTTCCAAAAATACTAAGAAGTGTGTTTATGCTGGGCTTAGGTCTTAAAAAAGGCACTTTTCTATTTTGGTTTGGGGTTTTTTGTTGGTTTTGTTGGTATTTTTTTTACCAGATACCAGTACCACACTACAGCCCATTCTAAGTGGCTAATGGAGGAAAATGTGTTTAGATTAATTAATTCTACCAGTATAAATGCCACTGTCATGTATAAACATGACATTATGCTATAGTGGTCAATTTTGCAAGAAGAGACATTCTCAGCCCAAACATCCATGGCTTCCGCAAAATTTTTGCTTTTGAGACAAAGCCTTAACTTATCTCAGCAATTCTCATTTAACTTCTGCAGCTTCCCTGCAGGGCAGGGAAAACCTCTGCCCCAGGGTGAGCCATCCCTGGAGTCATGGGTGGGAACTCAGCTGTGACCCATTTGGCTCCTGCTGGGGGTCATGGGACCCTGTGGTCAGTGGGAAGGGCAAAAACCCTGCTGAGGGTCCACCCTGCTCCCCAAAGGGACTTCATTTCC
Organism: Amblyornis subalaris; assembly: GCA_018881555.1. Lineage (NCBI taxonomy): Eukaryota > Metazoa > Chordata > Aves > Passeriformes > Ptilonorhynchidae > Amblyornis > Amblyornis subalaris. Next base: position 4,158,146 of record JACAXG010000068.1, on the reverse strand, counting down.
CCTCTGTTCTCAAAGGAGCTGGAAGCAGACCCAACACTGGCCTCCAAAAGCAGAAGCAGATCCTGCATCACCCCCGGTCCCAGGCAGACTTTCTCCCAGCTCTCCGTCAGCAGAGAGTGGGTATTGGGCTTTTCCTAAGGATATTTGTGCAACTGCAGGGCCAAGAGCATCAGGACAAACACAGGGCAGCTCCTTGGAGGGCTGACGTCACCTAAGAGACACCACTGGGCAGACCCCTCTGAGGGGCTCCTGTCTGGCACTGCTCACAAGGAAACCACAACCCTCACACCACTAAAACAACAGCAGCCTGAAAATAGGAAGAACCTCCACAGTAGAAACCCCCTGAGACATACCCCAGGCAACAGATGAGGCTACCCTGTAAACAAGTTGCATTTCCCCATTTTGGGGCACTTTTGAGCAGCACAGAAGTGCACACCCAGCTGATGACATCTCGGGATGCAGCCACTGGCAGAGCCACGTGGGCTGCTGCAAGGCTGCTGCACTGATCCCCTAACCGGATTAGGGCTGTAACGTAGAGGGCCACTTTGCACCCAGCATCATGTATTTCAACCTATTCTGAACATCTGGACAATAAGGCTGCCTGAAACGAGCTATGGGGGAATTGGACTGCTCCAGGCCCCACAGGACATTGGTACAGCACAGCTTTGGAAGTGATAAAGCAGAGAGAAGGCAGAGAAACACAGTCGGTGCTCTGGGCTGTGGGAAAGTGCAGTGATCTGGGTCTGGCAGTGTATCGGACTTGGAAATGCCTCCAAGGCCCACCCTGGAAGCTGTGGGATAGCTAAGGATAATGGCAGCCCCACTCTCACACAGCAATTTGGGTCACAGGGTGCAGGCAGACCCTCCCAGGCGAGAGGAGCTCACAGTCCCTGCAGTGTGGGGCAGCTTCACCTCGCCAGGAGCAAGCAGCACCCTGCCCTCCCCCCTAGCTGCTTTGTCAGCCTGTTTGCCACAATCCAGCGTTCGGGAACAAGGGCATTCTCACCGCAAATGGAAGCAGGGTTCACCTTGCCAAATAGCTCCTCCTGGGCTCTTGGACTCTGGCTGCTCTTTGATTTCTCTTGTGGGTAAAGAAAAGGAGCCAACTCCACCCTATGGAAAGATGTGGCCTTGTCCCACTTGTGCCAGTGCTGTCAAGAGTTGCTGAGAGAAATCTGAAGCAGCCACAGCAGGTAAGACAAAAACCTCACCAGGATGTGACCTCTGCCCAGGATAGACCAGCATCATTCTATGTCAAGGTCATCCTGAGGAGAGTAGGAGATAAGGGGGTGGGTGGATAAAAGGCTTCTCTGGCCAAGTGCACCCACCACCTTCACCACAATGGATGCTGCCTCAGGCACTGGGGAAAGGCTTTGTTGCCAGGGAATTACTGAACCTGCTGCTACGTGCAAGATTGGAGCCACCCTGCCACCAGTAGTTGCTCGGGGGGATAAGAGGTTCCCCCTCCTGCCTGTGTCAGTGCCCAGAGACCCCCACCATGCGGGACAGGGCACTCCAGCCCAGGTACATGCCAGTGTCTCCCTGCCCTGACCCCAGTTTTCACAAAGGGAGACCCAGCAACGAGAGCAGCACGTGAGCCAGGCGCGTTCCAGCACGGCCCAGTGGGTTCCCACACCACGCTGGGCAGGTCTCCGTGCAGCTCAGTCTGATTTCCAGCAATCGGGAGGTGGGCACACGTTCCTCCTACGTGTTCCTTGAATAAATAAACACATCCCTGCTCACAGCTGGGTGTAGCAGAGCCGAGACTCAGCAACGCAGCTCTGCCACCCTGTTCGCCGAGGTCGCTGCCCTCCTTGTAAACACCACACACCAACAGAGACAAGGTTTGCACCCAGATTCACCCCAGTCTGGCACAACATGCTACTTTAAGGGTTTTTAGAGCCATCTCGAAAGGCTCAGCTCGCCTACAGATCAAAACCTCCACAGGAGCAGCACTGCTGTGTCCAGGCTGTGGCTGGAACGTGACCCCCGTGTCCCACTCTGACCTTCCTGCCCTCTTCCGAGGAACTGGAATAGCCCTTCTGGGCCTGGTCCTGAGCACCCTGAGCCCACTGCACAAACCATTGCTCTGGGACCTGCTGGGGAGGAACGGAGGGAAGCGTGCCAGGCCCCATCCAGAACACATTCACCATCCAGAACACACTCTCCATCCAGAACACATTCCCCCCCACACCCCTTCCTGCTGCACTTCTCTTGAGGAAATTCCACTGGGAGCAGGCTGCCCTGCTCCAGCAAAGGGTCACTGGACAGGGCAATACAGATGCAGCTCCCAGGCTGAGCACAAGCCCAGCTGTGACCGATTAACAGACCTCTATTCAAGTCTGCTTTTTGAATGAGGACCAAGAGACACACGGGCTGACACCTCTGATTTTATCTCTGCGAGGCAGGGCCTGGGGAGCCAAGGTTTGTGCAGTTTTTCACGTATGCAAAGCTCCACAGCCCCAAACCCACGGTGCCCCCCCCAGCATTTCCCCCCGTTATGCAGAGCTGTGTTAGGAGCAGGTCTCCATCCTCACAGGCAACTCACAGCTACATCCGGCGACGGAGCGAGATCAGGTGTCACACCGTGTGCCATGGCCAAGGACTGCCTGGAAGCTGCGGAGTCACTGGGCAGAGTAACCAGGATCCCAAAGGAAACCTCTGGCCAGGGTGCTGTCCGCACACCCCGCAGCTGTGACCGGCAGGAACAAGCTTCTCCGGCCCCAGAGGAGGCTCTGCCTGCCCGGGGTTTAACAGCACATGTTGCACTGTGGAGGGCTGAGCTGTTCTCCGGCCCCCAGGGTAAGCAGGTAATTAGATTATCAGCACACGGCCAGACACTGCCACCCGGGCCACTAAAGGACAGAGAGGAGCTGAGGACAGCGTTTCTCAGAAGGGCTGTGGTGCCGCAGGTCAGCACCACGCATCCCATACTCACTGCAATGGCACAAAGCAAAAGAAAGGGAAAATGCTTTTGCCAAATCTGACCTTCTTAGAGATAGTTCGGATGGGATGGAGCAGCAGGAAACAGAAATAATCAGCATAACATTGCCACCCTCAGACTCTTTTTAATATCACAGCCTCAGCCCATGCTGCTGCCACAGCAGGAAAACCCAAATCTCCCCAGCTCAAAGCGCGGCACATCCCCTGCCCAGGGGAATTTGGGAGCTTCCAGCTGAACCAAATGCCCCTTCTCAACTCCCCACAGGGTGCCCAAGCAACACCTTCTGGAGCCTGTCTTGTTGGGTCGTGGATTCCCACACACCCCAGAGATCCACAGGATCAGCTTTGTGCTTCTTCAGGAGTTTTAGCTGAGCTCTCAGCCCTTCATCACACAGTCACTTTGGGTGGAACCAGGGCAAGAGGGCTGGAGCAGGGTGGTCAGCTGCTGCAGGGATGCAGGAGACACAGCTCACACATGGGAACGTGCTGTCTGTGGGGCCCCTCAGTATTGGGGGAAGGAGGGCATTCCATCCACCCAAAACCCCACCACACCAAGGGTTTAACACTGGATTATTCCACTGGTACAGGCTCTGACCAAGCTATCCTGCTCAGGCTGTAACACAGCAGTGCCAGAGCTGAAGCAGGTCCCTGGTCTTCTCAGCAGCACTGGTGGACCAGGGCTGAAGAGTCTGTCATTGTCCCATAGCTTCATCTCCACCCCAGTCCAGGCCAGTCCTTTTTGTCTGTGCCCAAACCCAGGTGTTGGGTCAGAAAAGGGAGCAGCACAGACCCAGAGGCGCAGCCAGGTCCAACCAAGAGCACAGATAATAAGGCAACATCACAGCGATGGGGCAGGTCCCAGGCCAAGCCAGGAAGTCAGTCTGACCATCAGGGCTAGGATCAGGGGCAGGAGCACCAGCAGGTCCACAGCAATGGTGCAGGGCTGACAAGCCAGGAAAACAGTCAACAGGTGGAGGTCAGGACCAAAGGACCCACAGCCAGGTACCACTGTGGCTGTACTGTGGAGTCCAGCACAGCCAGGAAGAGCTGGGGTGCTGCCTGACTGCTATCGTGGCAAAGGAGGCTGCAAGACCCAGGGCTGACTGGTCACTGCCTCTGCTCCAGCAAAAAATGTTAAAAGAGAAACCAGTCTTCACTGTTTCAAGCTGGAATTTTCTGGAGCATCTGGAGGTGCTTTAATTTATCTAATCCAGGGCTCTGACCCAATTAATATTCCATAGGATCTCCTGGAGCTCTTGTTTTGTTCAGTCCTTGGCTTTAAGGGCGGCAGAAGAAATTGAAAACAGATTATTGGGAATAAAACAGCTTCAACTTTTAGGCAGCTGCCTCCAGCGAGGTTGGCTTCGTTTCCAACCAGGCGCGATGCAGGGCTGCCTATAAAGAGTTTTTCCCCAGTGGCAGCGGAAGGGCTTTGCCTGAAAGCCAAGGGTGAATACTCAGGAGCGGTGCCGTCCCCGCTCACACCGCCGGCACCCGCCGGCTCCGCGCTGGGACAAACCCGTGTGCGCGCCCAGCGAGCGGGACGGGGAGAGGGTGCGGGSGACAGTCGGGGAGCCCGGGGCGAGGCGTGAGGCTCCGCAACTCCCGGAGAGCCCGACCACGGCGGCCACGAGAGGGAGGCAGAGCCCGTGCGCTGCGGGGCCGGGGCTGCGGGACCGGGGCTGGGGGACTGGGGCTGCGGGGCTGGGACTGCGGGGTCGGGACTGCGGGGTCGGGGCTGGGATTTCGGGGTCGGGACTGCGGGATCGGGGCTGCGGGGTCGGGACTGCGGGGCTGCCACCACCCGCCCCGGCCCGGCCAGACGGCGGCTCCAGCCCCCCGGAGCGGGGGCGATGCGGTCAGTGCTGGATGAGGGGTCCCGGTTCCGCAGGGGAGCACAAGCCCCGCGGGAGCATCAATCACTGCCGGCGGTCTCCGAGAGAAATCGCTGCTCTCTGCCACGGGCACCTTCGGTTTGTCTGCTCGGCCTGGCCAGGTGGAGAGGGTGAGCGCTTGAACACACAGGTTATGGCCAAAGTCCTTTCCAAGGGCTGTTTTCTCCTCTTCAGAAGCCAAGGCTTTGTCTCATTCCCAGTTCACACCAAAGACATGGGTTGTGGATGTGACATCTTCCAGGCCATCAGCAGGACCAGGCAGAGGGGAACACCTGGGAAATCCCTGCTGTTGAGCTCCCATCTGTAAATCCAGGGCAATCACCCTCCTGTGCATTACAGAGGGACTGTCAGACATGATGCATTAAGCAGGGTAGAAACTCGTGGGGATGGGCTGTCGGTCCCCATTTTCTGTATGTCCACCCTGTCAGTGGTTCTGGCTCAGCCCCAGTTAACACCGTGACACGCTGCACCAGGTGGGGTCAGAATCCCATTCCTACCACAGATTTGGTGTCCAAACAGGCCCCAAAAGCACAGTCAGGAAGCCCACAGTGAAGCCCACCATTGTCACACTCTGTGAGTCAATGTCCCTTTGGATACTGCTGACACCACTGCTGAAAAACCTGAATACTTACTGACAGCAGAGACTGGGCACTGGCAGAACCAGATGCAGGGTCAGGAACAGGCAGCTGAAAAGCTGCAGACCTGTGTGGGCTACCAGGGGCCAGAACTATGCCAGGCCCAGGAAAGCAGCTAGTGGAGGGGAAGGAAACATAGGGGAAGCTTCTTGTGGAGATGTTTTTAAAATCACATCATTCCAGGTTCAAGTGCGGACTTTCCTGCGACACGCAGGGGAACTGGCTCGCTGACACAAAAGTAGCCCAGACAGTGACTCACAACAGTCCAGTGCATTTAAACACCTAATTTCCAGCTAACTAAGATCAACCTGAGTTCAACCCTGCAAGCTGTCATGTTATAAAATAAACACTCCTTGCAAAAATCAGCCTTTTGAGGGATGTTGCACAGAGGGTGACACCTGGGACACAGCGGAGCCGGTCCTCTGACACTGCCAGCACGCTCCATGTGGCCAGGACAGCGCCAGCAACACTCCAGGCCAGCGCTTGGCTGCCTCGTGGCTTTCCAAGACAGACCAAGGGCCCAAGGCTGCCCACCCTCCCCATTCACCAGCTCAAGAAAGAAACTGGGGATGGCAGAGGAATGTAAACCAGGCCAGAGGACTCATTCATCCTCCCGCTCCCGGCTTCGGCGCATTCCAGGCAGTCTTACTACAAGGCAGCATTTTGTGTGCTGCAATCCATCCGTACACACGCCTGCCTCTCATCCTCTGCCAGGGCTTACTCTCCCAAGGCACCTCAAGCTGAGTCTGTAATAAATCAGGCAGCAGCCTCCATCCAAGACACGCACTCCCTGGGTTGCTTTGCTGAAAAATGAGCACCGAGCTTTTCATCTGAACACCTGCAGCAAGCAGGCAGCTGTGCTGACCCGGGGTGCGGTATCGCCTCCCRAATTAAAGGAACATTGCTGTTCTGACACTGTCTCCCTGGCCATTTTTCTTTTCCCCACACAAGACAGGGATTTGGCTCCCACACCTGATCCTCCAGGTTCTGGGAATCCTGGTCCGGCTCGAAGCTGCCAAAGTGAGTTTGAATTCATCCGCCTCTGAATTCAGTGATGGCCATTGCTCTGTGATAAGCTGGTGAGAGATTGGCAGCCAAATCCTCCCAATGCATTGAAGGAGGCTGGGAGGGAGACCTGGGAATGGGCACATGCAGTGCATGCTGGAGGGGTGTGCCACAGGCATCTGGAGAAATATCTCCAGCAGAAGAGGTGGGAGCAGCAGGATTTTGCCCAGAGCTTCTATGGTAGCCCCTTGGCAGATCCAGCTCAGGGCACAAGCATGGCTCTGTCAGCCATGGGAGGAAGAGCAGCAGCACTGCTCAGAGCCCACTTGTAGCACTGATCCACTGGGGAATGTCAGGACACAGGGGGCAGGAGGGTGGCCACTCCCAATGAGAGCGTCCAGTCCCGTAGCAGCAGGGTCAGCGCCGGTCCCACCGCAGCCAGAGGGAGCCTGTGGGGGGGAGTGCACAGTGTGAAACTCCCCGTGCTCCACAGAGGAGCATGGCCCCACTTGGGGAAGCTGGAGCCAAAGCCAAACTCATCTGGCTTTGCTTTGCACGCTGCTGAGATCTTTCTTTGGTTTATTTTCATGCAGATCCCCAGAATGCAGAGACAGGCAAGAAAGTGAAAGCTGAAAGCAAACAGGAAAAAGGCAGGTTCTCTTGATTTCTATTTTTAACACTGCAAACAACATTAGTGTCATTATATTTAGAAAAAAAAATATTCAGAGCGTTTCCTGCCTCCCCTTTCAATACCTTCAGCTATTTCCTTGCAGATGTTTCCAGGGGCCAGGGCTCAGAGGCAGGAGGAGCAAGGTTGGGCTCTCACCCTGCAGACAAATCCTGGGAGGGGAAAGTTGGCTCGAAGCAGGTGCTTGTGGTCCTGCACAGAGACAGGGAGGACAAACAGGCTGTCGAGGATGTGGCCAGGTCCAAGCAGAAGCTGCGTGACACTGCAGGACCTTCAAGCTGTCTCTCCACGAGTTGCAGCACCTTCGGTGCCGTCAAAGGAGGCACAAGGTGAGTGTAGTGCAGGGAAAAGCACAGTGGCACCGTCAGGCTGGGTTTAGGGAGGGACACTGCAGCAGCCAAGGCTGGAGGCACAGCTCTGCCCTCTGTCCCCCCAGGGACCCTGGGCTGAGCAGAGCTGGACAAGGGACTGGTCTGCAGCCGAAGTTACGCTGTGAGTCTGGTGAGCTGTGGCAGCAGCAAAGGGAGATCTCAAAGCTGGGGCTGCACGTAGAGGGTGGCTAGTGTCCCTTGGAGCCAGAGCCTCTGCACTTGTCCCTTGACCACTCTCTCGTGCCAGGCTGGCTTGGCTTTGCCTGCGCGGCTCGGGGGATCTTCCCTTTGCTCCGGCAGCCCTCGGCTCATTGCCTCGCGCTCGAGGCCTGCGGTTTGAGAAGTGTTTGTGTTTAATTCTCCTACAGATGATCCAGAGCAGGATTTCTGGGTGGCAGGCCAGCGGGATGGCCTCGCCTGCGCGGGTGGCAGACCACAGCTCAGCAGGACCACRGGATGCAAGGAAAACCGGGATTTGAATGTGGTCAGCTTCTGGCAGTGGAGAGAGCAGCCAAATGCTGGGGAAACAGCTCTCCTGACCCCGGCCACGCTGTGCTAGATGTGGTTTCCAGCAAAATCACAGGCCAGGATTTCTCCATACGGCCCGGGGAGATCCCTGCCCCAGGAACAAGATGGAGATAATGTTGGAAAAGCAGCATGGACAGCATGCACAGCAAATCACCCCAAAACATCCTCTGCAAGCTGGGTTGGTAGGGAGGGCAGAAGAGCAGCYTGGCTCCCCCACGCACACACTGCTCTCCACCCTCCAACTGCTGCCCTGGTGACAGGGGTTCCAGGCTGCGTTTCCCTTCCTGGGGTTTGATCCATGAGAGGAGCTGCCTCTGGGGCTCTGGCTGACTCCAAACTGGCTGGGAGCAGCTCCTGAGACAAGCCGAGCCACAGCCAGGCTGCCATCAGTAGCCATCGGTGACCAAGTGCAGACAGCCACAGAAGTCAAACATTTCCTTTCTCTATTTCCCTCCCCAAAGCCCTGCAGCAGGTGGAAACTCACCCCAATGGGTCTTGATTTGAAAGTACATGAGGGATGCCCTGCAATTCCCAGCCCATCCCAGTTCCCAGCTGCTGCAGCTCCACCACAAGCTGCCAGGCTTTTGCCAGCCTGGAGGCAATGGCTGCAGATGGGAGCCCTGCCCTGATGACCCCCAGCAGAAGCAGGGATCTGAGCTATTTTCACACCACTGCCCTACCCCACCTCTGTAGATGGCCCTGAGGGTCTGTGGCCAGCTCGGTGGGGCAGCAATGCCCTGTGAGGCTCAGAGGGCTCCTCTCACCCCAGACTCTCTGAGCTCTCAAATGGAGATCACCTCGGAGGAGTCATTCCTGCTGATGTGGTCAGAGCCAGGGAGGTGCTGATGTCTGCCAGAAACAGTCCTGGACCAGTTATGCAAGTGGAAAAGGCAATCTGAGGGATCAGCTCAGAAGGAGCAGATGCTAATCCAGAGCCTGACACATCCCAGTGAGTCACGAGTCACAGACAGGCTTTTCTTGCTTTTTTTTCTTACCCCTTTTTTTAAGAAAATCATAAAAACTGTAGTCAGAAAACAAAAAACTCCCGGAACAATCTCCTTCCCATGGCCAGGAGGGCTGTAGGTGCAGGGATTTCGCACAGGCAGGGCTTGCATGGCTGAAAGCCAAGAGAATCCCATTCAACAGGAACCAGGGAGTTTTCTGGCAATTGCTAATCAAGTGTCCTGTGGGAGCGATGCAGCACCAGCAGCAGCAGGTGGTGGCTGTAACTTGCAGCCTCACTGCCAGGTAAAGATGGAGCTGTCACCACCAAAGGTGGAGACAGCAGCTTGCTGGATGGGCAGGGGCAGCTCAGAGCCTGCAGAGTGGCTCAGGTGGGAGGATGGAGCCCTCACCACCCCATCTCCTCCTGCCCGTGCTGCCAGGGCACGATATTTCCTGGGCCAGGGGCTCTGCTCATCTTATTTCCTATTTCTGCATTTCCTATTTCTGCCTCTGCCCCTGCTTTTGAGGGTGCTGTCCTGAGAAGATGGTGGGAGACATTCACAGGGAGGGTCTCCAGTCCCCTCAGGGAACAGCAGGACAGAAATGAGACTGTAACAGCCCTTCTTCCCTTTCCTCACCATGTCAGAGAAACCCTCAGTTCATGGGAGACCCCCAGGCCCCAGGGCACCTTCCCCCCAGCCTCAGTTTACTTTCTTGGGGAAAATTCCTGCCAGCTTCATATGGCCACAGGCATCAGCTTCATTGGGACTCACTGCAGGGGATCTTAGGCTCACAGCATGGTTTGAGATCAAAGGGATCTTGAAGACCATCTAGTTGCAAATCCCCTGCCACAGGCAGGGACACCTTCCACCAGACAAAGTTTCTCAAATCCCAGTCCAGCCTGGCCTTGATCTCCAGGGATCTCCCAGGCTTCCTCCTCCTGGCCTGCTTTGTGGGTGCAGTTCCCTGAGACACAGCCATGCCCCTGAGGAGGAAGCCCCTCTCATGTGCAGAGTGACACCACACTTGACACAACTCAGGCTCAGGCAGTAGGAGGTCTGAGGACACYGTCCTCTCCAGCTGTGTCCCCCACGGTCCTGCAGGTCCCCACTGCCCCCTCAGTGCCCACACAGAGCCCCTGCCTGGGCTGCGCTGGGTGCCAGCCCACCAAAACCTCCCCACACCCCGGGGGCCACCACAAGCCTGTAAAGGGCCAGTCTTGGCTCATGCTTTGTGGCCAGAGCACAGAAGAAGCCCAGCCAAGCAGGCTGGCTGCTTTTCATTACACTCAGGATCTGGATCAGGCTGTCCTCTGCTTGTTCCTCCGGGGGGATCCTCATTTGGGGGCCACCAGTTTGCAATCAGCAAGTCACTGCTCTCCCACCTCCCACGGCACCAGGTCACCCTGCCCCGGGCAGCCCCACAGCCAGGGCAGAGCACACCCAGCCAAACACCTTTTACAAATCATTCTGCATAGTTCRCATTCTCGGCCGGTTTATGAGCATTTTAGCTCCTCATATTGATCAGGGCTGGAGCCGAAGTAATTACATTAATCAGAAATAATTTCCCCTGATTTTGAGTCATCTTTGAGCTGGTGCCCAGCTCCTCTGCTCGCCCCTCTGCTCTCTGCTCCCTGGTACATACTTTCCAGGCGACATCGCTGCTTTCATAACCATAGTGGGACCCAGAGGCTTGTTTTTCTCGACTGGATCCCACACACACAGTAAAGGTTTCAGTCGTGTCTTTATTGATTTGGCCGGGAATGTGGGCAAGAGGAGGTGGTTTATGGGAAGTTCATGCTTGGGAAATGTCTCCAGATGTCTCTGGCATCAGGAGGGGGCATAGGGAAGGGCTGGGGGCCTGTGATCCCTCTGCACATGGAGGCATCACTGGCTTCAGCCTTTCCAGTCTTGCTCAGGAGATGGAGAGCAAGCCCAGCCCTTGCTGTATTCCCTGGGGTGAAGGTAGGAAGTGGGACTCACCTGCAAAGCCTTTGGCGTGAGTCCTGGGGAGAAGCAGCAGGCTCCCTTGCCAGCTGGTTGTGGGTGGTGACCAGTCACTTGGGTATTTCAGTGCTGGTGTGAAAGGTGAACTGGCAGCTCCTCGGTGCCCTCCAGCCCAGCTTCCAAATGTGCCCGAGATCCACTCTGAAAACCCTTTCCCTTCACGAGCCAGGCTCCTTCCAGTCAACAAGGATGCTAAGGAGTGCTCACTGCACTGCCTTTGGGAAGGTCCAGCAACAACCAGGGGGTTGCAGAGCATCCTCTGGAGAGATGTGCCAGCTGAGGAGGGCARTCTTTGCCCCAGCTCGCTGCCCCTCCCCAGCACTGTCCTGTCCCCACACACAGTCCCAGCATCCCGGATCCACCAGCACCCTGAGCTGCTCCTGCTGATGGCGAGGCAAGAGCAACCCTGGGGATGTGAAGGGCTGTGACGTTTGGGAACAGACACGACCTGTGCCGCCCAAACCTCTTCCAGCACCACACGCTTCCCAGGCACACCACCAGCTGCCTCATGGGTGCAGCACTTGCATCCTGGGMAGTCTTACCAGAGTCACAGAAAACAGGGCTGGAAGGAAAGACAGACACCACCAAACCCYTCTGTAAAGCAGAGCTGGCACAGTTACAAGGTGAGTTTGGAGAGACCTAAGAGCATCACTGGCTGCACTTCAGTGAGTGCCTCCATTTGCAGCCTCTTCAATGCTGCAGGGGACATGGCAGCTGTTTGAGAACACACAGCACCCTCGAGCAAGAGAAGAGCTGAAGGAAAAACACTGCCTATTTTAGCCTGAAACCACAAGAAAAATAGAGATAGTCAAAAAGAATGAGCAATTTGATCAGGAAATATGAGTGAGCCATGCAGTTCCATGGAAAATACCAAGGGTCTGTCAGTAACTACGCAAGGTCAGGATCTGGGGATTATATCTTGTCAGAAAGATAAAACTTCTAGTGATATTTTTTAAAATATGTTTATGTTCGATGATGTTTGATACCAAAAATAAACTCCCAGAGGATCATCATGTTGGATACGTGATGATTTCTGACACTGTTTTCCAAATAATAATTGAAAACCTCGTCTGGCTGAAGTTTCCAAGCTTTGTTTTACAAAAGTCTTATTCTTTGAGTTATCTGAATGTTTAACTTAGGAGGACAATTATGAATTGCTCTTGTCTGGACTGCAGGAAAAAAAATCATACAGAAGTATTGCCCAGGGTTTGATATGTCTCTGTTGTCCCTTCACAACAGCTGATACAAGGCTGTGCTGTGCTAATGAGAAGCCCCTCAGTCTGAAGGATGAGCTCTCACTATAATTTTGGCTAAGTCAAGCCTTTTCTTGGTTGTGGTAATCCATTTGCTCCTCGTGTAATCACTCAGCTCCTTCCTCTTGGCAATGTCAAGCTTTGAGAGCAGAACCAGCCCCAAATCTCACTTACCAGTGCTTCTTTCTAGTGAAACCTTCCTAAAAATGCCTGGGAAATGGTGAAGGATCAAGTGTCCCCACCAGCAGACATCATTCCYGTCTCTCCTTTGGCGAGGGCGATGCCCGGCCGCTGCCTCGCTGGCCTCGCCACTGTGGCTGGGAGCTTGGAGGGGTCAGCTGGTCCCAGATGTAGCCAAGGTTCCCGAGGCTGTTGCCTGACCATCAGAACCTGGACGGCAGCCCTGAATTCTTTTCTCACAAGTCACTTGGCCAGGCACCAGCTGGTAAATACTTCCAGTCTCTGCATCCCGGGTCTGGGGTGGAAGCAGTGACCTCAAGGTAAAGGACTGCCTGGCCCATCCCTTGTCCCTCGGGGTGGCCGGTCCTCCCAGCCTGGCTCCGCTGTCCAGTTAAGGTGTGAGAACCAGAGGGAATAAAAATGGCCAGACAGGGATGGAAATAGCCATCACCACCTCTCTCGGCTCTTGCTGTTTGAAACCGGAGCCAGATTCATTCCGGGTAGGAAACAACATTCCCRTCCTGCCAAAAGCAGAGATATTTCAAAATTTCCCAAAGCCATGGCGTTTTCCAAAAGTCTCATGAAAAACATCCAGCAGCCACCCCAAARTGTCCAACAGCTGAGGGAGACCTGAGGCATCTCCATTTCAGCTCAGGGCTTTTGGTTTTCCAAGCTGGATGTATGTCCAGCTTTCCCACCAATGCTGTCCACCCTCCATGGACAGCCCTGCTCCTCTGCAGTGGGGATTTGAGCCAGGAGTGCCCAGGAGCAAAGGGAATGTCCTCCCCACTGAGGTGTGGAGCTGAGCTCACCTTAGACCCATGTTTTCACGGCCAGGACCCAGGGCAGCCTCAGTGCTCCCCRCCAGAGATGGACATCCAGACCCTGGTCTGGCTTCCCCCAGCTCTAGGGAGGGTGTTTAACACAGGATGTGGAGTAAAGGAGAGTCTCAAGCAAAGGAAAGGGACGGAGGGAGAATATGGTCTATATCCATCCCAGATGGATGCAATTTCAGCTGAGCAGGGTGTGCAAGTGAGAGCTTTTCTGTGTTATTCACGATGGCACGTTAAAACAGCAAACACATGAAAAAGCTCAGCTCTCTAAAATGTAAATTCACTGGGGCAGTTCCTTCATTTCTATAGAAACAGCAGAGCTTGCCAGCGGCTAACTCAAAGGAGATGTATTCAGATCTCTGCATCAACTATTTTCTTGCACAACTGACCACAAAAAAAAAAAAAAGGAAAAAAATACACCCCCCCAAAAACCTGTCAATAATACCATGGAAACTGCGGAGCGAGACATATGGACTTAATTACCAGCTCCGAAATCACACGCATGGTACAGAACGCATATGGGTACGTGCTCCAGAGGGGAAGGGCTATAACTGAGTATTTATAAAATGAACTGTTAATGTGCTATTCTCGTGCAGCTTTGCAAATCCAAACCGGTGCAGGGGCTGTTTTCCTGTGCCAGGCTCTGCCTGCAGCCCCTGCAGCGCCAGCACAAYGACCTGGGCGGGCATGAGGGACCTGGAGAGATGGGAGAAGGGAAGCTCAAGCCCATGCCACCCATGGAAAAGCCTCTTTGGGAAAGCAGAACATGAAAGACTTTGTGGTTACTCCTCCAGCCGGCTCCCCTGGGCACCTCCAAAGCCCAGCAAGGTACCACCAAGGACTGCCAGTGCCATCGGAAGTGTGGGCAGCTTGCCAGGCATGGGATGGGGGGTTTGGCCCCATCTGGCTGCTTGACTCGGGGCTGTTGACTTGATTCGGGCTTGACTCGGGCTCTCTGTCACTGCCCGAGCTCTGACAGCTTCCTGGTGATGTCAAACCATCGCAGTGATGTCACCTTCTGCATGTAAACCTCAGTGACATCAGGTGTGGGGGAAGCAATGTACCCTCTTGTTCCGAGCTGAGGGAGAGGGTAAGGAAGGGAGCTGACCCTGTACCCAGAATACATCGAGTGGCAAGGGTTTAATGTCCAGTGGGCTCCTTGGGGCAGTCCGGAGCCTCAGCCTCCCCCAGGGCTGCCCTGCTGCCCCCTGAGCCATCACACACGGGTCTGTTGGCTGCTCCAAGGTCATTCACTGTGGGAAATGAGASGGTTTTATTCCTGTTCCCAGCACTGTCACCTGACTCCTAACTGGGAAATGAACTCATGGCCATCAATCGGGAGTCCCTAATAAACACACGCCCGGAATAATTAACTGAACTCCCGTCCCCCTGTGGCAAGGCTGGATCGGCACTTTGGCTGCTCCCAAGACACTTCCAGGATGTTTGGCTGAGCTGGAGCCAGCGGGAGGGCACCGGCTCTGGAGCAGAGAGTGGAGCATGAGAGGTGTCTCCAGCTTCAGGTATCAAACCCTCGGGCTTTTGAGCTTCTGCCAGTGGGTCCTGAATCCCTCTGCCAGTGAGTTCAGAGCGATGTGTCGTCCTCATGCCTCCTCCGCCCCAGGCAGGGCTGCCAGAGCAGATCCCGGGACCTCCCGGCATGGCTCGGGTGATGCAGGGAGCTGAGGCTCCAACACGCAGAGCGGAGGCTCCGGCGCTGGGATGAGTGACAGCAGCCCTTTGGAAGGTGGCCTGGTATTCCCGCAAGCTGCCACGACCTCGTTAACAGCCTGATTGCAGCTAATGATGCAAAACCAAAGCGGAGAATTGGGGCGGTAATGTGAGAGATCTGTCTGAGCTCCTCCCTGCTGGGCTCTGCCCTCCCTGCTCCATGCCCTGGCTCCTARGCTCCGGCAATCATGGAGCTGAGGTTGGGATTGCTGCTAAGGTGACTGAGAATCTGTTCCACAAAAGAAAAATTAAGGGAAAAAAGGCTGGAGGGAGGGATGAGGCATCACTCTTAGCTGAATGACTTTGGTGCTCTGCTTACATGGCACCCAGCACCTCCTGCGTGTTTGCCAGTACATGTCTGGTATCCAGCAGCAATTTTCATCGTGCCTAAATGATCCAGGGAGTCTGTGCACAGCCACCAGGATCCATCCCTTGGGCCAGGGCAGGAGCAGCAGTCTCGGCCCCCAGAACACATCCTGCAGGAAAGGGGCAGGAGTGCAGGAGAGGAGCCAGGGAGAGCTGCAGGACATCCTGCATCCTCATGCTCAGGCCTTTCCTTTGAGCTCTGGGCTAACAAATTCTCCTCTCACATCTTCTGATAAGATCAGGGGAATTGGAACTTGGAGAAGGGGCTCTGTCTCTTGAAGTTCTTGAGGTGCTTAGGTTTGTCTTTCCTAAGAGCCAGCCTCCCATGCCTGGMCACAGGGGCCAAGAGGAGAGCTTGCACAGGGCAGACTGAGAAAGCAGTGGGAGGCAACTGCTGAGCACCTGTTCCTCTTCTCCAAACTTGGATTTTTAATTCTCACAGTTGCTTAAGAGCACCATACTACTTCAGGGGCTGAATTYGGGTTTACAAGGCTTGAAATCAGCAGGGCCAGACTGCAGCCTTCTCTACATCGTGTACCCAGGACTATGCAACCCAGGACGTGTGCCCAACCCCCCTGCTCCAGCAGCCTTCCCAGGTGGCCACAGCCCCACTCAGGATGGGGATGATGTGGCAGCAGCACCACCATCATAGCAAACCCCTCTCCAGCTCTTTTGGGCAACTGACCCATCCTCCACAGCCTGTCATGCACTGAGTGCAGCCTAAAATATAGGGCTGGGTGCCCTGTTCCTGCTTGGTCATGGCATTGTCCCAGGGCAGCAGCAGGGTCAGCCTTGTCAATCTCTTCAAATCCCAGGAGGAAGATACCAGCTCTCCCCGGGCAGACCTGGATCAGTAGGATGAGGCACGAACCTTCCCTCCCAGGCTAGCAGCAAGGAGCTGGATCAKCCCACCAGCCTGGTTCCCCAGCCCCTCTCCCCTGCTCCCCAGGGACAGCACAGTGTCCCTGCCCTTCACTCCTTGTCTCAGTGGACAGCACATTCTCACCTTGAGGAGAGTGGAAATGGCAGCTGGAATGTGGGCTGGAAAAAAATGAAAGGGAAAAAAAAAGAAAATCTTGAGGCTTGTCCAAACCTACTCATGTTTATATTGGAGCCTGTGAGTGACATCAGAGCAGGGAGAGTATAAACACCAGCAGGACCTACTCTGGGCTTTAAAACCTGCGAACACACCACTGCCTCCAAACTGCCTGGGGGGTGATGTGCTGAAGCGGCGGAGGGGAGAGCAGCATGAGGCTCCAGCTGGAGAAGCAGCTCCTCTTCCTCTCCCTCCTCTGCATTCTCTCCAAGGTAAGGCAGATGGGGCGCCGGGGCAGCTTTAGCCGTGGAGCACCCGGTTCTGGCCAAGGGAGATGCAGGGAGGGCTGGRGTGTCACCACGAGCCCGGTGGCTATCGCCGGCCGGCAGCCAGGCTGGGTTGATGCAGGGGGCAGAGCTGKGCTTGGGAGAGGTGCTTGAGATGAAGCAGCAGGGTCTGGGCGTTCGTGGGCCCAAGGCTCCGCTGTGCGAGTCCCTGGAGCACACAGGAATGCCAGCAATGTGCTGTTTGCTCGCCGTCCCTGCAGCTCTCCGGGCTGGGCTACGTTCGGTCCCCGTGAGCCAGCGAGCGGCAGCTGGGCGGTAGCGGCTGCCCCAGGCTCCTCCAGGCTCCTCCATCCCCGCCCAGGCTCCCGAGGCAGGGGCCAAGCCACGAGCACCAGCCCTGGCGTTACTCAGCTCTCCCCACTTCTCGGGATGCTCACGCCAAGCCAGTGCCTCTGATGGGATTTGGGTTATTGTAGTGGTTTTATTATTTTTTTTCTCTTGGACTCTGTGTGAAAATATTTGCCTGTGCAGAGAACAGGAATGTTGAAAATGTTGGGGCATCTCRGCTCCAAGTTCTAACTGCTGCTTGAATCCCCAAGCAGGGATGTCGTGGCAGCGTCGTGCCTATTTGACTCTTTTCCCAGAAAGTTCAGATCTCTGACAGGAGCCACATTGTCATCTAAAGACAAGTAAATTACAAGGAGCAGGGGGAAATGGATTAATGGCTTGGCTAATTTTTCTAAAACRTCGATTTGTAATAGCAACCTCCTGAAAGATGAAAAATGCCCTTGGCTGCCTGGGTAAGCTGTGACAGAGAAATGATTCTTGCCCCGGGTGCTCGTGAGTGCCTGGAGAATCACCAAGGGCCATCGTGCTGCCAGCCCAAACCTGGCCACCACAGCCAGTCCCTTGGTCCCTGCCATGACTCTGTCTCTGGTTTCYGTCACATTAATAATGCTGCTCACTGACAGAACAAGACCCAGATCACCCAGACCATTTTGGATATATTTTATCTCCAATTACTGGCACTGACACTTCTACAGCCCCATAAAAAGCATCTGAACTGCTGCAAATGGGGAACAGATACTGCAYTAGTATCTACCTTCTCTGTCTGACTGATCATGTTAGACCTGATGCCACTGGGAGAAACTGAAAGAAAAGTGGTGTCAAAAACCCACATGGTCTGGCTGAACCCATCKCTCTCTTGGCAGGCTCAACAGTCACACCAGTACCTGCACCAGGGCAGAGATGAATGTTTTGGTTGCCTGTTTGCTGCGCTGCACATGCTGGCCCTGCATCCAGCAGCACGTGCATGGGGCTGCTGGGGGGCTCAGAGCTGCTGGGGGCTCACATGCACTGTCAGTACTGGCAAAGAATTCACTTCCAAACTGCAGAGCCAACTCTCGTGGCTTCAGGCTCTACGTGCAACAGCTCTGTCAGGTGTGATAAGACGGGAGCTCGAGCGCTGCCTAAAAAAGCTGTGCCAGGGTGGTTGCGCCAGCAGGATGAGCCAAGGGTAKGAACATCCACCTGCCCAGGTGAACCCCTGCGGGCACATCCCTGGCAGGCAGTTGGCTGAGCAGGCAAAGGACTGCAGTGCACAGCCCTGCTGAAGTGATTACTCAGTCTAGCCAGGAGGGAAAACATTCCAGCTCCCAGTCCTTGAAAACGTGCCTATCTCCGGGCTCCTCGCCCAGTGGGCCAGGCCAGGTGAGGATGCTGCAGCCAGGGACAGGCAGAGGATGCAGCTGGACCAGTGRGGAATGCAGTGAGGTCTGCCTGGCTTCAGATCCCCACTGCTGATGCAATGCCCTGTTTCTTGGCGTGAATGAGAGCTGTTAAGACTGTGAGGAGTGAGGTGCTGTGCCCTCACCACATGAATTCAGTCCCCGCAAAGTCACCTCTCCAGCTGGGCACAACCTGCTGCCTCGGGGGCAGGAATGGGGCTGGGCTGCTTTCCCTCTCTCCCTTCCTCTCTCCCTGCTGGTCTGCTTGGGGCTGCTGACCTCCTTAAATAAYATGGGATGTTCACCCTGTAGCTCCATCCTCCTCCTGTGTGTTCAGAGCAGTGGCACATTTAAGTCCCCATCTTGCAGAGTGCTGAGCATCCACGATTCTCCATGGTGTTCCATAGGTGCCCTTCAAAGGTGACAGTACCTTTCCAGGCTGCTTTGAATATTCCCAGAGTGGAGCCTCCCTCCCCCAAAAATCTGTCCCCATGATGGAGACAAGGTTACCTGGGTGTTCCAGTGAAACAGCAGCTGTTAGCCAAAAACAACTCGGATGGATTCAGCTTCGCCTCTTCTACAGGTTTGTGCCCAGCTGTGCCGGAGACCCTGCTACTGCCCCTGGGTGCCACCCCGCTGCCCCCGTGGGTCCCCCCTGGTCCTGGATGGCTGCGGCTGCTGCAAGATCTGTGCCCGGCGCCTGGGGGAGCCCTGCGACTTCCTGCACGTCTGTGACCAGAGCCAGGGCCTCGTCTGTGACTACAGCACAGCGCCCGCGGGGACAGGGGCCACCTGCAACTGTGAGCACAGGGGCGCCCCTTTCCCCCGGGGATACCCCACAGCCCCGCCCAGCACACACCCCAGCTCCAGCCATGGCCTCACATGGCTACAGACACCCCACAGCACTTTCAGGGAAGTGGTTAAGGCTAGGAAAGCAGCTTTCCTGAGGATGATGTATGCAGCTTGGCCATGRGGCTGTGCTCTGCCTCCTGCCAGCTCTTGCACTGTTTTCTGACTGAGGATTCAGGGTGTTTTGAGTGAGGATGGACGGGGGGTCCCAGGCATGCTGCAGTCACCCAGCGAGGGCTGGAGCCTGGGGGTCCTGCAGAGAAATCTCAGAGAAACTTTTTCTCGCTGGAAGCCCTGAAGGCAGGACCAGAGCCAAAGGGCAGGAGGGTTCTCACCAGCTGGTGAGTTGTTGCTCTGAAAAAACAGAGCGATGAGGAGAGAGAGTAGGGAAGGGGAGGAGGTTGGGTGATGAACACCCTGCTGCACACCCATGTCTGCCCCACACACCTCTCTCCCGTGACCCTCCCACTTCAGTCCCTTTGTGCCAGCCCCACAGTTACCCCCCGCAGTCGCCCCTGCCATCCCCATCTCTCTGTCACTCTGTCCCTAACGGGCTCCCGGCTGTCACTTGCAGTTGAGGATGACGAGGAGGGCTGCGAGGTGAACGGCCGGGTCTACCGAGACGGGGAGGTTTTCCAGCCCAGCTGCAAAATCCAGTGCCAGTGCTTGGACGGGGGCTTCAACTGCATCCCGCTGTGCCAGGAGGATGTCCGGCTGCCCACCCCGGACTGCCCCTACCCCCGGCGCGTGGAGATCCCAGGGAAGTGCTGCCCTGAGTGGATCTGTGAAGCCCAGGACCAGCACCTCCTCCGGGATGCCAGGGCAGGTAAGACGCGGGGCAGCCCCAGGGAGGGGATGCCCGCGCAGGTCTCTGGGGATGGCCCCTTCACCCCAGGCTGAGAAACATCAGCAGGAGACACCTCACGYCGCATTTCTCTGCCACGCAGGGCTATGCCCGCCCCACCTGGCTCCAACCACCCTTTTCCCCCCTTATSCCTTTTCTTCCAGCCGCCGGGGCAGCGTCCCCACTGCTGCCATACCCCTGCCAGGAGTGGGGCACGGAGTGGAGCGCCTGCTCGGCCACCTGCGGCGTGGGCTTTGCCACCCGCGTGTCCAACCAGAACCGCTACTGCCGGCTGGAGACCCAGAGGCGGCTCTGCATGGTCAGACCCTGCCCCGCCCTGCCGGCGGCGTTCCCAGCGGTAAGTGAGGAACGCGGGGAGCTGCTGCCTCTGGGCAACAAGTTTGACTGACAAAATGCCAGCCAACACGAGCCACGGGACCCCCGCTTACCCGTSCGCACCCCATCACCCCTCCTCAGCCATGAGCTGACCGCGGTTCAGGGACAGATAAACCGTGTCCTGAAACTTTCCTTGGAAAACAGCCGATGGCAGGTGCAGACCTGAGTTTTGGGGTCTCTGCGTGTCTGAATCCAGGAGCGCTGTGGATCCTACACAGGTCAGCTCAGCCTGCCCCCATGGCCCCTTAGATGCCCCATTTGCAGCTCCTGCCTGGCTCCCTGGGCACACCCAGGTTCTGCTACCCCTTCACGAGCCTGGCACAGCCCCGGTGGGGACATGGCAAATCTGCCTTGCAAGCAGGAAGGCTGCGCTTTCTGCCCACCTTTTTCCCCCTGCACTGCCACGTGYCCCTGCTCCCCCGACGTGGGGGACACACCACCACCCCTCCCCATCTCCCCGTCRCTCTCCGCTTTGCCTTTCCAGAGGGGAAGAGGAGGTCGTTTGTAGCTGTGCCCACCCCGGATTCATCCCGGAGCCAACGCCTCATCCCGGCAAAGAGTCTGGCACAAACCCACGGCCCTGTGGTTACGGTGAAGACGGAGGGTGTTTCCATTGGGAAAACAGAAGAAATTATGGACTTTGGCYGCAAAGGAGGCTGGAAACAGAGAACAAGATCCCCGTGTCACCCATCACCTGSCTCCTCCGTGCACCCTGATGCCCCAGGCAGAGTTACTGGGCAGCATCTCCGAGTTTCTCAGGCTGAACGAAATGGGAAATGGAGAAGTCTGGCACTGAGCATAAGCCCATCCAAAAAGCCAGGAACTGGTCCTTTCCTGGATCAGTGGGGCTTCTGAAGAGGTGATACTACTCCTACACCCCAATGTGCAGATCTGCACTGCGGGGACTTCAGGAGAGACCATCTCCAGCACCTGGAAGCCAAAATCCCTGGAGGAAACCCTCAAGCCCTGGCCCCCCAGGGAGGGAGCAGGTACATCAGGCTGCACCCCACAAGTCATTGTCACTCTGGGCTGAGCTGCTCGGCCGTGCTCAGCCATCCCATGGCACCCACCCCACAACCCAGCAGCCGCCTTCCCGGGCACGGGCAGGGTCTTTCTGATGGCAGCTCTAATTCACCCTCCCCGCATCCCTCCAGAACAAACACGAGCCTTCCCGCTCTGCCTGGCCTCCTCCTCTCCAAAGCGCTGGTGGTTTGGCAGGGCTTCGGCAAGCGAGGAGCTCAGACACCGGAGACTCCGCTCCGCAGCACCAGACATACCTCCTGCCATCCAAGCACATTCCCGGGGAGCCGGGCCCAAAGGAAAAGCAGGAAAAGGAGAAGACAAAGCGCAAAGATGAGTCGGGGCCGTCTCTCGACGGGCTGGAGCTGCTCCAGCTGCGCAGGAGTCGGCGCAGGAGAGCCGCTCGGCAGCTCTGGCTGTACTCTCTCCCAGTAAAAGTCCTCCCGGGTGATGGAAAACGAAACCCAAATGCCCTCTAACGGCCTCGCACGAACGTGCAGAGGGAACGGCGAGGAGGGCGGCTGGAAGGAGCAGCGATTTGGGTGGCGTGTCCCGSTGAGAAATGGACTTTTTAGATGTGTATTTCCGGAACCAAAAATAAAGATGTGCTCATCCAGGTGTGGAGCTTGTCTGTGCAGGGTGAGCCCAGCCCGGCTGCTCATGGCCAGCTCGGTGGGTGCGGGAAAGTCCTGGCACAGGGTGGGTCAGCTTGGAGGCACCTCAATTCAATTAGAGTAACAGAAGAAAAAAGAAAGAACAATGTGAACCAAAGCACTGAACACATTATTACAATATCTTATATCCCAGATTAAATCATGCCCCTTCGCTTTTACCCAGCCATAAGCTCCACCAGCTCTGCTGATGGGACCAGCCCTGGCCACAGCAGTGCCCAGGTCTCGAGAGTCAGGATGTGCAGGAGAGCAGGGCAGGGCATGGCATTGGCTGCTGAAACCTCACTGCTCCTGCAGTAAAACATTTCCTACAAAGAGAATTATTTACTGGTGCTCAGCCTGAATACAAATCATTAATTCTGTTTGATACGGGGCACACAGTGAATCTCCAGCAGGCAGCAAATCACTGAATGAACAGCTTTGGTTGACTTTTTTAGTCCTCTGGTGGCCACTCCAAAAAAGTGGTGACACAAGGCTCATGTAGATTTTAAAACTACCACGTTCCTCGACTGACATGGATAAAACATGATGTGTGCACTGAAAATCCTGTTTTAAAGCCAGTTCTTGTTCGAGTCTATTGGGACTCGGCCACCAAGGCCGAGTGAGCTGCCAGGACTGTCACAGAGTCCCAGCTCCTGCCTTGCCACCTCTGGATGATGGTAAAAATCAAAAGGTCACTTTTTAGGCAGCAACCTGCAATTCTCATCTGAAACAAATAACCCAATGCACCTCTGCTATAATTATCTTTTTATAATTTTTTTATAATTATCCCTGATTCACTAAGCAGAAAACATCTAAATAATGAATTGATGACTCCAAATAAATCAGCGTTATTTTTCCCTAAGAATACAGGGAAAGCAACTCTTGCAATTTGATTGCCAGTCTCACAATATTCGCCGTTCCCTCTAAAGCCCTGCTACCCTGGAAACGTGGTTATTTGAGGCTCATGTTTATTACAGTCTCTGACGCAGGGTGCTGGCTTTGCCTGCTCGTGTGGGGCAGCAGAGAAATATTCCACCATCMACAGGCGACCTGAAAAGGTAAAAATCCCCAAACTTGAAGAAAATTCACCCCTGTCCTCGAGGCACAAGGCCACACCTGCACACAGACACAGCCTGGGATTTGCCACCCCCACTCCTGAGGCAGCAGCAGATGAGGGCTCATTTCAGTGCAAGCACACGCAGCAGCTGAAGGGAAACTGTCCTACTGGATGAGTAAACAACGTGCATCAGAATTTCCTTTCCAAGCCATTCTCATGGTTGATGATTTTTAAATGCATGGAACTGGGTGAGAGAGGGCTGGGTGAGCCCCTCATTAAAGTGAAACATTTCCAGGAACTGAGCACAGGAGTGCAGTGCTCAATCGGGGGAAAAAAAAAAAGAAAGTAGATCAGGGGGGGTTTTTTTATTTTTCCTGGAAACCCATGACTCAGGTTATGTTTGCAGGAGCTGTCTTGGCCCTGTGTTCTCACCCTGCCAGCAGCACTGCTGCCACCTGCCAGAGCCAGGAGGCAGAGGGAGCATCCTTATCTGGGATGTTTGGGAAGAGCAGGCAGTAGCACCTCTACTGCGAGTGAAACCGTGAGCCAAGTGAGAACCTAAAACACACAGGAGGCAGGCACAAGAGGAAAGCTCTGTGCATGCACCTCCAACAGGTCCAGGGAGCAGGAGATATGGAGGGCGTGAGGCTCCAGCCATGCATGGGCAGTGCTCCCCATGCCCTGCCTGCTCCTCTCTTCCCACAGCAGGAGGCACCAGCTCCAAGCCTTCATTCTGTGGACAGGGAAAGCTTTGCCGTTACTGCTGAGAGCAGCTCATGATTCTTCCCACGATCATAGAAGTCCTCCCAGCCAGCTGCTGAATCTGCCTCAGTTTCCCAAAGGCTGATGCTCTGGGACAAAGGGAACTGCTCCCAGTCTGTTCCTCTCCTCTCACTACCCTTTCACACCTCCATAAAGTCGCTCTCTCTGCAAGTGCCACCCCAAGCCCAGGCTGCAGGAGCAGCTAAAGTGCACAGAGGTGAAGGGGGGCAGGAGCTGGGCAGGACGGAGAATCACTTCCCTGAGGGATGCATGCCCACAGCTCCCCTCCTCTGCTGCTGCCACTCCAGGAGCACGAAAACACCAAACCAGTGCTTCTGCAAACCTCAGAAAAGCCATATCCTCACCCCACAGAGACAGGTTTGACACTTCACCTCTCTKGCACACTTGTAGCGGTGAGATTTTACTACACAGGCAGGAAATAACACACAGCGTTTCCCACCACTTATCTGCTCCAGCAAGTACTTTTTGAAGTCAACAAACACACTGATACTCCCAACAAGCAGCTACCACCACCCCATCTGCGTCTTGGGCTTCCCCACCTTGTCCCTGAACTGCCGTGCCTGAGTGTGGTCCAGAGGAGATGTTCAGCTGCTCCCAAGGAAGGATGCGCAGTTGGGATGGCTAGGCAGGTCTCATCCTCCCTCCTCCTCCTTCTCCTCCTTCTCCTCCTCCTCCTCCTCCTCACTGGCAACCGATATATCAGCCTCCTCCCACCGCCTGTCTAGGTTCAATTCCCGGAAAGCAGGCGGCCGTTGCCCTTCCTGAGCTCAGTCCTTCATTTGAACTTGTTTTCTCAAGGTCTTTGTCCTACAGCTTGTCAGGGTAAACCTTGTCCCTGCTGATCGCTGCCCTGTCGACTCCCGTGCCTGGAGAKCAAAGTAATTTCTGGCCCCATTTCTGCAGCAGCAGCTGCTCAGCAATGCAATCGGGGCTGCCTTTGGGGTCACTGGTGTTAGCTCCCGCCCCAGTTTCACAGTATCTGGGTGTCTTCTGCGTCACGGTCCCTGTGACAGGAGAGGAAGGTCACAGCCCCTCTCACGTCCTCTCTGCATGGGTCTGAATCGCTCGAAGGAGCAAGGGGGAGAGGRTTTTTGTGTTTGGGGAGGGATGTAGGAGTAGACGGCAGGAGCAGCTGTAGGGAGGGGGCAGCTCTTGAGCAGGGCTCACTCTGCCTGTGCTGGGGGCAGGCAGCCTGGCACATCTCTGCCTGCTGGCACTGCGTGCGGCACCAGGGATGGCAGCGTGAGCCCCACGGAACGCTGCCAGCCTCCGCCTAACCCCTGCTCCCGGTATTCCTGAGCGTTGGAGCCAGGAGAAAGGCTGTGGAAGTGAGGGCGGCTCAGGGGGTGCAGGCTTTCATCCCCCGGTCTGGAAAACTGGGAGGTTCCTCCTCACCGCGAGTGGGACAGCACAGACACAGGCTGAAAGCTTTGGCTCCCTTCCTCAGACCTCTCCCACCCGCTYCGCGGCAAAGCCCCTCTGCTGCCTCCTGCTCCCTTAAAGCACCCCCAGCACCCAAAACAGAGAGGGTGGGACCCTGGCGCCCGGCTCAAACTACCCCGAGTGGGCTGGTGGGAGGCGCCGAGAGAGTGGCGGAAGCCACTCCGCTGGGGCTGCCCTCGGCACATGCTCGCCGTGCTCCGGGGGAAAGTCCAGCGCCCTGAAGTCCCGGCCCGGGCTCGGCAGGAGCGGAGAGGTGAGGGYAGCCGCAGCCCGTGCCAGAGGAGCCCCCTGCCGCGGCCCCCGTGCCCCCGGCACCGCCACCAGCTGCCACCCCGCGGGGCCGCCGCGGCGCCCGATGGCTGCGGAGCCTGTCACCACGTGGCCCGGCAACGGCACCGGGACTCACTGCCCCGTGGATGCCGCCTTCGCCCAKCGCTTCCTGCCCGCCGTGTACCTGACCGTGATCCCGCTGGGGCTGCTGGGGAACGGGCTGGGGCTGTGGCACCTCTGCACGGGGCCCCGGCAGGCAGCCCGCCAGCCCCTCAGCCTGCTGGTGGGCAACCTGGGGCTGGCTGACCTGCTGTACGTCAGCACGCTGCCCTTCCTCGTCAGCTACTACCTGCGGGGCAGAGACTGGCTCTTCGGGCAGGCCTGGTGCCGGATCACCCGCAGCCTCTTCCACCTCAACCTCTACGCCAGCATCGGCTTCCTCACCTGCATCAGCGTCCACCGCTACCTGGGCATCGTGCACCCGCTGAAGGCGCGGGGCAGGTGCCAGGGGGCGTCCTCTTCGGTGTGGCTCAGCGTGCTGGTCTGGGTGTGGGTCGTTGCACAGATAGCTCCCGATCTTGCCTTCAGCAAGACGAACGACACGGGGAGGCAGTGCCACGACACGACGGGAGTCAAGGACCTGGGCATTTACCGGCCGTACACCTTGGCCGTCACCGTGACTGGGTTCGTCATCCCTTTCCTCATCATCATCGGGTGCTACTGCCACGTGGTGTTCGTGCTCTGCAGGAACGACAGCGTGGACCTCGGCCTCAGGAGAAGAAGCGTCGGACTGGTGATCGTCGTGATGGTTCTCTTTTCCATCTGCTTCCTCCCCTACCACGTCTTCAGAAACCTCAATTTGTTGTTTCGTGGCTGGCAGCTGCAAGGCTCCTGCACGCAGGCTTCAAAGGACATCTACGTTTCCTACCAGGTGACCCGGGGCCTGGCCAGCCTCAACAGTGCCCTCAACCCCCTGCTCTACGTGATTACCAGCAAAGACTGGATGTCRCGGATGAGGACCATCCACCAAAGTGCCAGACAGTGCCTGGGGCCACCCGTCGGGAGCAAAACCTCTTGCCAGGCAGATGAGGAGGGACATCGTTCTTTGTGAGGGGGAGGCTTCTGACGAGCTCTGAGGTACCCGACACCCGCGCTTCTGCCATGCCAGCTTGTGCTTGGCCCCTCCCTGGGCCAGCCCCCACCCTGACACCTGTTTTGCAGAGATAGTGAGTGCAGCACCACAGGCTCCCATCCACACAAGGGACAGACAGGACTGTCAGCATCGGGGAGCAAACTGGGACCAGATTTTAAGAGCAAAGCTACTCAACCCAACCATTTTGCCTGCAGTGTGCCCGGAGACGGAAAGGGACGAACACCACGTTTGCTGCAGCCCAAATGTGGTTGCTCTCTCCAACCTCCCATGCAGCAGCCTGAGCTGGTTAACATCCCCTTGCTTCCCAGCTCCTCTATGACTGAGGGATGGGAGGGAACGGCACCTTGTCCCTCCACTGCATCCCCTCTACCCGACTGGACGTGGGTTTGAGACAGGATTCTGTCTTTCACCCAAGGAGAGGTCCTGCATTACAGGACAGCTGAGAGGGTGAATTTTTGCAGGGGGGGAAGTGCTTTGGAAATATTCGTTAAAAAATCAAGCCTTATGTATATGACTAAGCTGTGCCAGTTCCTGGGTGACTGAGCTGTTTCATGATACGTGGGATCCTCTACTGCCCACCTCCTTTGCAGAAGAAAAAGCCATTTTTGGCATTACTCACTCTCTTTTGGAAGAGCATATAGCAGACCCTAACAAATGGGCATTTAAAGTTTTTACAGGCTCTTGGTTGGGGTTTTATTTTGGAAGGCAAATGACTGGAGTAGCCTGAACTTTTGCTTTCAGCAGACAAATGCCAGGAGAGTTTGCAAATCTTCAGGTGGGTGCTTGCATCTCGCATCCAGCCTTGCAAGGGCATTAGATATGACTTGTAAAAATTAGATGTGCAAAAAAAAAGAGAAGCACTGTTGGCTTGGAGGCTTGTGAAGGCAGGATTTGATGGCAAGGACAGCTGTCTGCCATTGCAGGGGCTGGGGATCTCTGCTTTGGGGTGAGCAGAGGCTCCCTTGCAGTATTTTGGGTTTTGCTCTTGGTATTTACCCACCACGAACAGCTTGAACGTTTCAATTCAATAATTGATTTGCAGCAACAGCAGCTTTCGCAGCCCGGCCGAAGGAAGTGGATTGTGAGTTAAATCAGCCCCTTCTGGGAAAGTGCCAGCCCACGGATGGACGTTGTGCTCTTTCCCTGACATTTCTCTCTGTCAGCTGTTCCTCGCACGGACCCACCTTTGCTGGGCCGCGGCGGGAGCACAGCTGACTTTCGGCGCAGTTAATATGTTTGCGGTGCAAATAAACACCTCATGCTTTCAGTTGTGAGTCGTCTGACTTCTTCTAAAGCCGTGTAGGAACCTGGGAGCCAGCTGGCCTGCGGGTTGGAGCAGGGGCCTGCCTGCTTAGAGAGGGGTGATGAGCTTCCCAGTGCTCTGCAGGCAGGGAGCTGCTGGGAGGCTGCGGGCAGCTGGTGGAGAGTGATCTGCAAGAGGCACACACTGAGGAGCCTGCTCAGCACCAGTGCAGCAGTCCAGCAGAGCCTGAAACATCCAACTCCCACCTCATCCAGAGGAAACCAAAGATAAAGCTTAAATTCACTAATAAGATTGTCTCTCTGTAGTAGGAAGATTGAGACATTAGGATCAGATCTGGTCCCTGCTCCTTGCACACACTCCCCAGATCTGGGCTTCTCCAGAGCTGTGAACTCTTCTTTCCTGAAAAAATAGCCACGCCTCTGAAAGCTGTCCAGCTCTTCCATCTTCACGCATGGATTCTATCCAAGATGCTGCAGCTCCCCACAGAAGCAGCTTTGGCTCCCACTGCCCATGGGAGCTGCAGCATCCTGTGACTGCACCCGCTTTGGGCATGATTGATTGGAGTCAAGCATCGCCGCATGCTGGGGAGGGAGCGCTGCGTAGGGGGTGCCAGCAAACTCTGCTCTCGCCCCCTGCACCCCTGTGCCCAGATTGTGTTCTCCAGTGCCCCCTCCCATCACTGTTAATGATGATTTAAAGATCTGTATCCCTAGAAACATCTCTGAGCCCCAGGGATGGTTGCAGTCATAAATCTGCTCATTTTTCTGTGTCCTGCAGCTGTCAAATCAGCAAAAGCCAGTAAGGATCTGTGTGTAGGGCTGATGTCTCAGATATTTGGGGTGGGATTTTTAGTTCTTTTTTGATCTCTTGCTTTGCAGTCCGTTTGATTCTCAGACAATGCTGCTKCTCACTAGGAATGGGGGGGAATGAGCTCCTTTCCTTTATTAGCTCTGTGTGTAGTTAAGGGTCAACCATGGGCACATGAGCCTCTTCACAGCTGATGATGGGGCAACTAAACAGCCCTCCTTCCTCCAGCCTTCCCTGCTCCATCCCTCCTTCCTGCCCTGCTGCCAGGGAGGCTCCTTCCCTCCCAAAGAGCAGCTGCTGCTCTCTGTGGGACATTGAGGTGCATGGTCACTGCAGGGATCCTGCTCAAAATGTGTGGGCACTGATAATCCCTCAAAACCTCTCCAGGGCTCTTTATTCCCTGGAACCAGAGGGTGGGGTTGTCCCTGGAACAAACAGGATGGGCAGCTCCCGGTCTGTCCTAGTTCTCACATGTGGCATGGGAAGGACATGTTTGGGAATAGGTAAAGGGACAAGGAAGGTGGGGAGCTGTCATAATTCCCCTTCTCCCAGCACTCTGCCAGCTGTTGGCAGGGCCATCCATGCACAAGCATTTGCTGCTGGCAGGAGGGAGCCAGTGCCACTGGAGTTGCTGTGCCCTGGTTACATCCTGAACCATCACTTCTTTTGAGCTCCTGGCTTATGATGAGCTGAACATTCCTCGTTCCCTTCCTTGGCTATCTCTTGCCAGAGTTTGAAGGTGCCAGAAGCAGGTGAGAGGAATTCCACCTGCACTCTCTGCTTTTCCCACACCCTCTCTAGTACAGCAGTGTAGAGCAATGATCTTGTCCACAAAACCAAGCTGAAAGCAGATTTTTAACTTCTTTACCCGGATTATACCCAACCAATAAATCAAACCTGGTGGGAATTCTCCTGCTGACACTAATGGGATCAGGATCAAGCCTGGAAATTTGGCAGCATTTCTTGCTTCATTAAATAAGCCGCTTTTGGTTGAGGATATGTTGCAAACACAGTCAAGATTTGTTATGTTACAGAGAACTTTTGAGCTGACAGCCCAGAGAAGCCAGTCAGGCAGAAATAACAGGCACACATACAGATGCACAGATGTACAACCGCTTTTTTCCTCCAAAAGGCAAAACTGTTTTTTCTTGGCATGCAAAACACTCCACAAGAAGAAAATATTGCTATCAGCAACATCTAAATGCATAGAACTCAACTCTGATTAATGCTTCATTTCATTTTGCACACATTAGCTAAAATCTGGCTCTGACTCAGTTCAGGGTGTCGGTATGGCCAGTGGAGCCCTGATTGCTAAACAAGTGTGGGTTAGCTGCCCTGTGCTGAGAACATGGGCTCGTGCCTCTGTGTCAGAGATTTCCACAGGCTGGGAGAGCGGGAGCTGCTGCACTCAAGGGCTGGGGGCGCCGGGGACATTGCTGTGGGACTGAGATGGAGCACAGGGTCCCTGTTGGGCAAACAGGGCATGGCCGTAACGTGAGAGCCCCCGGGCCAAGGCAAGGTGTGACGACCATGTGTGAAACCGGAGGAGAAGCAGCGAGAGCAGGAGGCTCCCGCAGAAATTGGCTCCCTATTTCTCCAGGCACCCAGCAGTGGGACATTGTGGAGCATCTTYTACAGCGTGGTGGGAGGCTGCAGTGTGCACACAAAAAGGGATGAGTCACTCAGGTCACTAATGCAAGGTCACAGCATCCTCAGATTCGGTGAGAGGCATTTATGTCTTCAGCAAAACAATTTCATTGCTGAAGTACCTTTGGGTGCGGTGACACCAGACCTGACAGGTTATCTTATTTACCAGGATATCGATCAGACTGGGAAGCAATAGTAGATGCAATTTCTTCAGGTGAACTGGGAAAAATGGTAAATATACCTGGCTCTGGGGTGCTGTTGGTGAAGATTTTAATAAAAGAGAAAAATCTGAGTCTTTGTCTGTACTACGTGGAGTGTTTTGGCATCCGAGAGACCAACAGCTTGTGCAGAAGGGCAAATCACAGAAATAGAACAACGCTTAGCGTGCCTGTGTGAAGCCATCAGTCTAATACTGCTCCTGCAGCGCGTGCAGTTATAAATAGGTGATGCCGTGCAGCGTGGGACCTGGGAGCGTGTGAGCCGAGGAGGGCAGGGCCGGCTCCCGGCCGGAGCAGCATCGGGACGTGCGCCACGGAGCGACTGCGGCTGCACCCCTCGGCCGGGAGGGCTCGCCGAGCCCAGGCTTACAAGGGCTGTGCCGTTTGTCACGCCATCCCTCTAAACATCCCCCGGCAGCAAGCCCTCCTTGCCCCCGGATCGCTGCTCGAGGCAGGCGCCAGCGCGGGCGCAGGGCAGCGAGAAGCCCCCGGGAGCTGCTCAGTGCACCACGACCTTTGCTGCCTCCTCAGCATCCTGGGAGGAAGCTATCGTTTGAATTTTGCCCAGCAGCTCCACTCCGTCATGAACAGGAGACAGTCGGGTCCAGTCTGGCTCCCCGAAGAGCCCTTCGTGCCAACGCACAGCCCAGCCAGCGTGAAATTCTTCTGCTTGTTTGGGCTCATGGGCAAACAGTTTACCCTAAGGAGCATCAGAGAGCTCCCAGGCTTCCCAGAGGCACCACAGCTCCTCCTTGGAGAGGCTGCTTCCATGCTGTGCCGAGGACATCCAAGGACAGGACACAGATTAACTCTGTCCTGGCTGYCTTTGCTCTGATGCGGAGGTGCTGCTCGGCAGAGGTGCGGGAGAAAYGCTCCCCACAGCTCCCAGTCTGCTCTTGCCAGCCCAGCCCACCCTGCACCGCCGTGTCTCCAGTCCAGGCACAGTGGTGAGAAAGTCTCATGGCCATGGGAATGCTGGCACGGAGGACAGCTCAGGGGTAGGTTCACTGGTGGTGATGCCAAGAGCCAGGCATTCTCACTGAATGAAGTGTTACTTGGTTGTGGAGGCAAAAATCCCCCTTTAAAAGTGTGCTCTGCTGGCATGGCCACCCAGTGCTATGCTGAGAGTCCAGAGGAGATGGGGAYGCAGTTCCCTTGGGATGCAGCTCATCCAGGATCCTGGGGCTGTCCAAGATCCCAGCAGATCTGCAATACCTATCATGAGATGCTGCAACTTCCCCAGGGCTGCTGGAGGAAAGCATCTTTCTGTGTGCAAAGCCGAAACAACAGTTCCATTTCCATAGCCACTATCCCACTGCAGTGAGCTGGGACATGGGAAAAGCCCTGGCAGGTTTGCCCCAGGGCAGACAGCAGCAGCACAAGGGGCACAGTGAGGGAGAGGGGCCTTGTGAGCTGAAGTATTATTATTTTCCCTTCCAGTGTGGTATGGGTGAGAAGCAGAGGGTGGCTCATGGATAAACTCAGCCTGGGAGTGCAGGACACATCCTCTCCCAAAGGCACAGAACAGGGATGAGCACTGGATTTGCAGCCACACCAGCACCTGCAAATCCCAGGCTGGGGGAAGTTCTCATCTGCCTCCATAAAGGGGACTGTTCACCTGTGATTCCCAAGCCAGAAACCCCAAAATGGCCAYGCCCTGAGTCTGTGCCTGGTCCTGTGCGGAGATGCCCAGGGGATACACAGATTACCRTCACCTCCTGTCACTGCTCAGCACTTCAGCTCCCGCCTCAAAAGACTCTCAAACAAGGGACCTAAAAGTCAGTTAAATATTTCAGAACACAGAGAAGCCTTTGGTTTATTTTTCCATTTACCTCAGGTGGTTTGCCTGCCTCCAGAAAAGCCTACTGTTAATTTAATTCCCTCTAACTGATTCATGGCAGATCTGGCGTCCCGATGCCCGGAACAGCTGTGATTCCTGTGCCACCGTTTGCTGTGCCCCAGGGACACCACACAGCCCCTGAGCACGGCTGGAAAGAAAGGGCCAGGGCTGGAGCGGGGGACAAGCAGCTGGGCCAAGTGCACATGGGGACGTTTTTGCATTTGCAATTCAGAGAGGATGTGTTCCATCTCCCCAATTAGTCCTTCCAGAGAAAAGCCTGGAGAGAAGCAACTGGAAACCCTCTGCATACAAACAAGATTTTTTAGTAAAATCTGCAGTTTTAAGGTGGAGGAAGAAAKAAGTCCCCAACACGGTGCTTACACAGAGAAAACAAATATTTCATTTTGTTCTGTTCATTCCCCACCGGGAACCTGCTGTGCTCTCAGGCACGGGCAGCTGGGAACATTTTCACAGGGCATTTACAGCTCCCTTGGCCGGGAAGTCACTTGAGGCCCCACAGCCAGAGCCGTTCTGGCCAGTGGAGTCTGGGACCGGCCATGGAGCATCGCTAGCAGGGGAAGGAAAATGCATCTTGGAGGAATCGAACCCTGCACGGAAAGAAGTCAGTACCTGGCTGAGAAGCTCAATCAACCTCTCAGCACCAGTTCTTTAGAGGCAAACAGGAAAGGACATCTTGAGTTTTACTCATAAATGCACTTTTCCCCAGTTGAAGTACTGGGGCCGATTTGTTTCCTAGTGAGTTATTTTTAGCATTGAAAGGAGCCATTTGCTGTAAACTGTCTGCCTGGGAAGMGGAGCTCCGGGGGCAGACGGGACTGCGGCAGCTCCCGCTTCACCGGATCACCGCCCCGGCTGCCGGACGGCCCCGTCTCACCCGGAGCAGGGCTCAGCTGGCCGGTGGGACAGGACCCACCACTGTTCCYCCCTGAAACACATCCAGGCAGGCACAGGCACTGCCTCCTGCCCCACCAGCCACAGTGGGAGCACCTTGGGAAGAAGGGTGCCGTGGGATCCAGGGCTTAACGCGCCGACCGTGCGGGCAGACACCTTTGGCGCTGAGGCCGTCTGGCACTCACTGGGTGCCACGTGGGTTGTGATGTGCCACAGAGCATGCCAGAGCACATCCCTCCCGCAGGGGTGTGCCACAGGATCCCTGCAGCATTTCAGGACCTTCCCAGTCCCCACAGTGCAGTGCTACCATGGCGTGGGCTGCCTCSTAGGACAGGGGCAAAGCTGTCACCGGAGAACCCTCCTGAAGAGCCTCACATATTTGTAATTCATTCCYAGACCCTTTGTTCCCCCCACCCCTGACCTTCCTGGCAGTCCCACAGGCCGTGATGCAGGGAAGTCATTTACAGCGTCGTGATGCTGCTGTCCGTGGTGGGAGCAGAGGCACACTGGGGATCAGGCCCTGCTCTCCCTGTGCCCGTGGTTCTGTGTCGAGTCTGTGGTGGTGGCCACAGCTCCTCTCCAGATTCACCTTGCCCAGAAGCAGGACCCTTCTCCAGGCACACTCCCAAAGCCTCTCTCCCTTCATCACTGGGATCCAGGGGCTCCTGGCAGCAACCAGTCCACCCTGGCACCAGCAGCAGCACAAGGGAGCCTCCCACCCCCTAACTCCAATCCAAACTGGCTGCCAGCTTTGATTTAACAGGCTCTCAGCAAGTATTTCCAAAAATTTTTAAGTAGGGGCATTATTATTTCATCTTATTATTTTATAATTAAAGCCAAGATCCTCAAACAAAATAAATGAACCGACTAAAGCGTCTGAGATCAAGAASTTGCTAAAGCAGAGCAGCACCTTTCCCGTTTGGTTGTGGTCCAGGCRCTTTATGGCAGGTACTTTGTGCCTGGCTGATGTTCAACTGACAGCTTTCCAAGCATGTAAAAAACTTATTAGGCTGAAAATAGAGTTTGTGACCATAAACTGTCAGGAGCACTGTCAGCATTTGCAGCCCAGGTCTGCTTTGTGTACAACCACTGGCAGATCAGGCTGCTGGCGGGAGCGGGGTGGGAGGATGGGGCTGTGTGTCCCCTCCTACRACCCATTTTGGGTAGGAAGGGTATTTGGGAAAGGCTCAGTAATGAGCTGTGGGATATCAGGGGGTGGCATGGCAAGGTTTAGCATGGCTGGGGGTTGAAGACAGTCATACATGGAGCTGTGTCCAACCTGCTCTGGGGTTGGAAACCTGGAAGTCACATCCATTGGAGACCATGTGGAGGCAATCTGCATTTGCAACCAGTTCATATGCAATGCTTCATKAGTTCCCTTGCTGAGCTTCCAGATCACAATGCAAAGTGCCTGCAGCCATCTGAGCTACAAAGAGCCCAGGAGGGAGGCAGTGGGACTTCCCAGAGACGAGAGAAAGCTGTGAGCTTCCTGAGCCTGCGGTAACTCTGAGCATGGCCACAGGACAGAGACAAGGCAGCTCTGGAGTGCAGGAGGATGTTTTACAGGATGAGTTATGGAGTCACAGGACAGAAGCAAACATTATGTCCAGCCTGGATCYGATCAGGAATGCTGTGTCTGCGGAAGAAGGCATCGCCATGGCCCTTCATGTGGAGAGGAGGGATCACTCCCTGTGCCCAGCTCACGGTGCTACCTGGCTGGGGTCAGTCCAGCAGTGCCTGGAGTCTGCTGTGGTTTAAGGACATCATCTGGGCAGCTGCAGCTGGTTGTTATTCATACCTTGATACCTAATACCTTTTAGAAATTAACTAATCCATTGCTTTAAAAATACCCTGTGGCATTGCCAGGCTATCTATAATCTCGGTATTAAATGGTATTAAAGCTAGAATAGCTGATGCTTTTGCTAAGGCTTTTACTAAGGCAAACGAAARCATCAATTTGATGTTTAAAAATAACCAAAAGAAGCAGAGTACACCAGGATGGTCCTCAAAGCCCCAGAGAGCTGGAGCACCATCAGCTGAARCCAGGGAGGGGGCTGATGCGTGATGGGATGTGGGACTGACTCAGGCAGACCCACAGTGCTGGTCCCTGTTTAGTGCTTTTCGTCTGAGACTGCTAAGCAGCTTTGCTTATTTCAATYCATTAGAACTAGAAAAGCTTTTTAATAAACTCCCTGCCAGCCTGGAATTAGTAGATGTGGGCCAATTAGACACATTAATTAGGCACTGGTTTAAACACAGATGAGGTTTGACTTTGTTTACCAACCTCAGAGGAAGCAGCTTCTCAAAGTTCACATTCACTCCCAGTCGCAAGCACCTCCCGACAGAAACACTTCAACTTCTGTTTTATTTTCAGAGCTCCTGCTTTTTCTTTGTCTCCCCATGCAATAAAAATGAGACATTTAATCTCATAATGCAACTTCTCACTGAAAATCAATGATAAAGTACATTATCTTGCCTGCCCTGAACCCGCGGCTCCGGCTTGACCTTCCTCAAGCGCAGAAAAGTCGGGGGAAACACAAAGGTTGAACTGAGGGTTTCCCAGAGGGGAAGTGTGAAACTTTCCTGTGCCTCAGGAGGGACAGGACAGGATGGACGTGCACAATAGCCATCTGACACGGTTTGGTGTCACTCATGCCCTGTGCTCGCAGCAGGCTGGGAAAAGCAATGTGTGAGCAGTGAGAGGCAGAGCAGRCTGAATCCAGCCTGAATTATGAAGCCTCCAGCCCCACTCCAAACACAGTCCTGGTTTGTAACTGAGGGGAGATCATCTCATTAGGAGATGATCCTGCTACCCTGCTTCCTGCTGAGCAGCATTTATTCCGCAGAGGCCTCTGACCCGCGCGAGGTCAAGGCAAACCCCAAAAGAAGAAATCAGTGACACCTTAATCTCTAACTCCCAGTGCAGCAGGGAAAGGCCATGCTGAGGGAAGACCCGTGTCCCAAGACACKGCAAAGTGAGGATTTCTTCTGGGCTCAGGAGAAGACCTTTGAGCCGGTCAAGGTCAGCCCAGCACAAGCCCCARAGAGGACAGGGCTAGCAGAAGGAAGTGCTGAGAGCTGTTCATACGGCGGCAGCAGAGATGCTCCCCCTGCCCCCCAAGGCCCCAGCCCCAGGGAGGGTGAGATTCCACCCACAGACCCCTCCCTGTGTAGGCAGCACCTTGRGAAGGCCATGCTGTACCATCTCTGCCCAAGCACTGCTGGCTCCCATTGCAGACACGGGTTTGGAAACAACCTGTGCGGGATTTAGTTAGTCCATGACCAGCTAAGAYTGACGCTGCTCCTAAAGGAAACTGGACGAGTACCTTGTGCTTATGGTCGCACGTGGGTGAAGAGCTTCTCCCAGGGTTTTCCATGCTGGGACCTACAATGGCCCAACATCTGCACAGAGCAGTTGGCTTTGAATAACAGGCCACAGCATCAGCTTAACCCTCCAAATATTACCTGGAGACCTCAGAATTTGACCTGCAAGGCACTGGATTCCCCAGAACCCCTCCTAAAGGATGTGTGATGGGCACCCAGAGATGCAATCACCATAAGATCTCCTTCCTCTGTCACGGAACCAAGAGGAGCTCAATTAGCAGCACTAGGTCCTGCCTCCAAGGTGGGATGTCATTGCTGACCAGTGGAAAAAATGACCAGCACCAGATGAAGTGCATCTCCTCGAGCAGGCGGCCCCCACGCCTCTCTGGGCCTGGAGCTTTGACAGCATCCCAGGCCCCGTTAGCAGGGCTGCAAACACACCACGGGGAACACAAACCAGACACATTCCTCCAGTGGAGGCTCTGCCACGTGATTTAGGAGGCTGCAAGCACTGCGATGCCGAGCAGCAAGCCAGCAGCTTGCACTGCTCCTGATGGACGCCGGAGTCTATTTTTTCTCCAATAACAACTTTCACTAATGGTGCTGGCACGGAGGCTCGGCAAGGAGGAGGGAAGTGGCAGGTGGCCAGGGTGAAAAAGAGTT
The DNA here is from genome assembly GCA_018881555.1 of Amblyornis subalaris. Classification (NCBI taxonomy): domain Eukaryota; kingdom Metazoa; phylum Chordata; class Aves; order Passeriformes; family Ptilonorhynchidae; genus Amblyornis; species Amblyornis subalaris. Next base: position 4,120,577 of record JACAXG010000068.1, on the reverse strand, counting down.
CACAATTACAGTAGGAAAGGCCACCGTGTCCCTTGTGCTGGCCATGGAAATGCTGAGGACAGGGATGGAARGGGCTCTAGGAGGGCATTGAGTCATGCCTTCCTCCAGGAGAGCACCCACTGTACCCGGAGAATTTTCAGCAGACACCCAGACATCTGCTTATCTTATTTTTAAATTCCTCAAGTGATGGGGTGCCACAATCTCCCCCAGAAGTCTGTTCCAGTGTTTTACTGTCTTCATGGTTAAAAAGTATTTCTTATGTCCAGTTCAAACTTCCATTGCTGCAATTAAATCMCAAAGCATCTTGTCCTCTCCAGAAAGAGAAGCAAGATGGATGAAGAGGGATGTAAGCCTCGTTGTTTTTTTCACTTGTGTGCTTTATTCCCAGCCAAAAAAAGAAGAGTTTATTTTCCTGAAGGAGATACTATCTCCTGCAACACACAACTCAGAAGAATCTTTCTATTTTTAAAAGTGAAGTATAGGAGTTACGTAAAAGCTATGGAAACCAAGAATGAGAAACAGGGTCTTCAATTTGTGGGCTCTCTCCTACCACAGCTGATTTCCCTGCTTCTTGGAGCTGACCTGGGCTGTCCACAGCACATCAGTGCAGAGAGGCTGTGCCCGCTGCCCCCCACACCAGCACAGGGCGGACCGGCCCCGCRTSTCCTGTGCCTGCAGCCTTTCACCARCGTGCCAAAGAAACCAGCAGGAACCCTGAACCTGTTTTTGTYCCTTTCTGCACTGTTAGAACAGCACCGGACACAACAGGTCAGACTGTCTGCTCTGGTAACCAGCTGGGAAAAGAATGACACAGATAACGCAGACAGATAACACAGACAGATAACACAGCTAACACAGATAACACAGATAGATAATACAGACAACACAGATAACACAGGTAGCACAGATATATGACACAGATTACTAACACAGGTAACGCCAGCACTCCTGAGTGCCGTGGGTGTGAAGCGGCATCTCCCTGCCCAGAGCTGGGCAGGGCAGCGGGAGCGAGGGCTGCCCGCACGGGGATGGTACCACGGGGTTCTTAGGGACAGCCACACAGCCCCAAAGGCCCCTGCTTGCAGGAGGGCGGGCGGACAGGGTGTAGGCATGAGAAGCTCCTCCAGCCTGGGAGCATCCAGGGGCAAGTTCGGGGAGCGGGGCTGTTGCTACTGTCATCGTCACGAAGACGAACTGTGGCCCCTCTAGGGCTCACCTGCAGCCGRGCGCTGCCGGGGGCTGCCGGGCAGGGAGGGCTCGGGGCACAGAGGAGCCAGCCTCGGTGTGAGTGGGAGCCGGTGCCTGGAGCAGCCGGTGCCCGCAGCAGCCGGTGCCCGGCGCCCGCAGGAGCCGGTGGATGCCCGGAGCACGCAGGAGGCGCTGCGCGGTGCCCGGGGCTCGGTGCGCGGTGCGGGGCTCGGTGCGCGGTGCGCGGGCGGTGCGCGGGGGGCGGTGCGCGGTCGCGGGGGTGCGCGGGGGGCGGGCGGGGGGCGGCGGCGGCGGGGCCATGCGGAGCCCGCGCTGAGCGCGGCGGCCGCCCCTCGCCATGAAGCGGCAGAACCTGCGCACGGCCGCGCTCATCCTCTGCATCTTCTCCTACCTGCTGGTGGGCGCCGCGGTCTTCGATGCGCTGGAGTCGGAGGCGGAGAGCGGCCGCAAGCGGCTGCTGGAGCAGAAGCGCGGGGAGCTGCGGAGGAAGTACCGCTTCTCCGCCGACGACTACCGGGAGCTGGAGCGGCTGGTGCTGCAGGCCGAGCCGCACCGCGCCGGCCGCCAGTGGAAGTTCGCCGGCTCCTTCTACTTCGCCATCACGGTCATCACCACCATCGGTGAGTGCGGGCAGCCCGGCCGGCGCCCCCGGCATCCCTGCACCCCCGACCGTCGGCACGTCGTGTCCCTCCATCCCGACCTCCCTACATCCCGTGTCCCTCCATCCCCGCCTCTCATCTCCCTCCATCCCCACGCCCCCGCATCCCATGTCTCTGCATCTCCATCTCCCTGCACCCCATCCTCCTCCAGCCCCGCACCTCCAAGTACTCCTGGGAGCTCCAGGACAGCCTGGGGAGTGCCCGCATGGCAGGGGCAGGTCTCACCCTTGCAAGGCTGGGACATCTCTTCGGGCCACCCCCGAGCTGACCCTGTGGGACCCCCAGTGCCCAGTGGTGGGGGAGGCAACCCATGGGCAGGCAGGCTGGGGTCACCTGGACCCCCCTGTTCTGGGAGTGCTGCTAAGGCTGGAGCCACGAGACACGATGTTGTCCCAGGGAGGCAGCAGCTTGCGGAGCTTCTGCGGGAAGCTTCGGAGCCGGCAGCTGCCAAAGTTGGCAGCGGCGTGGGAGGGCAGAGGTGGGAGCTGTGTCTGTGCCCTGTGCTGGCTGTAGCCAGGGAGCCGGGTGAAGAGCTGGGCAAGAATTATTGGCTTCTTTGCTGGCTCTGGATGTTTGGCTGTGTGAGACCTGCTTCAGGGAGCCAAGAGAGCCACGAGCCACTGCCCGCTGCTCCGCCTGCACGGAAACCTGCAGAGAGATGGGTGTCAGCTTGGAGGGGAGTGATTGAATCGCATTAAACTCCCACATAGACCCACTTACCCATACCAGAGCCCAGTGCCTTGGTTTGTCTGCTTCAATTTTGCAAGAGAATGAAACTAAATTAAATGAAGGTTGCCTTAATTTTAGGTGAGATTAGCYACATGGGAGTTGAGATTGTTTAATTAATCCACTTTGATTAATCCGTGCACCCTCAGCATCTCATGGGGGTAGAAAGGGATCCTGTGCTCGTGTCCCTGCTTGTGCTGGGATTTCAGTCAGCAGCCGTGTTTTGGAGGCAGGAATCCTGAGGCCAAGTCCTGCCCTGCCACAGCCAGCAGTCACCTCCTCATCTGCAGGACAGGACTCAGCCTTACCAAAGCGCTTGGGATGGTTGAAATACCTCTGGTAGCTGCAAGCGTCATCCCTCAGACAAGGGCCGGTGGGGTCAACTCCACTGTGTTACCAGAGGACAAGAGGTGCCAGAGGAGCAGGTATCCTGCAGGCCCTGCCTGGGGTCTCCTTGAGCTCCCATGGGATGCGGCGTGGGGGTTGTGCAGCTGGGAACACACATGGCCAGCAAACCACCACGGGCTCAGGGCATGGTTYGGGTCAGACCCCAGCAGGAGGGAAGGATGAATGGCTTCAGCAAAAGTCCCCATCATCACCTGGCASGTTATAGCTTCATTTATATGATTTTCCTGTTGGCTGTGACGAACAATGGCTGTGCTTATCACACGCYCTGTGTGATGAATAATTTCAGCCCAGGTGCCATATTTCTAAAATGCTGGCATGTCAGATCGCTTTATATTGGGCTGTGCTCCAAATCTCAGTTTTAACATTACTGTAGCTGTGTTTACTCTAATTCCCTTTGTCATTTCGAAACCATCAGTCAAACACTTTCAACAGTCTCTCAGGGTATAACAATTGTTTTTCCACTTACTGCTCTTCTGGATCATTATATTTACCTCCTCATTGCTGTCATTGTATTATCTTGTAGCCTGGGACCTGGTAATTGCACTTGATTATTAAGATTGCACCTGACTGGGGGCTTTTGCCACTGCAGTCTCCTGTCTGCTCTGTATTTTGTGACATGTGGCATGCAGGCATTAAGTTCATAATTTTTAATTGTGAATTTGTGAACAGAGAGAGCAATTAGAAGCTGCTCTCTCCCTGCCTGCTCACAGTTCATGGTGAAGGATAACACTGTCTTCAGCCCCTCAGCCCTGTCCCRTGCAGGAGTTTCCTGGAGCAGGAGGTGTGCCCAGGAGCCCAGGATAACATGGTTATTCTCCTCTGGTCCTTCCATCACTGGGCGCTGCAGCTTCCCCAAGTGTCCTGGAAATCCACTGGCAGCAAGGACAAAGGTGAAGCCGAGTCACATCTTAGAACAAGACCGAGAAAACAAGAGGGTGTTTTTCCCCACGTTCTCCACGCAAAAGTCCCACAAATTCCTGCAAAAAGTGAAAATATAGATAGCTGTTTGTGAAAGGCCTGGCAGCAGCGCGGGAAGGAGCCAGCGCTGTTCTGCAGGCGCCTTCAGAAGGGAAGTTTCAGGCCCTGGTAGTTTCTTGTAAAAGCAACTCAGRAGAAAGGCTCGGATGCCTTTGGATGCCTTTGGATGCCGTTACTCCCCACGCCATGTGACTCCCTTGCACTGAGTYCGTTACTCATCCGCTGAGGTCAGGGGCCACCGATTTCTGCTAAGATGCTGTAATTGAGGTGGGCGCAGAATCGCTGGAGCCCGGAAGATTGCAGTGAATACCTCACTGTGCCTCACAGTGTAATTGTGTGTGTCCTTGAGTCACAGCTCTGAAACTTGGGCCAAGGTAGGGAAATTAAATCTCAGAAGGCGTTCAAGGAGAACCTTGTCCTCCCTGAGCTGCTTGTCCCCAGGAAAAGGGCTGACAGGGCTGCAGTAGCATAAATACTCACTTCCCGGCATCTAAAACAGCACAATCCCTCCTCCCCAACAGTCCAGCAGTRCTTTAGGTCTGACTCTTAGTGACACTGAAGTAAATCTGGAGTGGYTCTGCAGAGGTCCTTCCAGACTTAGCTGCTCCCGTGGGGACTGTCCCTATAGCACAGGATCCCTATAGCTCCTGTCCAACAGGCTGTGCACTGAGTGCTCATATAGATGAGAGTCAAATGCGCATGTGACAGTGGAGGGCTCAGGAGGAGCAGGAGCAGGTGCCAGGGGAGGTGACAATGCCCCTGCAAGAGCAGTTGTGGAAGGTCCTGTCTGGGTGTGTACCTCCCCACAGGGTGACCTGACRCTGGTGGTCTCAGGATCCTGCGGAGCCTCCGTTCCCCCTCACTGTTGGGTTCAGGTTACTCTGCACACCCAGCACGGGCATGGCATCATGGCTTCTGAATTGTTCATGAGCTGCAGGAGGTTTGCAGACCCCAGTCCAGCTCTAGGCCTCCTCTTGGCCTCTGTGACAATCTTGGGGGTGACAGGAGGGTACCTTCTCTCTTTAGAAGTCAAATGCAGTTCTGCCTACACGACACTGCAATGTGCCGTCATCCCAAAGGATGTGGCATCCCATGGCCCCGTTAGCATTGCCTGCAGATCTGTTACTGACTCATTTTCCATTCTTTCCCCATTCTTCTACTGCTTCTCTTGGTCGCAGGGCAGCCTTGCTGGAAACCCCAGTGAGGGCTTGACGCCGCCTTTCCTCTTTCCTGTGTCCTTCGCAGGTTATGGGCAYGCTGCCCCGGGCACGGACGCCGGCAAAGTCTTCTGCATGTTCTACGCCATCCTGGGYATCCCCCTGACGCTGGTCATGTTCCAGAGCCTGGGGGAGCGCATGAACACCGTCGTGCGGCTGCTGCTCAAGAAGATCAAGAAGTGTCTGGGCATGAGGACGACCCACGTCTCCATGGAGAACATGGTCCTGGTGGGCTTTCTGTCCTGCATGGGCACCCTGTGCATCGGCGCCGCAGCCTTCTCTTATTTCGAGGGCTGGACTTTCTTTCACGCCTATTACTACTGCTTCATAACCCTGACCACTATTGGCTTCGGAGACTTTGTGGCTCTGCAGAAGAACGAGGCCTTGCAGAAGAAGCCCCCGTACGTGGCTTTCAGCTTCATGTACATCCTGGTGGGCCTGACCGTCATCGGCGCCTTCCTCAACCTGGTGGTGCTGCGGTTCCTGACGATGAACTCGGAGGACGAGCGGCGGGACGCCGAGGAGCGAGCCTCGCTGAGGAGAGCCCGCAACAACATCCACCTCAAGCCCAAAGAGGACAGCCGGAGCAGCAACGCCATTTTTCTGCCCGTGGAGGACAGGACGAGCCAGATGAACCTGATCCCACTGGTGCAGGAGGACGCGGAGAGGCAGCGGCGCCAGTCGGCCGCGTCGGCGGCCGCGGTGCCATCCTTCTGCACGTGCCTGTGCTACAGACCCCAGGTGTGCGACAGCCCGGCGCCCTCCCACCCCGAGACCCTGAGCTGCCACACCAACCCCGTGTACTACAACTCCATTTCCTACAAAATCGACGAGGTGTCCCTGAGCACGCGGGGTCAGACCGGCTCTTCCCCGGGGAGCACTTTGTCTTCCAACAGCCCTCGCTGCCGGCAGCACCCGCGGCTGCGGAGGAAATCCATCTAGGAGCGCGTGCCGGGCTGTATGCAGCGCTCGAGTCTTACTATGATGATAAATTAAGAACAGAGATGTCAGGTTCTTCTTACTCATTTCTTCTGTTCCCCTCCCTCCCTCCAGCAGGAGCCTCTAAATCCTGTCAAGAAATAATTACTCCTTTTTTGCAGGCACTGAATGACATTGTTAGTTTTTCTTTGCTTTTTCCTCCCAAGTAGGTTCAAGCATTTGGGTCCGGCAAGACCGCCCCCCGATGTGAAGCCCAGCAAGCTCTAGGTTTGCTTTCCCACCTCCCTGCCCCCCAAAGGGTGSTTTGCTGCCCTCCCACCCTGTCGAACCTTGGCTGTGGCTGCTGCCAGCACATGACTCTCGCTCCTCGGGCTGAGTTGCACTTGCTGAGAGTGTCAAAAGCAAAGCCTGTGTGAGCAAGCCCTGCAGGGCTGGGGACCTCTAAGTTGTCCCCTGACTCCAGGTGCAGGTAAGTCAGTGCCATGCAGCTGGTGGGTGGGCAGGGAGAGGTGGGCAGGAGGGAGAGGGCTGCAGTCCTGCAGCTCAGCAAATGGGGACAGCTTCACGGAGCTGCATTTCCCATGAGCAGCCCTCTGCGTCTGAGCTCAGGTTTGTGGCTGGCTCAGTGCTTTTGGAAGCTGGAGGCCCATGCACTCACCCACTTGCCCAGCAGCACACCTTACCTTTGCACCTTACCACCATGGGTAGGTCCTCCGGGCTGAGCTGGCTGGAGGGATGCTGTGTCCCGCTCACAGGGGAAGCTGAACTCCCCTAGTCCAGCCCGGCCCCAGCCCTCCTCTGTGCTGAGCCCAGTCTGTGCTAAGGACAGCCCCAGGGAGAGCCTTCCTGAACTACAWAGCCACCTGCAAAGGGCTTGATCCTAAGAAGATTTTTTTCAGCTCAAAATCACCCCTTCCTTCCCCACGTTTCCTCCAGCTGGCAGCCCAGCAGCTGTGCCAGCTCCTCGCCCCCTCCCAGTCCCTGTGAGCCCCTGGGTTTGTGCTTGTTGCTGCTGGGGTTGAGGTGGGGGTTGGTCCCACCTTTGTGTTCATCCCCATGTGTGCTGTGGTACCTGCACAGCCACAGCTGGGAGGCGTTTCCAGTTGCTGACCCCAGTGTGGCCTTTTTGTCCATCCTGCCTCGTCTGCACAAAAGCAGAACTGGGCTCTGACACTTTTTTTCCCCCTCCAATAAAGGGACATTTTCACTCTCTAAATATTTAAAATACCCTCTGAGGGGGTTTTTGTGGAGAAATAGCCCCTTTTCCTGGTGGGGAAGGCATGCAGAGCCACCAGCACTGGGAAGGTCTCAGGGCAGGCTTTCCCCTCTCCTCCTTTTGTTCTGGGTGGCAGCTTAATAAAAGGTGAATCCAGCTGGTGGTGCTTGGTTATTTGTCACGAGGAGTAGCAGAGGGATGTGTCCAAGGCCCAAACCCCAGGCTGGCTCCCTGTGGGCAGGCTGCACAGCCTGGGCATGCAGGCAGGGAGGATGACACAGGTGCTGCTGGGCTGGCACCAGGGGCTGGTTTGTGMCACCTTCGCCTGGGTGCTCCCCAGGGCCCTTTGGGGTGTGTGGCATCCCAGGGGCAGGGGGTGGGAAGCCTTCCACCGCCAAATTCCCCCCAGGGGCCCAGCAGCTGCCTCACCTTGCACCAGCAGCCCCAGATCTGGACCAGCTGGGTGAGACTTGGTTTGAAGAGAAAGGGGGAGGAGGGGGAACAAAGCAAGCTGTGAGCATGGAAAACAGGCTTAAAAACGAGGCTTTCATTGGCTTCTCAGCTCCTCAGTGGTGTCACTTCATGCTGATCCCACCAGCTCAGCCCCTTTGTTGCCATGTCCCATCTCCCCAGCCCTCCCCACGGCTGTCAGCTCAAGGTTTGGCTGTGCTGTGGTGCCTTTGCCATCAGAGCTGAGCAGCAGAGGGAAATCTCTCCCCCTCTCCGTGTTCAACCTTGGACACCCTCCCAGTGGCCAAGATGGAGCCAGCACCTCTCACCCTCATCCACTCTTGTGGGAAGAAGCAGGTCTGCAATTCCTGTGCAAGTCAGACCTGCATGGTATTGCCCTGGTGAAACCCACCTCTTGTGGAGCTGGAAGCAGAACAACCCCGATCCGGAGGCTGAGCCAGCCTTGCCCTTTCACTCTGGGTTCATTGTGGTGCTGCCTGTGCTCAGTGGCTCCATGGTTGTGTCACAGAGCCCACGTTGCCCGGCAGAGGCAGTGGGGCTGGGGGTGTGACCTCCACACCGCAGAGGGGAGCGCTGGGGAGGAGGTGATGGCACAGAGGGGGATACCAGCTTCAGTTGCTGCTGCTTCCGTGCGGCCTGAGCTTCCAGGCAGCACTGCTTGGCTGCTCAGTGACAGCCTGAGCCCCATCCTGCTTGGGAAGCTGGTGGTGGTCTGAGGATGGGAGATGCTGTTCATCCYCAGGTGCCATGGGGCTAGGCTGCCCCTAGACACTCACTGCTAGAGAAATTCTCCTCCTCCCCCCACGACCACTGCTCCCCCAGGAGCTGTAGCTGGGGCAGGTGGGAAGCTGCCCCTTGGTTTTGCCCTGATGACCTGCAGAGACRTTTGGAGGCATGAGAAAAAGCTTAAAAAAAATTCTTAGTGAATTACGACTTCGTGATCCCTCGTTCCCATGGGAAAAGGGCTTGTAACTCTCCAGCAAATGCCGCCTGTTCTCACCAACACCACCTCCTCCCACAGACCCATCCAGCAGGACCCCCCAGACATTCCCACCCAAGGGCTCCAGGTCATCCAGGCAGCACATGCAGTACTGTACACGCAGTAACAGCCGAGGGTCTCCTTCCCTTGGGAGTCCCCAGGCTCCCCTGCACCCACACTGGGTATTCCCCACAGCCTGGGCCAGGGGTGTTTTTTTCCTGCCAGTACTTTACCTCCATGGTTTGAAAATCAACCTTGAACGGCCAGTGCTGACCATGAAGTGTCTTGGGAAGAAAACAGCAGGAGTAGGTGGCTTTGGACTGGGGTGGTGAACAGAGTACAGCTGGGAGCAAGCTTAGCTCTGTGCCTGGAGATGCCCATGGCCAAATTACATCCAGAAGTGGCTCAGGGAAATGCAGGTTTGAAGCTGGGGCTGACTGGGGGAGCTGGAGCGACAGCCCTTCCACAGAGAGCACTGGGACACACCTGCTGAGCTGCTCTGATTCCCTATAGGCACAAGGAGAAGGAAGGGTGCAGCTGAAATCCTGGGTTGAGGTTAATGGTGGTGGTAACAGAGAGGGCAGAGACACTCCACAGAAAACCTCCAACACACCGTAGGAAAAAAGAAGGTTTTATTATCACCATTATCAACGTTTTCATTAGCTTAACACTGAATTGTAAATCACTCAATCATTACATATTGTCTGAATAAAACCTACAGACAGGAAAAAAGTATAGCAGAATCCTCTCCTGACTCCGGACGAGTGGCCGGCATGCCACCGGCGCTGCCGGGACCGCGTCCCACCTTCCACCCAAGGCAGCCCAGGCACCTCGCGAGCCACTCGCCACCTGGGCAAGCAGGCTGCCCAGCTCCATTGCCTGTGTTCCCTCGGCTCCACAGAGATTGCATCTCACCACATGGTGTTAAAAACCTCCAGAAAGTTTTGGAGAGGGTTACAGAGGCCAAAAAGAGCAGATCTCAGGTGCCCCCACTCCTACGGAAAAGCAAGAGGAGCGTAGCGCGCCTGCAAAGTTTTCGTGGAGCAACCAATGAAGTAAAAAGGTTTAACCCGTGAAAGCAGATTTCCCTACGGTGGCCAGGCCCTGGCAGTGGGGAACAAGGCAGAGCTCCAGCAGGGTGGCAGGGGGAGGTGAGGGCGTGGATGGGCTGGGGGTGGCCCCATCCCCGAGCAGAGACCAGCTCTGCCGCACCGCCCCGGGGCTCCCGGCGGGCAGCGTGGGATGGATGCGTCAGTGCAAAGAGATGCCGTGGGCAGCCTCAGTCCCCTCGGGTTGGAATAAGGCCTCGTGTCGAGAGGGAAGTGGGAACCCATGTAGGGAGCAGAGGGCGCTGAGGAAAGCAGAGGGAACGCAGAGGAAAGCTCGCTGGGAGCTCCCCTTCTCCCCGGCCAGCACAGAGGCAGCTCCCTGTCTTCTCCTGCTGTCAGTAACGGCACATCCCGCCTGCCCGGGCTGCCCAGCCCCTGCAGAAGACCCCTGGCTCCTTCCAAGGATGGGAAAGGAAGGACCCCCTGTAGTTTGAGTGTGGGACTGCCACAAAACGTGGGCAGGACACGGGCATCCCCGGTGGGTGGCAGGCCATGGCAGTGCTGCGTGAGGGGGTCTCAGGGGAGGCACTGCATCCTCAGGATGCCCTTTCCACAGTGCAGGGAGCAGCGTGCAGGGAGCAGGAGGAGGACAATCCCAGTGTGGTGAGGCTGGGGGAACATGCCTTAGATTCACTCTCCAAACCTCGCTTTCCCTTGCTCCAATGCCAAAACCAGCTCCAGGTCAAGATGATGGAATCACCAAAGCAGAGACCACTGTGCAGCACTGGGTTAGGAGCAACAGCCCCAAAGAAAAAAACTGCTGCAGGATTTAAAGCTCCAGGCTGGTGTTTAGTGGGAACTGGAGCCCCAGTGGGCAGATATCCTAACATGTGATGCCCAGGCAACTACAAAAACCAGCTCCTGCAAAGCTTGTGGGATGGCTTCAGCAAGGTGTGCCTCGATCCTTGCCTTGGGTTGCTTCTGCTCCCACCATGGCTCAGTGAGTGGAGCTCACGGCTGCCCAGGCACAGTGTGTGCCCACACGGCCTCTCTGCCAGACACAGCCCTTCCCTGCCCACACATGGGGGGCTCAGCCCACAGGATATGCCCAGCATAAATGCCGAGGCTGTCCAGGGACCTGGCCGAGCTGGGATTAACAATAAAGCTTTGGTTGCCATTTTAGCTACTGGAAAGTCACAAAGGGAAAGTCCTTGGGTCGTTGCCTCTGTTCGCTGGTGCTCTGGAAAGGGYTGGTGCAGGGTCCTTCTGTTTCAGCCACCAAAGTGCAAAGAACCAAATGCTACAAGAAACTCTCCCCGGTTCTCTCCTCCACCAGGATAAGAGCAGCTACCACGGGGAAGGGAGGGCAGAGGGTGTCTACACCTCGGGAAGAGCTTGAGGTTCCCCAGGGACGAGTGTGATGCTGTTGTGGGTGAGCAGCTGGGGCTGGGGACACTCGGCTGCTTGGTCACTGGGACGTGGCCACTGAGCAGAGGAGTCTGGCAGTGAGAGCTGAAGCCACATTTTGAGAACACCTAATCACTTGCAAACTCCCTGTGGAATTACCATGCTCACAGACACACACCATGGCTGGTGTGCACTGGGATAAACACGAAAAGGCTTCCACTGATCATTCTCTTTTGACCGATCATCCTCTTTTYTAAATGTTTGGCTCAAATTCGGTAGCTGCAATTTCATTTTAGATGCTCCCTCCAGGTCTCAATATGCCCTGGACTCCTCTACTGATGGCACTTGGCATCGACACGTCTCTCTCTCTTCAAAGCATTTCACAAAACCCAGGAAGTCTTCCAGCATTCCTTGGGGCTCCCAGCTCCACTGGGACCTGCTGCCTGCGCAACCAGCAGCTTGGCAATCTTAGGAACGACATGGGAAACTTGGCCTATGGGAAATGCTGGGAGGAATCCACAGGCAATGGACTGGGACGCCGTTTCGAAGCTCTTTTGTTCCATGCACTGCATCAACGATGGAGCTGACTTAACTCCAATATCCTGATCCTGCCACTTTGGAAAAATCTTTAGATGAGCCCAGCACTAGCAAATTTCTGAAGAATGGCACAGAGCAACCTGTGCCTGTTTTACACCTCAGTCCCCCACGACCCTCTGCGAAGGTGCAATCTCTCTGCCTTGGGTGGAATTTTCTAACAAAATGGACAAATACCACCTATGAAATGGACAAAATAACCCACAGAGCCTTTAAAGAAGAGCAGCCCAATCTGCTGCTCTGAAAAAAACCCTCCCTTTAGCCTGCCCCTGGTACCTCGAGGAAAATAGGCAGCTGTCAGGCAGAACTCAAGTGGCCCCAGAGTGCAAAGGCTTTTTTGCTTTATCAGGGCTACGATGGCAGTGGGAACCATTCTCGTCGAGTTACAAATACTAGATAGCCTAAGAAAAACAGGAGATTTGAAACAGTCRTGAAGTTTATACTGAAACTATTTTTTACCTCTGTAGTATGAAGTCACCTACAGCTGTTTCTTTCTTCACCTAAGAGAGATCTCATGTCGATGGGCACAGACACTCACAGAGAAGTCTATAGGATGAATATATCTCACAAGGCAACAGCCCAGTCTTTGTTTTTTACAATCAAAGTTAATATGGATCTTTTTCAAAAGTGATGTTGTTGAGATTGAAGACAATTATAAACTGTATCAACAATATGTACTACAGCCTGCAAGTCACAATCTGTGCACACCCAATGGAATATATTATTGCTTGGTAGCCTATTAGACTTTGTTTATAAAAAGATTTTTATACAGAGTACAGGATTATGACAAAACTAGCTAAGTAGTTCTCATCTTGAAAATACAACATCGATTCTTTCAACAAAGTAGCTGAGAGTTAATGAACGATAACAAATATTTACTAATAATTTTATGGCCAGTTTGAACAGAATTTCTTATAGGACTCTTTTCTGGTTTTTATTTACATATGCCTCTTTTCTTTTGGAAAAAAAGTTGATAAAATATAACAAGGAACATAGAAATCAAAAGAATGAGTAAACTTCATAACAAGAACATCAAACATTTTTGAAAACACTAAATTATGTTACCTGTTAAAAAACATACGTATCATTTTGTCTTTAAAGAAAAATATTTTTCCTGTTTTAAAATATTACCAACGGCATGTAATAAACTAACTTAAAATGAGTCTCATAAAAAAGTTGTCTTGCTGTCTAAACATTACTAAACATGCTTAGGTTGAGATTCTGTTAACTGCCTCAACATCTTAAAAACAGCTCCTTTACAGGAACTTGTGATATTCATACTCCAGAAGACCTGCAAATTTCGAACAGTACAATGATAAAGGATCTGGTAGCTAAGAACAATAAATATATATTTTCATTCAAAGCAAATAAATCTGCAATGTCCTTTGAAACAATCCATGGCCAAGAAGTGCCGGCCCTTACCCTGCCCACAGTGCCTGCAGTGCAAAGGGATGCCCCAGGCTGCCCACACGGCTCTGGCTGCAGGATGAGGACCCATGGATTGAATTGCAGAATGAGGACCTTGGGCATCCCAGCTGTGTTGGGGCAAAGGGAAAGAAACACCAGGAGACTGGGAAAATACCACATTTTTTTGCCTGAACAAACCAGGCCCAACCATGGTCACGGCTGAGGAGGGCGTGAGCACAGAGGACAAAGCCACATGCGAGGCTGCTCTCCCTGTGTGCAGGGGATTCGCACTGGGGAGAGATCATTCTGCTCTCAGGGATGCTCTCAGCATCAGGACTTCTTTGTTTTCCATGGTAACATTTAGGGATTGGCTCTCCCTGGTTTTTTTGGGCAGCAATCCTCACGCTATCTTTACAATGCAGTACTTCATGTACAAGGAAGAGAGAATCGACCCCAAGTTGGGCAGGTATTTATCTCTCCTCAGTCTCATCCCTCATAATCATTCACCAACCAAAACTATTATAATGCTTTTTTTTCTTATCTTTAAGTCTCCTGCTCTTCCTCTCTCCCTCCCTGACTGTAACCACAGCGAGACTCAGGCACAGGAAAATACCCAGCCAGGACTTGCAAAGGGGACAAAAGCTCAGTTTTCAGCTGCTCATCACTCTGTCAAACTGCTGCTTTGTACACAACCACACCGGTAATCCCAACTCTCAGATCACATCACCTTAGACAGAAACTGGCCAGCCAAATTTTTGGGGAAAAGTGGGTTARGCTTTATAAAAATAGGCCATTCCAAGCCTGAGACTCGTCTTGGATGCTACACTAGGAGTCTTAAATCAATGGACAATTAGAAGAGTTCTTTTTTGACTACAATACACCATGGTCAGTGCAGGAGTCACGGGTATGAGTGAAGCAAGAATTTAGACTGTAGGGCACCATGCAACTCCCCTGGCCTCACTCTGTGTCCCGTGGGCACTCCCAGAAGGGTTCCTGTGAGTCTGCTTTGTGGAGGAAGGTCACCCTGCACTTGCCAGTTCATGTGACTGTGCTGTGCTTGGCAGCCAGGAGTTGCAATGTTCACTTACTGGGGAGAAACAGGACTTGGAAGTGAGTAAAACAAAAGCAAGAAGCACTGGACCACAATCAACCACGTAAAAAATGCAGAAGAAAACAGGACGGAGCAGACTGTGAAACTGCCTCCAAATTGGAGATATTAACAAAAATAACACAACTAGAACTGTAACTTCTTTATTTTACCCTGACAGTGACCTTTCAGTGTGATTAAAACCAGACAGAAGAAAGTCCTCAGCCTTGAGGAGTCCTGTGGTAACTGAACTGATCATCATTGAGCCTGCAGAGCTTTCAGAGGGGCAGGAAACAGAGACACATYACCTCTGCCAGGCATGATACAGGAACTGAGCTTTTAGACAGACAGTCATTAAACAAAGTTTTCTGGGGGAATATTTTTGGCATATGTAGTCTCCTACTCCCCATTAAAATCCGCTGCATTCATCTTACTGGACACAGGAAACTCAGGATTAACTTAGCTCTTACTGGTAGATAATGTCCAAACTAAGTACCAATACAAAGGTTTCGGCACAACTTCAGACAGAAGCCCTGCTGCCAGGTCTGGCATGTACCTGGAGCTCCCCACAGTCCTTTTAAAGTCATAGTTATTACAAGATCCAGTGCTACAAACCACTAAAYCTACCTAATCTATTCTAGTTCATACACATATTGTACAATATTGCCTAGGACTCACTACATACCAAGAGGAAAAGATGCTGAGTTGAATTACAGTAAATGTGCTTTTTTAGAAAATGAAAATAAAATAGAGAGAGCGCCACAACATAGTTTGACCAGCATGCAACAAACTTTCTTCAGCTAATATATAGAAATTGTCTAATACGATTAGAAAAAATAATTAGTGAGAGGCCAGAGACATATTTGAACAATGAAATTAAGAGATTTATCTGAAATGTTGAGGCTTTTGCCACTGAAGACTCAAAAAACTAGTCATTCTATGTCCCTTGTCCTCCTTCCCTCTCCTTTATATTATATAATTTTTTACAGATTATTGTAAGGCCTGTAATTTTTGCATCTATTCTGTAATTTATCTCAAAATAATTTAAAATGCCATAGACAAGCTAGGACCAAAAGCAACTGCTTTTACCATCCACTCAACACTCATGCTTTTACTCTAACAAAGCTGAGGTCCACATGCAGAAATAAATGCTCAGTATTTCTCTACGACAGGTCAAGAATCTGCTCATTCCTACACGTGACATGGGACCTTCACTTTTAAACCACGAAGTAAAACATCTCCAAAAGCTTATTCTGGGACAGCAGTCAAATCCTCATTTAGGAACTAAGACAAAACCTAGCCAAAACCAGAGCTATCAGCAGAAAATCTTCGGCGATTCTCTGTGATTCTGGGTAATTTAATCGTCTGAAGGATCCAGCACATTTCCTCCAGCACGTGGCTCTGCTGGCAGCAGCTGCCACAGCTCAGCAAATGTGCTTTACTTGTCTAATGAACAGAACATACGTGCTGTGACCACTGTGTCATCACACTCCTCATCCACTACCTCTCTGTACTCTGGGGATCACACCTCCTCTTGCAGGACACTTGACAATGTGTGTACTACTGAGACCGCCTAAAGCTCCTCTCTCTCCACAAGGAAGGTTATGTGCTCTCCAGCACCTTCTTCTCAGATGACAAACTGAGGTTTCTTTCCTCTGCACCCCCAGAAACCCCATTTCCTCCCCCATGGCAGATTAAAACAGTCCTGTTTCAGGTCAGTGCACAGCACAACAGGAAGGGCAGCATCTCCAGCAGATATGTACCAGTACAAAGGAGACGAAGGAAAAGCAGGAGATAGAAGACACCACGACTGAAGGATGCATGGCAACAAGTAAGGGAGTCAGCAAATTGCAGAACGTTCCATCTGACAATGCAAAACATCTCAAGCTGCAAGCGTGATGTTCAGCTCCCACTTCTAGAGTTTTGGGGGTTTTTTTTTTCTGAGCAAAATTGTGGTTAATTAGCCTGCTAAACTCGAACTCTGTTTAAACTGTCTGCTCTAAGTAGGCGCTACTTGTTCTCCCACCAAGTATGCTTCATCAGCAGTGTGAGACACGTAATGCAGTAAAGACACTTGCTGGTAATTTGGCACAGTTTGAAAACACAGCAACGACAGTGTTACAGCTAACATGACTCAGTGACAGGGAACTGATTCTAAAGAAAGAGTTGCAGGTTTCTTTCTTTTTCTTCCTCTCAGAAAGAAAGACATTATAAAAAACCCTAMTGCTTCCTCTTAAACTTTCTGTTCCTGCTCTTTTTAGGCCAGACGCTGACCTCTGAATTTTTCAGGTACTTTCCTGTGAAAGAATCCATACTAGAAAATTCTAAGACACACAGTCAAGAGAAATTCATTCCTTACTCCCCCCAAATTCTTTCAAATGCTGCAACTTTCCAGGGTTAATATTGATCTGAAACAAGGGTCCAAGAATGACAGCGAGAGAAGTGAAACAAGAGGTGTATGTCTAATTTGACAACTAGGACTCATGCCCCATGGCACCTCCTCCTCGGACGGAGAGGGCACAGTGCCCTCCCCCTCGTCTTCTGTCTAAGGTCACTGGTTTATCCTCCTCTTCCAGCTCCACAAGAACTGATTGAACATGCATTGCGCTTGAGGTCAGAGTTCCAGCAAACAAAACCTTGACAGCATGTTTAAAAAACAAAAGCAGTTCCCCCTTCCTTACTCACTAAGACCTGTCACAGCAGGGTCCCACTGTGCTCTCCAGGGAAAGCTGTGAGGACTGACGCAGGAGCGGGCCTGTAGTGGGATCTACCATCGAGGAAGTTGGGAAGAGCTTGTACCAGCCGATTGCCAAGGTTGACAAATCCAGTTCTTCCAGGAGAACCCTGGCGACGCCCATGAAGTGCTTGCGCTCCATGCGTCCATAGTTTCCCCAGACTATCACCTTAGGAACAAGAAGGGGGAGCACAGTTAATCCTCCAACTTGCACACTTGCTTGGGAAGCACAAGTCTGACCAATCCTTCTTTCTACTCATTCAACTTCCTGGAGTTTTACTACAGCCTGGGAAGACCAGGAATATTTACTGTACCAACAAGTAACGTGAAGCTCTGGCTGATGATATCACTATTATTTATTTTAAGCACATGTTTGCAAATCCTAATGTTATTAGATATTTTTTCCCCCATGGAAGAGAGGTGAATGTGCATGTGGATGAGACACCATTCTGCTGGACAGGGACAGCACCTGCACAAAGTATCCCCAGAGCTGCAGACCAACACCTGCAGGTAAAACCTGGTCCTGGCACATAATGGGCCTTGGACACACCAAAAGGTGGCTTGGGAAGGAAGGGCAGGAAGAATTCYCGATCTGGAAAAACAAACCAATGGAAAAAAAAGGTGGGCAACAACTTGGGCCAAAAGCCAACAGTGTGAGGAGAAGAGCCTGTTTTAACTTCTGCACACGGAGCTCGTGGCACGGGGCAGATGGAGACGAGGCACGGCCACTCACCTGGAGGACGGGCAGGAGCCGAGCGCTGGCAGGGGCACCGCTGACACGAGGGGCACACGTGAGTGACATGCAGGGCAAGCAGAGCAGACGGCCGAGAGCGGCTCACAGACACAGAGGAAGGGCTAATGACAGAGCTGGCAGAGGAGCAGGGAAAGCTGAATCACACTTACGACACAATGGAGACCAGTGGGTGGAACAACAGATGCAGTGAGGGTCATGGGCTTAGGCATGCTGGAGGTCTGCACGTGGCCAAGTGGCCCTGTGTGGCTCAAGACAAAGGTGACGACTGACTCCAGAGTGAGGCCGTGTTCTGAAGAGGAGAGCGTGAGTAGGATGGGTTATGACAACGATTAGTGATCTCTGGCTAATCCTGACAGCTTCTTTCCCCAGGCTCCAAATAACCACAACATTATGATTTTCTGAGAAATGAGGTAGGAGAGACAACGAATGTCAATCAAAAAAAAAATTCCCACTCTAGGCCAGCAGGAGACGGAGCAAGCCACTGCACAATGCTGGTTTGGTGACACAGTCGTCAGCAAAGAGCCAAGCTCCTCATTTTATTCTTGGAATAAGTGTCTTTCCTGGCAGCAAAGCAGCAGGTAAGGAAACCCACGCAAGGCAAGAGCAGACCAAGCCAGGTCCCACTCCATTTCAGTCACAAATGTGCAGTCTTGTTGCACCTGGGGAAAATGCTTCTAATCAAGGTAAATGAGGAAAAGGTCACTAATGAAAAAGGTCCAGCAGGTTAGCTGGCAATTCATATGCCAGTGGAGGTAAACAGTAGAAACTCATGGATTAATTACATTAGTATTACAAATAGATTTTAGCCAGGCTTTATTGGATGGAAATGATTTTGCTATGAATTAGCAATGCAAATCACTCTATGCTCTGGAAACATAGATGCAGAGCTGAAAATATGAGTATGGCAGAAAATGTTATGGCAGTAACAGAAAAGAGGTAGAAAAGGGTGGGATGTGTGATCAGGTGATGACAAAGCAGAGTGCTCTGAATGTGTATAAACACAGAACACAACCCATGCTGCAAGATCGTTTAGCACCTATAGGTACCACCTATCTCCTAACTGAGTGGGAAAAAAGAATTAAAAAAATAAAAATCAACCTTTTCCTGGTAGGCTTTCATGGTACCTGCCAGGGTGTCAAATAATAATCAGCTTGAGTACAAAAAAAGGGGTTTCCTTTCCATCTGTTACGTTGAGTTCAAGTGCATTCAGTTTGATGAACACATCGGCTTTTGCTCATCTATGTTTGCTATCCAGAACCCTTGCCAGAGTTAGGATCTTCCATAAGAGGTGGAAGAAGGAGAGGGGCAGACCTGAGACTTGCTCCTCTTACCTGTAATACTTTGCCCTGGGGACTCTCAGCAAACAGTAACACCTGATTGTACAAAGGGTCTAACGATTTGCGCGCCACTTTTGTCTTCTTTTTCGCAATGCACACGCCATTCTCTAGCAGGTAAGCTTTGATGTAAGCAGCTGCAAAAAATAAATATGGT
The DNA here is from genome assembly GCA_018881555.1 of Amblyornis subalaris. Taxonomy (NCBI): domain Eukaryota; kingdom Metazoa; phylum Chordata; class Aves; order Passeriformes; family Ptilonorhynchidae; genus Amblyornis; species Amblyornis subalaris. The sequence goes on along the minus strand of JACAXG010000068.1, from coordinate 4,101,252 downwards.
CAAATATGGAGAAAATCTTCATGCTCACTTCAGAAAAGACAGAGTGCAATGTCTCTCAGGTGTTTCTAAAGAAGGCACTTACAGCAGGGAAAAGATTTGCCCAAGCAGCCTTGGTTTCAGTACCACGTACAAGCTGAAGCCAAGTGAAATTAAAATTTTTCCTATTCACAAGCACTGCAGGAGGGTGGAGCTCAGGGAATTACTTTAGGAGATCAAAGCATCCTACCTGGCAGTGTTTTGGAGCCAGGCTTTGGTGTCAGTCCTCGAGCCTGAATGATATCCACTTCTAGCTGCCCATTTCGCTCTTGCAAGCCAATTTCCACATCCCCTAAAACAAAAGGTCAAAATATACAGAACACTTTCAAAACAATATATCCTTGGGCTACTAAAATGTTAAAAACCCCAATCTTCATRTCCCTCCTGCTACAAGGTGTAACAAACTGGATGTGCCTGATCTCCTGCATTACTCTGGAACAGCTCCACAGTGATTCCAGGCCACATTTTCAATGCTTTGGAAAATGCAATTATGGTGGACCATAATAAAATTCTTACAGAGCCTGGTGGGCCCTGGAGAGAAAGAAAAATCCCAAGATGCACAGGATGCATTTTCAGGATTTTAGCTGCATTTTACTTAGCCTGTGCCTTTGAGAGCTGAAGGAGAAAAGCACAAAGCTGCTGCTCTCCTCCTAATGCCACATTTGCTGCACTCAGCAAAACCTTTCAGCCAAAGCTCACTCGATTTAACAGAGAAATGGAGCAGGACAATGTTAGATCAGCAGATGCTGGACGCATTATTAGGTGGGTTGCAGGAGCTGTCTGTTCAAGACTAAATTAAAGCCACCCAACTCCTCTGTATTCCTTACCCATCGAGGTGGTGGCCAGGGTCTGACGGCCAACAAACTGTGCAGGGCCCATGCTCCCCAGGAAGTCACTAAACTGCCCAGCAGATGCCAGATGGACTCCACTGAAATTCAAGCTGCAAAAGAAAATTATTTTGGCAAGTGGTTAATTTGCATTTTAAAGCAACCCAGTAACTAAAGAATCAGAGTTAATGTATCTTTGAAATGAATGACATCTATAGAAGCCTTTTTCCCTTGCAAAACTTGCTGATTTCCACACAGTTTAGTTACATGGAATCCATTTAAAACCTCCTGCCTTGTACAAAAAAAAAAAACAGTGGCTACAGCCACCAGTTGGTCAACACTTGTTTAGCTATAACTTATTTTCTCTAAGGAAAATCTTTGCCATCTCAGGCTCACATGTGGCCTGTCACCTCTTCAGGCAGCAGATTCCTAGAATAGCTTATAGGATCTCTCTTGATAGCCATCCCTTCCCAATCCTCATTTCTGGGGAGGAAATAATGCATCTAGAGCAGTAGTTACAAGTGAGATGATGGGAGGCGAGCATAAATCCCCTTGGGACTCAATTCCCTATCTATTTCCCACAAACACACAGAGCAATACACCTCCTTTTTGACCACAGAGTCCCATTTCCTACTGCTCAACACTAGAAGCATCCATCCCATCTGCTCTCTGGTTTTCACATCTGTACCCATGACCGCAGTCACAGAGGATCTGAACACCAGTGCAAGGCTAATGGGACAACATCCTCAAACACCAGCACTGCCTCTGCTGCAGTCACCACAGCAAAACCAAAGCTGTTGGGGGGACAGAGCCTCCAAATCTAGTCAGCAGGCACTGAGGCTGGCCCACGGCACAGCTACAGGTGCTGGTCACCACACCTGCACGTGTGCGTAGCCATACAAAAATGTCAAACCCTGTTGTACACTGATACAAATCAAGATTTACCCAGTTGTACCCTGATTTACGCAACTGTTTTGGAGGTTGTAGAAAAACTCGCTGCAAATGGCAAGGAGGAGGCTTGAGGCCAGCATTCAACACCTACACTTGTCCTGCAGGCATCTGCCAAGCCACGACACAGCTGCTGAGACACACGTCAGGAGCTCTGTGCCGGGATACCCACGCTGCCGCGCCGGGTGTTGCTCTCTGCCTGCTGCGTGCCCAAGTCAGGCACAATTACAAACCTCCTCCACTTCTAAACGTCTTTGGAGGGGGGCAGTTACCCACGTAAAGATACAGCCCCCTGTTCCCCAAACCTGTTTCTCACAAAGGATGCTGCGAGGAGGCCGCACGTCGGGTACAAGTGACGGCAGAGTGGAACCCTGCCTGCGGGGTGGGCTGGGGACCGCAGCCTCTCACACAGCTGAGTCAGCCACAAAGACTCACTGATGTCCCCCTGCAAGCCAGCTACATTCAGAAGACATTAAAAAGAAAAGAAATTCTTTTTAAACCCCATTCAACCAGCAGTGTGTTAATTTCAGGTTGGGATTTCAGCTCTCATTAGCTATTTGCAGACCTGTTCTCAGCCCCATAGGAATATTTATTTATTCTGACAAGGAAGGAGGATGCCAGCACACACACCTCAGCATCTTGCCATACATGGGACTGGAGAGGACATGTCACTAGCACATGTCCTCATGACAGGTTCACAGGGTGGCTCAGCTCCCTGTGACGGGGGCACTGCATTAAATGGCCTGACTTTTGCACGGAGTACTGCACCTCCCCTCTACACTGACCTGGCTCTTTGAGAAACCTGGTTATTGCTGCTACACAGGGAGCTGCTGAGCCATCAGCATGGAAAACCCTGCCCTTGAGCTCTTTACAAATGTCACCTTTGTGAAAAGGGATGAGGGAGTCTCGGCATGCTGAGTCTCAACAGGCTTGGGAGGGGCTCTGCATGGGTGTATTTTCCCCAGTTCAATGCTTTTTCACCCTGCATCCACTGTTTGCACAAACACTCCAGGTGATATTTTGAGATACAACAGAAACAGCAGCATTTATTGTTGGCATTAACTGCACAGAAAGCTGAACATTTTCCTCAGTTTTCTGTGTCACCAACCCCTCAGTGGCGCCAGGTGCATCCCCAGTGTCACTGTCCATCTGGGGGGCAGAGGTGGCACAGGGCCACACTCTGCTCCCTGTGGGCACACTATTCCCGCCCCATGACCTACCTGGCATCTGGCAGCCCCACCGGGGCAGCCATCTCTGGGACCAGGGCAGAGGTGCTGGGTTTGCGGCCAAGATCCCCAGGATGAACTGTGCACAGAGAGAGACGTCSCCAGGGCTGGAAAATCTGCAGGGACATGGGATGGGGGAAGCACAGGAAGAGGGAGCCCAGAGCCAGACAGGCTTTATCAGGCTCATGATTTGCCCATACAAGGAGGAAAGAAGTGAGTCCTGGTGTACACGAGGACCAGCGAGATCCTGTGACCCTGCTAGCTGAGGCGTTTTGGGCTGCACACAGAGTCAAAAAAGGATGAAAACGAGTGCTTAGAGAACTCAAAATAGTGCAGGCAAAAGGAGACCTGACAGACAAAGACGTAAGATTCAGCAGGAGATGAATGGACCATCAGCCAGAAGGTAAATGTTTTCTTTATTCTCTTCAACTCATGGAAGACAAATGGGCCAAACTCGGGTCTCGCTCCTGCCCTGGGGAGTGTGTGACCTGAACGAGCACGTAAATAACAATCTGGCAAGACAACTCACAGCCGTTCAGGGAAATGTTCACTGCCGTGCTCAGAACAGATGCTTGGGCTAATTAACAAGATGCTGAGGACCAGGACAGAGGAGGGGAAGCTCAGGATTGAGTGAAGCTGAGGGCTATGAGAGTTCACAGCGCACCCAGAACCACGTCTTGGAACAATTCCTGTCCGGGGGAAAGTCCAGCCATATTACTGCAAAGGGGACACAYAGCTGGGAGAAGACCACCCACAGAAACCCTGCATGCTGCAGGACAGCAAAGAAGAGGAACCCCGATGGCCCCTGAATACTCAAAATAATTCACTAAACCACTTCCTCTTATCTGCCAGGGAGAGAATCACATCAAAGGCTGATGCCAAGTATTCATCTGCACTTTACACATGCATGGAGAGAAGCCACCTGTGCTCACACACCAGCCCACCCCTCCTCTGGTCTAGTGAGAGGTGTCCCTGCCCACTGCAGCAGGACTGCAACTAGATAATATTTAAGGTTCCTTCCAAGCTGTTCTGTGATGCTATGAATGCTGCTAGCAAAGGCTCTGCCCAGCAGCTGGGGCAGCTCAGGAGAAAGTAAAAGCACCTGCTAGAAAAGCAGCTGATGCTGCAGCCTGCACCAATGATATAGAGGAAAACAGCAGGAGAGCATGAAGGACAGTGTAAAAAAGCACAGGAACAAGAGCTGCTGGGCTAAAGGTGAACCAATGGAACTGGAAGCATTTACAGCAAAGCAAAGGCTGCTGTTACCACTATAAATTCAGAAACTGGAGGGCTCTGGATGACCTTGAAATGATGACTGCTCCTCAGTGCAAACTACAGCAGGAGGGCAGGACACTGCTGCAGGGACACCAGGGCTGGGCCACCAGCACAGACCCTCAACAAGGAGGGCAGCACAGCTGCTGCTTGAATAAAGCTGCTGCTGGTTTGAAACACTGAGGCTGACCCCAAGGGGAATGGCAAAGCTCACTCAGAAACACAAGCCAAGGTCAAGACTCCATCAGTCTGGATAACAGCCCTAGTTAATAGGTTTACTAGCACTATACGAAACTCAGTATTAGGTTAGACAGTTAATGTTCCCCACTGTTGTTATATTTGACTGGAAGGAAAGACATAGGGAATTAATTCTTTAATAGATTAGGCCATTAGCTGGTTGAACTGGCTGCTATGTTGCACAGAGGCTGACCTTTTGCAGTGCTRCTTTATTAGACATTAGAAGCAGCAGCTCTAAATCTTGGCTTTGACCGATTCCTGGACATTTATGTGGGTATTGCCAATAACCCTGGAATGGAAACAATTTCTGTCTGGAAAAATCATAAGCTACCTCCAAGAAAGCCACTGCTTCTCCCTTGAGGGGAGAGGGAAGGGGAAAATCAAACTGCAGAAGTTTAGTATGAATGTGAATTAAAACCAGCAGGAACCATTTAGCAGAATAGACTAAATTTAGGATGCTCAAATCCAGCCTGGGGAGCTCTGTCTGTCAAGTGCTCCGAGAGAAGCTGGGATGGTGAGGTGAGGGGGACACGTACGGCGAGGCTGGTGGGACAGACCTTCCCCATTTACTCACTTGTTTTTTCCTGCAGCTAAAGCAGGGAGGAAAAGAGCTCCAGGGAGCACCGTGACTTCTTTCAACTCTTTAAATGCTGCCCTGGTGCTCCCAAGAGCCCTGCCCTGCAGCTCTGGAACATGCTGCATGCTCAGCAGACTCTTCCTGCCTGATCTCTGCAGATTACTGAGCTGTTCTGACCTGCCCTTGATTCAGAAACCAGCTCTCCAGCTGAACCACCACACACTGGAGGTGCTGGCAGGGCTGACAGGCTCCTGAAGGGATCTGCCGCAGGTGACAGTGGTGTCTCCACCTCAGGTGACAGCCAGCAGCTGTGTTTCACACACACTGGAGCGATCCTGGAAAGCCCTTCCCCTCCCATCGCCACACATGCCTCTCCCTTAAGGGGAGCAATCACTACAACCTGGTTATCACCGATACGAGATGTCTTTTTTTTATTGCTTCTAAAGAGAGATGCTAAAAATAGCCGGAGGAATAAAGAGGGAGCATTTTGCAGCTGACTTGCAAATAGCAGCTGTCACAGGCAGCAGGGCCCTGTGACAGGACCATCTCATGCTGCAAAGAGCCGCACACAGAGAAGATTAACAGGTGACACTTGTCAGCCTTTTGTCTAAAGGGCACAAATCCTCCGCTGAGCGAGGGCAGCACAGCCTTTGAACAGCAAAGCAAAATTAATTATCTCTTCTCTGGCCCTTTGCTTTCACTAATCATGATTTACGGGCTCTGCTTTGCCACAGCCTAATAGGAATGATTTTAACAGAGTTAAAGAKTGCGGGTTTGCTGGGGAATTGGTTGTAAGCTGAATGCAACTCTCTTACTGCCCAGAAGGCAGAGGGTGAGCACAGGGGGGTCAGTGATGCCTCCAGGCCGTCAAGGACAAATGAAGGACATTTTGCTGGAGGGTGCTCAGACCACGGTCCTTGGCTGTAGGTGAGGAAGCAGAGCACGGACAGTAGAAAGACAACACTCTGGATACTACTGATCTTGGGATCTCTGAGCCCACCAACACAGCAGAAACCCGCATGAACATTAACAGTGTATGCACAGGTAGCAGCTCTCGCCAAGGCTCAGCACAGGCTGCAAACGCCACTTCAGCCAAACSCATAAAATAGCCATTTCTACGCCCAAACTGCCCCTGGCACAACAGGCGGCCGGGCACGGCCGCCTCCCCGGCACGCTGCAGGCATGGGAGCGGGGACACACCTCGGGACAGCAGGGACAGCCACGAGAGGGAGACAAGACCCCGCAGCAGCGCCGGCAGCTCCCGCACGCGGTCCCCATGCAGAGCAGGGACCAACCACCGCCCCGGCTCCACGGCACAGCGGCCGGGCGCTTAGACCATTTCTGCCCTCGGTGACACCTTTATATGCAGAATAAAACTGGTTGTGTGTACAGGCTGGGGAACAAGAGGCTGGAGAGCAGCGGCGAGGAAAGGGACCTGGGGGTCCTGGCCGATGGCAAGTTGAACGTGAGTCAGCAGTGCCCTGGCAGCCGGGAGGGACATCCGTGTCCTGGGGGCATCAGGAACAGCATCGCCGGCAGGGCAAGGGAGGGGATTGTCCCGCTCTGCTCTGCGCTGGGGTGGTCTCACCTCGGGTCCTGGGGGCAGTTTTGGCACCACATTATAAAAAAGACATTAAGCTGTTGCAGAGTGTTCAAAGGAGGCCACGAGGATTGCGATAGGACTGGAGGGGAAGCTTATGAGGAGTGGCTGAGGGCACTTGGTTGGTTCAGCMTGGAGGAGACTGAGGGGAGACCCCACTGTGGTCTTGAACATCCTCATGAGGGGAAGCAGAGGGACGGGCACTGATCCCTTCACTCTTGTGACCAGGGACAGGACCCGAGGAAACAGCATGAAGCTGAGGCAGGGGAGGTTTAGGTGTGGTATCAAGAAAAGGTTTTTCACCCAGAGGGTGGTTGAGCACTAGAACAGGCTCCCCAGGGCAGTGGTCACAGCACCAAGCCCATCTGAGTTCAGGAAGGGTTTGGACAACGCTCTCAGGYRCATGGTGGGATTCTTGGGGTGTCCTGTGCAGGGTCAGGAGCTGGACTAGATGATCCTGATGGGTCCCTTCCAACTCAGCATATTCTACAATTCTATGGATCTTAGAAGCTGTGTGCTCAAACTGGGGCTGAGATTGTCCAGACCTTCTTCTTTTAAATACAACATTCCTAATCCTGATTATTTAGGAAATCTGTGCAGCAGTCTCTGAAGACTGTGTTCCTGCCCTGCATGCCATAGGTCAGGGCATATGAAATCTGTCCTCTGTAGAGTAATTTAAGAGTGGCTTAAAGGCTCTTTGCCAGCTGCTTGCTTCTCTGCTCTTTCAAGGTAGCAGCATTTCCTGACCTACCCCTTGCAAAGATCCGTGTCCTTCCTCTCTGTGTGCAAACCATCCACTCGCTTCCTTCGTGGCACAGCAGCTGCTCTTTAATATATGACTGGATGGAGGACCAGCTTTTCAGAGTTTGCTTGTAAACTGATCGGGATTTGAATGCCTAGATGGACAACACTGATTTCAATGCAAAATGCTATAAAGAAAATGCAGAGCAGCTGTGCTGATCCCTCTCACGCAGCATATGTGGCTCTGCTCAGCCCATCCCGCACCCCCGCCCGCTGGTGGCTGCGTATTAGCAYGCAGAGTGTGTGAAGGCAGACACATTTAGGGAAAACGTATCATTAATTTCTTTTCCTGTCCGTGCGGAGTTTGTCTGACCTCTTTTCTAAATCTATTTTTAAATTGCTTCTGGGACTCTGGATGCCAGGTACCCYATTATGCTGTTGCGAGCGACTGCAGAGTCAGCTTGTCAAAACCTTGTAAAACTCACAGGAAATATGGCCAGAATGCATCTCCACAGGTCAGCCAGTCCACACCCAGGTCCTAAGGCCAGAGCAGCCTTATTTTCACCGTACATGACAGCTGCTTGTCTAGCCTGTTCTTAAAAYACTTCCCTGAGAGTTTATTCCTGTTCAATGTTCTACTTTTTCCTTCCAAATCTTTTCCAAGTCCTTCCTCRTTACACATCAGTCCTGAACACCATTTGTGAGTTATCAGTTCAAAAAACAGACCACATATTCCCTTTCTTCTCCCCTTGATACCRTACTTTTTAATTCTRTCTTTTAAGRCTTTGAGACTGGTATTGATGGTCTYRACTTGTAATGGCCACACACTTGCTGCTGTGCCTGGGCAGAAGAAATGCAGAGCGAGGCATTCGTCTGCTCCCTTCCCAGGCTGCATCTAACATCCTTTTTTTTGGTCCAGGAGATCTCTCAAGAGAATAGAATTTTGTGTCCTCCCCCTTGGACCAAATCCCCATTCCTGCCTCGCTATTTCACAAGTTGCACACCTTGACTCCCACAGAGCTGCATTGCTCTGCTGCCGTGGGTGCAGCCATGGGGCAGTGGTGAAGCCAGACAGCTTCAACACAGCCACCCCCTGGCACACCCAGACAACAGCTATTTTCAGGAGATAACATTTTGTCTTGTTCTTTTCATGGCTTCATTTACMGTATCCACACAAACACCTATTTGCCATCATCTCAAGTCTCTAGAGGTGATATATTCTTACAGAGCTGCTCCAYTGTGTCTAGTGTGTACATGGGATGTGTCTGGGCCCAGGCTTCAAAAATTATTGTTCTGTTCTTGTAAATAAAAGRATTTTTTTGTCCTCTTATGGCACAAACTTGCAATTAATAAGCAAGTTGCCTGAACACAGCCATGCATCTCAAGGGTTTGACTTGCACAGCTGAACTAACAAGATTCACTAAAAATCTACATCTAACACAGAGCTAAACTCCCCAGCTCTACCTTTAAAAACCAGGGACAGCAACACATTCCTTCAACCTGAAGAAATGGGGAGGGGGAAGTCTCCTCTGAGACTGATAACACACTTGACAGTTATTTTATTTGAGCATTAAAAAAACCCCATCAGAACTCCAATTCCAGGGAGCAGTAATGTTCTGTGTAACAATCACACTCATCCATATTGCATGCTAACRTCTTTTAAATCGCATCTCACACGCAGGAGCCCAGCAGATATCTATCAGCTAAGGAGGAAGGCAGAACTTGCTGATGTCCACTGCCCTATCTTTAAAATATTTATGGTGTGCACGAGGAATATGCATCCAACTACACTGTCCAGGGACAGAGCACACAGCCCCTTACCCTGTCAAAGTCGATGTGAACACTGCAGGAGCCTTCGCTTCGGCTGGGAAGGTTTTCCTTGAGCGTCCATCCCTGAAGGACCCAGACCCGCCCTAACCCCACTGACTGCACACCTCTCCTCTCCCAGGCAAGATCTCCAACTCTGCCTCCCAACAAGCTCCGTTTCTCTCCGGACCACTCTGCTTTCTGTAACATTTTTAGCACTGTGACGTGCTGTCTTCTGTGCTGTAACACATTGTACTCCACTCGCGTATCCCTTCCTTCTGCTCTATGAGTTCTGCCACTGAAACAGTGCTATAAAAACTACGCAGTGAATTCTGTACAAAGACCTCCCCCATTCCCTTCCCCACCTTGCCAGGCTAGCTCCATTTTTAGCAATCACTAGTCATCTCAGATGCACTGAATAAAAGATAGCTACCTGTCTTCAGTGAGCAATTCTGTCTGTTCCCAAGAGGTTGCTGAAGGTGGGATTCACTGTACTTCCTGCTGTAACTACAGCTCTCAAGGTCACATCCTTTCCAAGCTGTGCTGGTCAAGCTTTACCAGCACAAAAGGATGTGCTGTTGCTGAACAGGCTGAGGAATTTCTTGACATATTACAGAAATAATCTCCATGCCTTTCCTGGTTTCCATCTCAAAAGACATTGATTTTTTATAGCCTGAACTGACATTAACAACAMGTTTCATTACATTTTTTAGAAGGACTTGGATAAAAAGAGCCCTGAAGATAATCTGTTATAAAAGAGTCTAGAAGCCCYTGGCTTTGGAAGTCAAAAAGAAACATTCAGTGAATAGCTGCAATGTGAATTTCCTGAATGGGGCATTCAGGAATCAAGTTTTTTGGTCATTCTTGGATGACGATGGRTAATTTCTGGTGAAGGAAAGTGAATTTTCACATGGTCACAACCCAGGTAGTATCTTCTCCTGCTTCCTTTTAGTTATTGCTCCAGTGAAGCAGAGAAGGATGGGCAGCTCTCCCAGCCTAAGTCCCAGCACTAGCCCACACCAGCCCAGCAGGAGAACTGGTACCAGAGACAGAAGGAAGCCCAGAAGTGCGAGATGCCCATGCCAGTGGCACTCGTGCCAGGCTGTGTGCTGCTCCTGCCCTCACCACAACATGGCCTTCAGGCAGGGCTCAGGCTGGTACTGCCCTCGCCAAGGAGAAGAGAGGTGAGATGGCTAACAACAAGATGCTTCCTTGCCGGACAGGCACACTCATCTCAGATAATACGAGAACAATCCTCCAAGTCTTTGTTAGTCACCACCTGCTGTGCTTTTCTAAGGTTAAAATCACCTCAGCTCTCCATAACTTAATCATCTCAGCAGTAGCCAGCAAGAACAAAAAAGCTATGAGTACCACTCACTATGCACCATGGCAGCTAGCAGGCTTTTGTTCCAGGTCCATTTTTATCTTTCTGCTCCATTTTCAGGAAGAAAAGTGGTTGGCAGGAACAAGTTACACGCAAGTCCAGAATCTACTGCTTTCTGAATGCTGTACATGGTCTCGTGCAGCTGCAGCAAAACCCAGCCAAAACAAGATGTAGATCGTGCAAGAGCCAGGATGGAGCTGAGATCTCTGCTGAATCTCACAGGGTTGTTTGTGAGATATTCCTATATTCGGAATTGTATCCTTGGAGCAATCCTGGCGTCCTGAGACTACCCCATAGGCACTTGCTATAGTGAGTAACTGTTCTCTGAAACAAATTTTTAAGTATATACACAGAAGAAAATACTCACTGCTGTAGAGATCTGTAACCAGTGCTAAGACTGGTCTGGATGAATTATGAATGGAAACATCTGTGTATGTGAAAGCACAACCAAGCTGGCTGCAGCAGATCCGTTCTCCAACGTCAGGGGAAGGACAGACAACAAGGTTAGAGAGCACATCACTTCCATACCCTGTCTGAGGACAGACTGTAGCCATAAAGATCCCCCAAACAAGGGAGCAAAAAGGAGGCAGTGYTGCTTGAGATCTACAGAGACGAAAAAGAGCCAGACCTTGAGGTGAAAGATCACACTGAAATAGCAGGTAAGTCCTASAAAGTGTAGGAAAAACACAGTCCAAGAGCCAGTCTGTTGTGAAGAACAACTCAGCAGACACAGCAAGGGCTCGACAGATGGTGCCCCRTGTCCTCCCTGCAGCACACAGCCCAGCCTGGCTCCAGCACCTGGATACACGAGGCTTGGAGCCTGCGTGGGGCGGTGAGAGCGCAAGGGAGCGAAACCTGGACACAGGAATGACTGAAAACAGTTTTGTTCAGAGTAAGTATCTACTCCTCCTTCTACAAAGCCTCACGTTGAGTTTTATTATGTTAATTTCCTATACTAGTGCACAACCACTGTGCAATGTTAAACCTGGATAAGAAGGTTGGAGGACTTTATCCAGCAAAATTTTACATGAAGCAGTGTGTTGACACTGTAGCATTTTATGGCATGCTGTATGAGCTTAAATTCCAGGAGATGCATCTTTTAGCCCAGCTAGTCTTCAATACACTTCAGGTAAAGGGAGTATTTTGTAGAAGGAAGGCCTAGCATACCTCAGAGGTATACTCCTGCATAATAAGCCTCTCCATAAAAAAAACTCTGGATTTTATGCACTCTGGTGTTCACATGAAAGCAGCATTGCTCAAAATCACACCCTTCAGAAAATTCTTTGACTGTGATACCTTGCACTAGCACAGAGCAGCTGTGGCAGCTGCCACCAGCTCGCTGCAACAAACATGAAAGCAGTCAGTCAGCATCACTTTCTAAAAGCAGTTTGCATGGCTGAGGGCAGGTATTTAGGCCTCCTGCAGCMAACTTTCACCAAATCTTTGATCACTTCAGTGTAACAGCTTTGGAAGTTATCCTTAAATTGGTAAGGATTATAAAAACACACAGAAGTGGAGAAACAAGCCCTCTTGGAAGATGAGGTTTTGAATCCGTCTTCTTCYGGGTGCGAACACATTCAAGGGATGCACGGGTGGGAAGAACCAGGGCAGCCTTGCTTTGCTGAAAACCAGGGGTTTGACAGCCACTGGTGAAACTCTCTGACCTGGCAGTATCTGCATCAGTCACAAACCCAGCTTTTATTAGAAAGAAAAATCAACTCGCCACACCTAACAGAGACATATGAATCTTCGTTTTGCCTCCCCGGGAAGACAGCTACAGCAAATGAGAGAGGTCAAGAGAAATCTGATTTAGGAGAACACATTTCTGTTCCTCAAAGCTATTCCCCAAACAATTCCATTCTTTGCTGCAGGAAAAGAAAGCAGAGAAACTCCCCTCCCACCGTGTTTCTAGAGAATTGAGCCCTCTTAGCTCTTTGTACTCTCAGCCCTGTTTGCTTATCACTCGTGGCTCAGACAGATAGCTGCAATTCCCACCGGCTTCTCAGAAGAGATTAATTATCCCACCTAGGAACAAAGCATCCAGGAACCACTTAATCACACTTTTCAGAGAAGGGAAGAAACTACCCCATCCCTGGCCGAGGTGCTGKCAAGGATGTTCTGGCAGCGTTCAAGGTTGGAATACCAAATGTTAGGCTTGTTCTAATAAAGACGCTTGGATTGCTAGACAGGCTTTTCCTTTCTCTGCCGAGCTGATAGCTACATGTCACCTGCCTTCAGGGTGAAAATGCACAGGGTGCAGTATTTTGTTGGCAGAAATACTTCCTCTCCAGGAAAGCCCAACAAAGCAGCCACTGTATGCAGCGACAGGACACAGACCATTCAGGGAATTACACCCTTTCCCGGGAGAGGAAGCTATGTAAATATAAAAAGGAAAGAATTTTGCTCTGCATGAAAGCGGATTCTTGCCCCTCATTGCCCAGGGACTGAACTTAATCACTAATCCTCTGCATCTAGTAGCAGAGGCAGAACTCCAAGCCACAGGACTGTGCTGGTGTAGCAGGAATATTTCCCTGGAGACAGCAGCTCACAGAAGAGATAAGGTACATCACAGCTTTGGAGTGACAAGATTGCTATCGCAGTCTGTGCCTCATTACTATTTTGAACCTTCAGCACAGATCTATGATGCCTTTCCAGGATTAGCCTACTTCTAAAGCTAAAGAAAGTCTCTCTTAATTTACAGCCTGTTACTTATTTAACACCAGAATCACATTAATTGAGAGTGCCTTTGGACTATCCCAGCATTTTAGCTGTATAGCGTACTTGGAATATCACACAGGACATACAGAGTGATGACAAGTGTGGTACTTGGCTTAAACAGAGCATGTTTTAGGTATAGAAACGTTTTGGCCTCACACCTAGAAAGCACAGAATCTGATGGTATATCTTGCCTTCTTTTTTAAATACTGTGGGTTTTTTGCTTCCAAAGATTTCCATGAATAGTCATCTTAGTAAAATTATTAAATTTCCATATATGGCTTCAAGCAATGGAACTACAAAAACCAGAATTGGAGACAAGTCAGCTCCCAAAGTTGCGGCCTAAAGATCCCCTGCTTTGCATTCATAAAGTCTAAATGCAACAAAGTGTGCTGTAACTCCTCTTGGGGTCAAAAATCTTTTCTGAAACACATTCTTTTAYGACACTGTAACTCAGATGAAACAAAATTAAGTTTTTTACCAAAGCACACACAGGCTCCAAAATACGTACTTTGACATCAGAATTTTGCTGTGTTCTATACTGTATTTTGTTACTTTCACCCTTTTCATCACCTTGACACTTCCGCCTGCCCCAAACCAAAGGGCTGTTTTGAAACAGGGGAAATGGACAGTAGTGTGCAATACCAAAAACTACTGGCTTATAATTCATGACCAGTAATGAGCCTCTGCTATTGACCCTGAATTACTTATCCAAAGGCAAAGCAGTTAAAAGTAATGGGTATCTGCTTCAGCTCAGAATAATGAGGATACTAAAAAAAGTATATAAACAGTCAAGTATGTGCCAGCTATGCAGACAGAGATCTGCTCTAATTGGATGGGCAGTACACCTGCAGCACGGGCAAGTCAGGAGAACACATCATCCATCATGCTGGAGGAAAATTAATAGGTACAGGGACAGTGCATCCCACGAGCGATTACCCAGCTCCCTTTTGATGACTTACTTTCCCTCTGATCCATAGCTGTTCATGCTGTCCTCGATGGACTCGTGGCTGGCTTGGCGGACGGTCCGGCTGGGCATTTCCACAGCCAGGCCAGTCTCTGTGCTCCTCTGGATGGCTCCTTTCAGCCTCCGACCATCACCGTCTAGGAACACAAGGGGAGAAAAGGCAGTCAGCCTCTATTCCCAGAGCCTTTTGCACCGACAGAGCCAAGGAAAGAAGCTCTTTGAGAAGACCAGCCTGGCATCTGTCACACAGCATTTCCTTACTCAGCCCTGCTTCATCGGCAGCTCCGAGTCATCTCTGGAACACGCTCAGTGCTCCACAGTGCCAGAGCCCAGCAGCTACTCAGAGCMTACACACCTCCCTACCTACTCCAACCATTTGTACCAATTAATTATCCATCGAGCAGGCAGCCACACCAGCTGGCTGCACCTGGAGCTACCCAGTCAGGGAACACGGCAGCAACAACCACGGGCACAGCTGAGCGGTACAGCCTGATGCCTCCAAACCTTTCCCAAATGCCATGTTGCTGCCTCAGGTTGTACGGAACAGCAAAAACAGTGGCAGGTCCTGGCAGGCATCAAGGCAGCAGCRGGGAGGAAAAGGCCAGGCAGAACCAGAGGTGCTGTGAAAGCAGAAGCCCTCCCAGACCGGCCACTGGGGAATAGCTGGGCACAGCCAAAATGTTCCCTGGTGGCACTGGAAAGGCACCAACAGTGGAAAACCCTGGAGAGGACTATCCCCCTTGGTAGACGCCCTGGGCCACAGCAAACAGGGAATTAAGTAGGTTCTGGTTCCTCCTGGGTGCAGTCTTCAGAGGCTCAGCCCTCTGAAATTAACAGCTGCTATTTTCATCCTCCATCTCGAGCAGTCTGTTTCTCAGAACAAACCATGTTATGTAATGAATATGTAATGAATACCATTACTATTAATTGCTGTAGCTGGTGTTAGGAAGCTCCAGATTTCATCCCACATAGAGCMCTCATCCTGAAACACATCTGCTACAAGTTTTCTGAACAAAGCAGAATTATCTAAATCCTCTAATGATGCCCAGTCATTAACCTGGATTCAGGCAACAAATCTCCAACCTACGGTGCTCTCAGAAACCTTCCAGCTTTTTGAGTACCACCCCCGGAGGAGAAATGACCCAGCTACTGACTCTAGAGAACTCAGGATCCCCAGATATTAAAGACAACAAATCTTTCAAAGGATCACAGGATAGGTAAGGTTGGAAGGGACCACAGTGYGTCATCTGGTCCATCCTCCCTGCTCAAACAGAGTCATCCTAGAGCACATTGCACAGGACTGCATCCAGATGGTTCTTGARTATCTCTGGTGAGGGAGACTCCACAACCTTCTGGGCAACCTGTTCCAGTGCACACACACCCACACAGTAAAGAAGTTCCTCGTCATATTCAGGTGGAACTTCTTGTGAATCACTTTCCGAGCTACTTTGGAAATACGAGGGTATCTGTAAGAACCTGCCTAAAATACACTGTTATTTGTGTAGCAGGTTGCTTGACCTAAAATACTTTTCTTTAGATCTTGGTGTGAACAGGCACTTTTGGGGGGGAAAAAAAAAAAATCAGTAAGATATCAGAAATGCTTCCTATCCTACTTCTCAAATTATATCTACACTGAAATGCAAAGACAAAAATTCTTCTATAAATACAGCTATAAAGTACCTTTTCCTCTGGTATCATGAGGTTTCCAACTGGGTAAACGTGCTGGCCCCAGGGCTCTGTACCAGCTGCTGTCCCCACATATGGTACAGCATGTGTACACATGTCCCTGTGAGCTAAGGGGATCGAATTTGCACGTTCTGGGTTAACATTAACTACAGTTTGTGCTGTTTGTGTGCCTAGAGCAATGTATGAAGTACATCGTATAAATCAGGAAGTTACACAAACGTAAAACATATTTTTCATGTGCTTTCAGAATCCAAACCTTCAGGCAAGAATAACAATATGGGCATCAACAAAAGCAAAGCCTTGTGAAACGGCCGTGCCTCTTCTCCCAAGCAGCGCAGAGCTGCTCCCTCTGACACACCCTCCCTAGCCTTGTGCAGCTCCCTGGAGCCTCTGATGGGGTTTGTAGGTTCCTCCCAGGGCACATCCCACAGCCTTGCGGGCAGACTTGATGGTCCATTTCGTTTGTCTCGCATTCACCTCCACAAACAACCTTTTAGTCATCCGCACGCACCAGTGCCCACCCCCCCTTCACGTGTGCGCTCAGAGCACTCACCCTCCTGCCCTTTTAGGTTAGTCCTCACGAGAGCTCTGCTGGCAGCCAGAGTCAAAGCATCAAAGGACACAAACGKAGGAAACAATTTAAAAATGCCCCACTGCCCAGCCATGCAACATCTGTTTAAAAAATCTCTTATTTCCCCAATCTAATGAGATGTGCCTGGAGATACTCAAAATTAAAAGACTATTCATCCACAGCTGGCAACAAATGAGAGGCTTGGGACAGAGCAAAGGTTTGGAGCAACCCAAGGTGCTTGCTGCTTTCTATCAGCCATCTCCTGATCCAAAGGCAGGGACATAAAGCGGAAGGGCCCAAAGGCAAGGAAAGGCAGCACTGTGGGAGCACCAGGGCACTGTACCAGAGATGATTTAGCTGGCACGGGGCAAATTCAGCTGTAGAGCACCACATGCACAGCTTTGCACTGCTGGGTGGGTGGTTTTCTGATTGCTTTTACAGCTATGACACAAGGATATTCATAATTAAAAAAAAACAGAAAAGAAAAAAGGAAAGGAAAGAAAAGAAAAAAGAAAGGAAAGAAAAGAAAAAAGAAAGGAAAAGGTTAATGGAGAAACTCTAACAAGACAACAGGAATAAAGGATAAGAATCCTTTGTTTCTCCCTCTTGTTCCAGACAGAGATGCACAGCAACTCCTGCATCTCACAAACCATCTCCCATTACTCTGGAGAAAGGTTTCTTCAACCTTTCTCCCTGTACAGCCTCTTTTTGCCAAAGTTTCCCTTGAACAGAAGGGGAGTAATTTGTTTTGCCAAAAAGGAAAGCTCCCAAGCTGCTGAGGCCAGAGGCATGACTGAAACTGGCACCAGAGATGCCATCAAAAATGGGATGCAGGTTCCTAAACAATCCACCTCCACCAGCTGGGAGAGAAGGACAGATCAGGACTAGCACACCTGGAAAGGAAATAAATACAGACAACACTGCACTTCTGATCTGCAGGCCAAAAGTATTTCACAAGCAACAGTCACCTACCATCAACCATCTCGGGTCAGTGTGGAGTATCACACAGGGGCTGTGCCTCCTCCCTTACCTGAAATCTTTGTGCTTCAACACCTTTGCAAATCAGAAGGTAAAGGATACACATCTATGTGGGCATTGCCTGGCAAAATCATTTGTCTTAATTTGTCAGTGGTATCTGGAACAAGTAAGAGTAGTATCGACATTTTCTGCAGCGTCACCAGATTTATTCCCTGCACCTTTTCCAATTAAGCAGCAAACAACAGAGGTTAAGCAGTCAGTCAAGCCTGCAGTGCAGCACATCACTAAGAGCGGATTGTACTTCACAATGACCTTGGGAAGAAGAAATTTTTTGGTCAAATATCCAGGATGAAGACACACAGCACCTCGCTGACGCCAACAACCAGAAGGGCCCAGCAGCCACTCTGCCAAGTTCTCAGTGTTGACAGGCACTGAGATTTTGCTCTGCTCAGCCAAACAATTTATGTTTGGCTAAAGAATATCTTCTAAAGCACTATCCACTCTGGGTCTGAAGATATTGAGAGATGAAGAATCTGCCATTTGCCTGCACAGTTTATTTTACTACCTGACATTTAGAAATGTGGCTTAAGTTTGCCTGGTTTCAGCTTTCGCATCRCAGTTTTTTTAGTGCCCTTCTCCACCATGAGGGCTGCTTTGTGTTCTCGCTATAAAGACTTTTCTGCAGTGCAGTTGAGTTACCTCTCAATCTTATTTTGACAAGTTAAACAGACTGAGATCTCTATGTCTCTCATGCTCTGGCATTTTTTTTTTCTCCTGGCCTTGAATCTTTATAATGACCTCCCCAGGTTTTAAACACCCTTTTGAGAACATACACAGCAGAACTGGAGTCTGCGTTTTAGTGCAGAAGCACGTACAGAGGTAAAAATCAGCTCGTACTCTCATCTTCACTGCTTCTGCTGCCATCTCCCAAGACCACAGTAAGCTCACGGTCACATCACAGCTCACCTGAAGGCTGTGCAGTCCCTTGCCTGTCCTGCTGGTACAACCTTGCAGAACATTATATTCAAAAATAAGTAAGAAAATTAATTTTATTTGAAGAGAAAGCGAGCAAAACTTCAGACAGCTCTATACTGCTCTCCCACTCTCAATAGTATTTAATCTCTTTCTAATGTCCACATCGCCCGTGAATTTAGTGAGGTTTAAACTCATGCTTGCTCCAAATCAAATGAAAACACTGAACAGCACCAGGCCTTCAAAAGAGCCTCCTGCCTTTGAGGCTTTTCCTTCACAACTGCTTTTTGAAATGGGAAGCAAGATTTAATCTATTTAACACAATCAAATTTTAAGGGTCATGTTGTTCTAGGACAAAACCCTTACATACTTATCACACTTACCCAGATATCAGCTTCTTCTAAAACTTGAAGAAAAAAATTTCTCACAAGACCCATTTTCCCTACATTCTTCTTGACTGGTATTAATTATATTCCATCATTATGTTCATTATTAATTAGATCTCATTATCATGTTTCCCCTGATTCTATCTGTGAGTGACATAAGACCAACTAACCAAAAGCTTCCTCCAGACAACCCAGTAACGAACGAAGRGGACCAAGGTGACCGTGCAGGTGCCCTGTGCAGAGCAGAGCATCTTTTGGAGAGTTCCCTTAACTGAATTTTCATACGTCAACCACACCAAGAGGCTGCTCTTCTCAAGGATGATGCCACTCCTGCAGCAGAGCTGCCACCAAGGATTGTCTTTGGCTGAAATCATGAGGGTGGGGAAAAAAAAAGAGTGGCATTGTCCCCTTCTCCCTCCCYGGGAAGAGTCACCAGTTCTCATGTCCTCTTCTATGGCACTCCCCATGCACACCTCTTCGAAGCCCTTCCTCTCTGCTACTGACAGGGCTCTCCATGCTGAGGCCATCAAGTCTTGAAAAATCTATGTGAGTCCTGCAACAGCTCATCACATGGTCATGATTATAKAATTATTACTCCTACACAGAATTACTCTACGATAGATGTTTATTGATGACATTTCTGAGAGACAGTGCATGCTCCTTTCCCTGTTATCCTTACAGTCTCCTCTCCTGTCACCTCCTTTTCCTTCACCCAGGTACTTGACACCATCTTTCTCTTCTCCACTTTGTTTTCAATTTTCTGCTCCATGTTCGTGCAGTTTGCTGGATCCTACCACCACGAAAAGAAACCAGCATGATGCATGTGCTACAGACCCTCCTGTACTTTAGAATTAATTGGTATTGATTGAGCCCTGAGATTAGGCATTGACTGAACTTCAGCTCAATCAGCTTTGCTCCTAAATTACCCAAACACTTCCAAGCACAGCACACAGTGGCACCCAAAGCACACGGACACAYGGCACCAACACAGGCCACCCACGACACACCTAGGGTCTGGCCAAACAGCCTGGTTAGCTTTTATCCTTTCCCAAACTTCACCTTGAGGTGCAAGGGGAAAAATCAGGAAGGGAAATCAATTGGATGCTTATTTTCATTTGTTCCCATTGCAAAGCTCTGCAAAGTACAACATTTTGTATTTTCCAGGAAAGATTAGTCCAAACTTGAGCGAAGAGAATGTGTTCCCAYTGCTTTCCTTAAAGAGACAAGCAGTATGGAACGATTCCAATCCATGAATGCTGTGGGGCATTGACCTGGGCAGACTCTGCTGTCTGGATTCACACCTGGGTTCCTCAGCACACRAATGACCTGCCTTGCTCCAAAATACAAACCTACACTTATGAAGCATGAAGAACTGACAACCCCAGCAAGRGAGCACAGCAAAACCCATCTGGCAGAGTCAATGAAGCCTTCAGAGCATGTTGTACATCACATAGAAAGCAGAGACAGGACAGGACCYGACTGCCTGCAGAGAAGATTTGCCCCGAGCTATCTCCTTTCAGTTCATGCTGAATCTGCCTGCTCCATCCTTGGCTCAAGCATAGGCTCACAAGCCCTTTCATTTTCCACAGCCACTAACTTCGCTCTTTGGTTTTGATCCTAAGAGTTGTTTCTTTCTTTCTTCCCCAAGATCTGCCCCCGAGAAAAGATGATGCAGGTCAGTTTGTGGCTGAAAATGAAGAAGGGAAAACATCAAGAACTCATCTGGATATTATCACCTGCTGAGGAGAAGAAGGTGCCCAAGTCCAACAACAGGTCTTTGGCATGTGTGTGGGCAAAGAGCAGCAGTGGGAGTCTCAGCTCAGCACCCCAGCAGACTGCTAAAGCACTGACCATTTTACCTCATACCTATTTTCAGGTACTCTGAGAAACAAGCCAGCACATTTTTAAACTTCTCCACTTCAAACTTTGTCACTGCATTGTTGTTCCTAAAGCATTTAAAAAAAAAAAAAAAAAAAAAATTCTGTTTAGTCAGATGCTGACTCCCTATGACACGTACTAAGATTTGTGTGCCATGAATCAATTCCGAGATGAATAAAAATTCCATTGTTCAGCTTCAAAGGAGAAAAAGAGAAAAAGAGAAATCATCCCACAGCCTTGCATGAATACCCAGCACCTGTGACAGCCTGGCACACGCTGAGCTGTCAGGGTGGGCAGCACTGACCCTTTTACAGGGGTGTCTCTGCTCAGAGCAAGCCCTGCTGCTCTCCTAAGGGGCTGCTACTGCTGAGGGGRAAAAAAAATATAAATACTGGATTGTCACTTCAGAATGCAGTTTAACGAGATGAACTCAATCTCATCATGCCTGGCAAGCTCTGACATCCTGCCAAGCATTCCCTACATCAACATCCTAATGGAGTGTGAATTATGAGCACCTAAAGAGAGGCAGTTTGTACTGTGCTCCAGAACATGCCAGGCTATCATCACAGCCTGAGTAATCCACCAGAATGACAGAAAATGGCTGGGGATAAGCAGGGGCACTAATCAGGCTGTTTGCTTCGTTCCCCCTGTCCTAGTTTCAGACACCAACAAAATCACACCCTTTTCTTTCCAAATTAAGCACAGAATCTTCTGTGGCTTGGAAAAAAAATATTTCAACACRTTAATTCCTAATCTGTGGAGGTTAGGTACATTCACGGGGTTAGGAAAGTTCAATCAGCTCTTCTTGTGAGAGCCAGAAAATAGTAAAATTAGCAACTATTTGCATTGCTGTTACAGCTACCAACTCCAGCTGAATGCAGAGCAGGGCCAGGACACCCTGCCTGCAAAGGCAGCCTTTGGAGATGCCAGTGAGACATCTCCAAATTCCCACCGTAGCAGTCCCAACACATCCCACTGCTCCTGGMCCACAAGGGTATTTTAGCACAAAAAAGCATTCTCTCATCCTGGAATTCAAAGTGTCCTGTCCTCACCCACACCGACAGGCAGTGCAGACACCTGTGCCCAGATGTGTGGATGTCAAGCCAACTGCCCCTGAACCCAGAATGTTTTGTTCTTCCCCCTCACCATTAGAAGAGGACCAAAAATCATTCACGTGGTTATTTTCATTAAGGAGGCACCTGGCAGCAGCCTCTGAGGCTGCCTTCCCTTTCTCCCTGCACAACCCATCCCAAATCCCAACTCCTCGGCCACTTAAAGCRGCATTTTCTCCCCCAAGCTGGTCTGAGCTGCAGTTTGGTTTGAATCCAGCTGTGCCTGTATTTAAGCAGGTCTCCACCCCAGCAGATGTTATCACCTCTTGTAGCTTGGCTGGGGCACGGATAAAGCATCAATTTTTCTTCCTTTCTTCATGAGCTCCATTTTCATATTTTAAACATATTTTTTTTCTCCTCCTTTTGAGGTTAAAACCAAACAGTTCTCATGATGCTATTTTTAATTTTGACCTTTTTGATAATTCATCTATATAAAAAAATTTAATGGCCAAAATTTTCATTTAAAAATGTCTAAAGACAAAGTTCTGCAACAAACACGTAGCCAGGAAAATCACTTGGAGATTTTCTCCTTCACTGTCAAAAGAGAGAAAGCCAACAGCCAAAAGGTAAACACATATGTTCCACTGTCAATGACTTTCAAATGGAGTTTTTGACTACCATAAAAAATTGTTTAGCTTTTCACTATAAAAAAGTTGCAGCACCATAACACTAGYAAAAACATTTGGTTCTTTCAGAGTATTTCATGGGAACTACTTTGCAGCTAGATCCAGCTCTTCAGAATTCTTTCCATGTCTCTATTTTGTTTGCAGCAGCAGGATCCAAATAGCTTCATCTGATGGCTGCTTTTGCATTTTTATTTTTATAAGAGAATGGAACACACTGCCCCCTTCTCTTCCCCCAATCTGCCAGGCTTTGTAGTGGAGTCTGATTAAATGAAATGTCCACATCCATCCAGAAAATTCACTGCTGTAGTATTTCTCCAGCAGCCTAGCAATGAAACCTGAACACTGCCCTGTCTGTAGCCCAGGTCTCCAGGGAAAGACAAGCACGGAACTGCTGATGCTGCACCAGTTGTCCCTGGAATGTCTGCATGTCTGGGACAGACACAACCCACATCCCTGGTCCTTCTCCATCTTCTGCTGTTTCTGYGCTTGGGCAAGGGGTGATGACTTAAAAATATAACCTTACTGTGATATTTTTAATGCAATAAGCCCCAGGGATATATCTATATATCTACAGACACATATTCTGACCGCATAGCAATGAAGGGATTCAAGCTTTCCATTTCTTGGATTTTGGGGTTTAAGCCTCTCCAAGAGTTTAACTCCCCTCTGGTATCTGCCCCCTGGGAGGCCCTGGGGGTCTGCAGTCCAAGTATGCACCAAGCCAAGGAAATTTGGCTGCTGGGCTCAGAGAACACGTACATTTGGCACAGCCACAGGCAATTAATTGAACTGATTTATTTAAACTACTACACTGTAATATTTATTTCCTAGAAACCTGAGGGAAGTGTCATACACAGACTCAACAACCAGCAGTGCTCTACATGGTCTCAGTTCTAAACTCTTAGAACTTTGCCAGCTATCAAGATGTGAGTATCAGGGAAACATGGAAGCAGAAGTTGAGTGGCTGGTTTGTGTGCCAGGGCCATCCCAGGGCTTTCTTCTTGTTAATCCACAAGGASAACCAGAGGTTGAACCAATTTGTGTCCCTGTGGCTGGAAGTCCTCCAGCTAACCAACATAAGTTGTGAAGGCCAGGTGAGGCTCTCTACTTAATTACAAGTGAGTTGAACCAGAGCACTCTAATGTCCTAATCCTGCCATCCATCTCACACTATTAATAAATCTGAGGACGTTGCTTAAGTCCAGCTTCTGAAATATGAATGAGCCTGAGCCGCAGAAAACCTCTCAATTTAGAAAAGGATCACAAAAATGAGGTGAATTCACAAAAATGAGGTGAATTCACAAAAATGACGCTACTAGAAGGAGCCATTGTAGAGAAGGATGGAATGAGATGCAAGAGCTGCCCTACCTACACTTCACTAAGCCAAGAAACTTTGCACGAGGCTGTTGTGCCCTTCCCGAGCCTGCTGGCACTGCCTGCTCACCGACTGTCCCTCCTGCTCTTCACTCAGTAATTCTTGGGAAGCAAGCACTGGGCAAAACAACSCCAGCAGCCTGTTTGCAAGCTGTGCTTTCCTGATGCAGAAGAGGACTCAGGACATGAGCCTCATGAAGCCACCAAAACTTCTCAGAGGAGCTGACACATCTTTCCACTCCACTGGATGCCAGCTCCAGTGTCCTGCTTTCACTCACAAGGTTAATTTTAAACTGAGATTATATATCAGACCTTTTCTTCCATGAGCACTAGTTTGTCTCTCTCTCTCTCCCCCCACAGCCATCTTTTCCAGCATTTTTAGAGCCTGCACATCTTGCACTTCTCTCCCAAATTTGGCTGGAACTAGAAAGTATCTGCTACAGAGTAACGATGGGAAGAGGGTCACGACAGCAGCTTAAATATTGAAGAAATATTTACCTCCCTCAAATTCACAGCTATTACACATCAGGTAAAACTTAGTTTTGGTTCAGACAAAATTCAGAGGGAGGCAGTTGACAAGACCAGATGTATTAATGACATTTTTCCCTTTTCTTCTGTCCTACTGACGCTCCTTTAGGAGCGAGCAGCTTTGTCAAGACCACGTGTGTGTGAGCACAGAGAGCAACAGCCCTGGCACAGCGAGTGAGTCATGCAACCTTTTGTTCACTCGTTATAAATACAATTAAAAACACGGCCCCATTTCTTTAACAGGCACGAAGCCACAGAACCCTGGAGTCATTCATAAACTAGAATCCTGCTGCAGAATCGCGCTCAGAATAGCATTTGATTTGTGTTTAGCTTGGGTTATAATTACTTCATCCTATTTTCCTTAAGGAAATGAATGATCACATTCACAAGGAGTTGACTTTAATTATACACACTGCTTAATAACTTGTGTCCATTTGGAAGCAATTATTTGATCCACTGTGGAAGCAGAGAGGGGGAGCTGATGGTCTGGTTTCGAACAATTTCAGGCATTCAGTTCCTAATTTCAGACGATTTCACCAGATGCTACAACTACCTGTGTCAGGCTTCACCAAAGGTGCTTTCCTGGAATACCTGTAGCAAATGCCAGAGGAAGCAAGCCAGCATGTYTTTCCCCTCTAATTCTACATACTGCTTTGACTCACACGGAGACATCCTTTGACAGGTCCATGGCTATGAAGCATCTGTTGTGCAAGGCACATCCCACCGCAGGTGCACTAAAGGGAATCCTTTTCTTCCCAAATGGTACCAAGGAAAGTACAAAACCCTCTGTTTATAGCACACCTGCAGTGCTGAAGGGGYGAGCTCGGAGAGTGGCTGCATTTCCCAAAGCCTGGGAAGAACCTGGCTCAACAGCTCTTTCAACCCATGAATGAGAGCTCTGCTCTTGCAAATGGATCCACTGCACTCTCACATAGATCCCTTTCCAGGATCAAGGTTCTGGATCAAGTGCCTGATTCTGCTCGGGTGGAGTGAAAGCAGAGCACCCTGCTCTTCATGACCATGATAATTTGGCTGCAGACATCTCTGGACAGCTGGAAGAGAGGATCAYGCTTCAGTGCCCAGAAGCAGGACAGGAGCAACAGTTCCTTACGATGTAMAGTGATTTATAGTGACTAAGAAATCGAAGTGAGTTTGTATCACTGCAAACAGCCTTGCCAATCATACATCATAAATATCTTCAAGTGGGGACAAGTCAGGCCGTTACACATGGAAAACACCATCCAATACCAAAAACAGAGGCACTGAAATTTAACTAGCAGACACCTAAGAAAAAACATTCAAGCAAAATTTTCACAGCCCAAACCCTGAAGAGACACATGCAAACTCTCATCCGAGTGACACTCTCCCACAGACGAACATGGCAGACACATAACTGCCTCCTACATCTGTTTTCTGCATGCACAAAAGCAGAGCTCAGATAGAAAAACATCCCAGATTATTTGAATTCCACTGGGAAATTCAGTTCACCGTTTGTCTATGCAGAGTATTGAGCTTCCAATAGGGGAAAAAAAGCCCTTTGGCCAGAGCTGGAAAATAAACGTAATGTGTTCATCTCTGCTGAAAGATACTGCAGAATGTGGGAAACAAACCAAAATATCATGCCTGGCTGCAGATTACTGAGGATTAAAGTAAAAATCATCAGTGCTGCCTATTAATACATTTTAGGAACAATACCAAAATCTAGTYTTCTCAATTACCAATGACCAGATGCAGTAAGAATCAGTCCTTTGTGAAGAAGAGACACACCACAGTGTTCAATATTGTATTGAATGGAATTTGCATTAATCRCTCACAGTGTACAACAGCCACACACACCAGCACAGCAGTGTGAAAAGCGATGCCTGATTGCAGCATGGCTACCCCAGGACATGCACATGGCAGAAATTTCAACAAAATCCCATGATTTGTGCCAGATATTTCTAAACACATTCTGTAGAAGGAGCAAGAATGAACAAAATGCTTTAGAGCACCCTGCTAATCTCTCTCTACTATGAGAGCAGAAAAGAGAACAGATGAAGAAGCAATTGTGATACAGCCAGCATCAGCCTTGCAGGCAACACTGACAGTTCAGGGAGATCAAACAGGCATTAAAAGGCAGTGTGTGAGTGAAAAAATAGTTTTAATATAACTACAAAAAAGAAGTTTGATGGGAATCTCTTTATAAAATGTGCAGGTAACAAATGCCCACCAGTAACGAAACAAGGTCAGGAGAGGACACCGTGCTGACGAAACGCCTGCATCACCGTCACTTCCTGCCTTCTGATACCTGCAGGTAACTTTCATGTTTCTGTTCTCAGATTTAACAACCAGGCTGACACAAGGAAGCCTTGGGATTTCTCAGGATGTTACTGGCAAGGTCAGAGAAGTACAATCCCCTTCCACCACCGACTGTGCTCCGAGCGCTCCATTTCACTCTGCTGTACAGTAACTGTGCCAGCGACCTGTGCCAGCCACCCACCCCACCAGGCTCCACCCTTCACGCTCCTTTCAACACAGAAACAACCATAAGGAGGCAGGACACACAATTTTGAAAGTGAACTTGAAACTGAGACCCTCAGTCCCGACCCATTCACAGTCTCTGATCACAAGTCAAAATTACAAATCGAGCTCAGGAGTGAAATAACCTCCTTTCCTCCTCCTCCTCCTGCCTGCAGAGACAGGAGTTCAGGGCTCTGTTTCCTTGGCAACAAAAAAGAGCATCACAACAGCCTCCTCGCTAGCAAATGACATACGAAAACGTGTCATTTTTTTCTCTCTGGTGTCTTTTATCACTAGGGAATAAGCCTGAACTCAGAACTCTCCACTCAGCAAGAATGGAAATAGACATCCATTACAGCTATTTAAAACACAGTATCTTTGGAGCCTTTAAGCTTGTCCATAGGTAGGTAGCAAGTAAGGGATTTTCATTTATTAAGTTAAGCAAAAAAAGAAAAAAAAAAGGTAACCTTGCTGAAGTTCACCTTTTAAGACAAATTATAGAACTTGAAGAGTTTGGGGAAAAAAATGCAGCTCATAAATTTATGAGCTGCATTTTAGATTCTGTTAATATTCACTTTTGAAAAGCATTAGAAATGAAGATTACAAATTTAATAATGTAACACATGGGAGGAATTATCCTCCTCCCCATATAAAAAGGCAATTTGCTCTTGCCTATAAATTGACTTTCTATTACTGTCATTAAACCAGCATAATGTGCTAAAATTAGGGACTGCCCTGCCACAGCTCTGTGGCAACCCACAGCCAAGAACTGTCATGCCAACACTTTAGCAGACATCCTCATGAGGCCAGAGGGGCAGTGGCACTGCTGGGTATCTCCTCGCTGCAGGACTTTGGGGTGCTCATGGACATTAACAAGGGTTCAAAAAGAAATTGGATTAAATCAATGAGGAAAAAAATTCAGTAACAGAGGAAGTCCCTAAGCCACGAGTCACTGGAAGCTGGGCCAGCACCCTGAAGAAGCATCCCAAGAAATCTTGCCATCACCCTGACTTTCTCCAGACACCTTGACAGACACGAAAATCCCTTACTCCTTCCATTTTGCCACAACAGAGAAGTGAGATCACAGTCCTCAGACTGCAGTAGTTTCCCATTCATTTTCTAAGCTGCTTCCAAGTTCTCCTCCACAGTTTGTGCACACTGGATGCCCTGCATGGTCTGTGTGCCCAGACCACCAGTGCAAGCCCTGTCTCACCTGCAGAGCACCTGCTGGGCCCCTGTCACTCAACATGCTCATGTCTAACTCCAGTCATGTCTGAACCATCAGGGATGATGTTGCAATGCCCACAAGAGAACCTGCAGAGCAGCAAAAGCATTAAAACCTATATTCAGTGGTTTCCTCAAAAGGCAATTACATAGAAAAAGCTTCACTAAAAGAATATTAAAACTGTACTGGCAGGTATTTACTGTCCCATGTCCCACAGCTCTTCCTCCATCTCTAAGTTACTGATGGATTATGACATATTTCAATAACAGAAATCTCTTTGCCACTTCTCAGCACTGCCACCATTCTTCCCTTTCACCAGCCACGTACCTACCCAGCTACATGTTAATTCCGTCATCTACTTTTTACTTTTTGGACCASTTTCGCCCATACTTTATGCAGCAGGCAGTTTGAAGACTTGCTCACATCTCAGTTACTTCTAGAACAAATCTGAGCAACAAGCACTGAGGGAGTGAGTTGACACCATCTGCTGACGGTTCTTGCCCTTCCTTTGCTCATGAGTTGTCCTGCATTTTAAAAGAAAAGCAGCTGGTAYTTCTTCAGGATCACCAAGGAGTATCATTGGTCAGTGCACCCCCCCAGCAGGTGCTCTGTTCCTGAGGAAGCAGGCTGGCAGGCCAGGCCAGCAATGGACCTTCAAGCACCACTGGCTGGCTTTGATGAGATGTGCCCTTTGCTCCATGACAAGTCAGTCCTTAGGACTGCTGCATGACTGTCAGTCAACTTAAAAACTTCCCATTTGCCCAAATGTTCATTCAAAGGAGCTTAATGGTTTGAAATGAACACGATGGGGACTTGTGATAATCATATCGAATCCATCTGCGAGTCAGACACACGCACAGAAAGCACTTTGCAGTCTCCACCAAAGCCTGGTTTAGTCTCCCTGCTGAAGCAATTTTTAGGTCATAACACATGCAGATGTTTGGAGGCCTGTGCTTTGTCCTTGGCCTGTTTCAGAGAAAGACGTTACATTTTGCTTCTGCTCTGACTGCACATTTCAGTCAGAGAAACCACAAGGCCACACTTGATTTTGACATCACTACAGAATTCTAGTCCTCTGGATCCATGAATGACTAGTACACCCTCCTTGTATCCCATAAACCATACCATACAATTCAGCCACTGATTGAACTGTCCTCCTGTTGTATCCATTCTCCTTAGAAGTTTCACTTTATGAAGCATGACTTGACCCACTTGAACATTACACAGTATTTGTCTTTCTCATGTATTTTCTGCTACAGATGCGTGACTTTTCCCGTGTCTTTTACTGTCATACGGAACAGCTTTCCCTTTCAACAGTCACAGCTGCTTAATGAATTCAAAGTGTGACATTTTGTTTTCCACGGCGAGGTGTGTGAGAAGTGTAAACTGTGGCTGGGAGATGAACTAGAAAACACAGAGGGCAGCAAGCCCTTCCCACCAGGCAGACACGGCTCTCTCAACAGCACCCACTGCACCCTGCAAGCCTCAGCTTTACTCAGTCGACAAACTTCACCAAACAAACCAAAATGTCAGCTTTAGGAAGTATATACAAGCTTCTATACACAATACAGTTTCACAGCCCCCAAAGAGATCCTCTCGTGCTCGATACTCCATGTGCTATCCCACCTGGATACTTGGATGCTTTGCTCAAACAACAGTTCCAGCATCCGAGGGGATTTAAAGCCTCGAAAGACTTTCCAGAGCACTGCACAAATTCCTCTGATGTCGCCCACATGGGAGGCTACAAATTGGCACCAGTAGTTGTCAACATTTTGTTTTGATCTTTTGGCAAACAAATCCACCCTCTGAAATGTTTGCAGGATGCCGAGATAAAAAGCAGTAATGAATAAAACCCGAAGAAGTTTGAAGGGTTTATTTTTACCAAGTAATCAATACCTTCTGGCAGTCTTCCTCCAGCTCTAATAATACTAGTGAGAACAGTGACCCTTGGCAGGTTTTGTACACTGCTCTACAAACATTATCTAATTAACCATCACCATTCGCTTCTAGAGAAAAGCGAGCATGATCTGAAGTTCTACTACAGCAAGAGACAAAGAGAGGATGAGCATTGGGAAGGGCTACTGATAACAGGGCTACAGTTTAGGAGTTCCAGCCCTTGCACACCCAATCTCACCATGCTGCCCCTCAGGGGCCAACTCCAGGGAAATGCTGTATTTTTCACACAATCTGTGCTTAGCACAACCCTTGGTTTCACTTAGCTGTGGTAAAGCATTAGGACAGTGTCCTAGCCAACTCATTAATAAATCAAACAACAATAATGCAGTTGGAGGGAGATGAATTATTGAAATCAAAGCAATTGAGTGCTGGGAGACAAAACTAAACCCTGTAAGCTGGGAGCTACTGAACACAGAGCCTGATTTTCCTTGAAACAGCTTTACTGACACACTGCAAACTGCCAGTACAGTCCACCTGTACCACAGCTCAGAAGAGGAGTAAATTTTCTCACAGCATTTCAGTGGGGTACATGA
The DNA here is from genome assembly GCA_018881555.1 of Amblyornis subalaris. Taxonomy (NCBI): domain Eukaryota; kingdom Metazoa; phylum Chordata; class Aves; order Passeriformes; family Ptilonorhynchidae; genus Amblyornis; species Amblyornis subalaris. Next base: position 4,070,593 of record JACAXG010000068.1, on the reverse strand, counting down.
CATCTTGATGCTGATCATTAATACTAAAGATGGAAGAGGAATCTCAGGTCATCAAGTCAACCAGGCATCTCAGGGGATGTTCACCTAAGCCAAGTCTAAGAAACTGGTCTAAACCCAGAGTCAGGATATGTGTCAATATAAACCCAGGTCTGGAGTCTTTCAAACAAACTATTTTTCTATTACTTTGGGGCAGCCATTACAGTCACAATATTTAGTCAACCTTTTACTTCTACAGTCATTAATCATGCACCATTTAACTACCGGTTTGTCATTTACTCTCTTAATCCTTTTCAAATCCTTCTGCTTATTTTCACATCTTTTTTCAATCCCATTCTATGTGTCTTGCTAATTACACTCCTTTCCTGTCATAGGCTGTTTCAACAGAGACATTGAGCCAGACGTGGTTTGATCACTTGCTGTGTTATGTGCCCAATGAATCCTTTGCTATTGAGATACTTAAAATATAAACAGTGTTACTGGAAGATGATCAATTGTACTTAATTATCTGGACAGCTGCCTGTAACTCTAGGGAGGAAGGGCGAATGACCATTTAATGATGTACTCAAAAATAGGATTTCTAACCTTGTAAAAAAGAACAACGAAAAAGGAAAAAACAGCCTAGGGTTTCCATCTTCTCAAAACGAAGAATTTTGCCTCCTTGGCGGACACAACTGTTTTCAAAGCACTGTTATTTGCAATTTTGCTGTGTCCTGAGCCAACCTTTCCTACCTCAGAAGGCTCCATCTGCAGAAGTCAGCACATGACAGTCTAAGAGTCACAGGTCAGCAAAAGTAAGGTGACATCCAAATGAGAGATGCCAAAAGCTGGTGACAGATGAATGAGACAGAGCAGACATCACCTGAAAACTTAAAGACAGGGGAATTATTCATGGCCAAAAGGAAGAGAAGAGGTACTGTGATGTATATGGGAAAGAAGGAACTGAGGGAAGTAGATGGCCAGCAGTGATGGAACAACTGTCAGAGATATCCAGAGCATTGGAAATGTCAGCCCAGATTTACACGTCCACACATTCTCTTYCAGTGACAAGCCTGACTACACAGCTTGACATGGAGCCAATGCCACCCTGAACACTTCCTCTCTTGAATTTCACTTTTCATTTCACTTCTACAACCATGCCCTGACCTTTCATGCCGGGGATGCACACCTTGAAACCACACGCATGTAATGGAGAGATGACTTTACTGAGAGCCTGGAAGAGTAACCAGCTCATTCAGCCCAGAGAAGAGTTAACAGAGGCTGGAGAAGAGCAGTTATATGCCACCATCGTTAGCTACTCACTCACTATCTTCAAAGATAGTAGGAAGCAATGAACACTTCCTTCTCCTCCACTCCCATCTCCTCGGACATGGCTATCAGCCCACACCAAGGAAAGCATCCAAAGCTCAGAGGGGAGCAGAACTCCCTGCACTTGGTATACCCTGGAGAGCGCTGTCTGAGGCTCGATTTGCCAAACCCATTGAAGCCAAAGTGTTCACCTAGAACAAGTGAAGGACCAAACACCTTCCAAAACATCATCAGCACCATGCAGGAAGGTTGTGCAGCTTCCATCTGCCAAGAAAAATGCTGTGGACACCATAATCCCCAAATACACTCTCATCATGTAACCCCATTAGATCAGCAGCTCCTAATTAATTTAGAGTTTGGATCAGTCCTCAAACACCTTTTGCTATCAGTAAGACCTACTGGAAGTGCTGAGGAGGAATCATTATGCATAACACCCTGAAGAACTTGCTGTAAACAGTTCTGGCAGCATAGGGAGGTTCCTTTATGGCATAATCCATTTTTATATACACCTAATATTTTCAGGTTTTCAACTGATTGTCAAGAGTGTTTGTAGAGGCTGTTAATGAATCTCACTGCTAAAAGCAGTTACAATTCTGTAGCTATTAATACAACGTGACATCAGTTATATCAGCTTCCGAGTGAATCACAGTTTGCAATCTTGTAGGTGTTCGATAGCTGTTGTCACATCGAAATAGAACATTGTTAAATATACTCCAAGTCTGTCCTAGTTCTGCAGTTCTTTCCCCCTTTCTGCACTGCAGCCTTAGTGGACTGAACACCTGCAGGTCTGAAGAAATAAGCACAATAATGTCAAGAGGGAAGAACAGGTTCACTATTAGAGCACTTGGATCAGCAAGTTTTAAAATGTTCACTTTTGACTGCAATTTCCACTCAAATCTGATGACTACAAGAGATTAAAAGAACAGGTCACCAAATCTATTACAATGTCTAAACCCTGTAAGATGTACTTGTATCAAGATGTTAAGCTTTTTTTTTTCCTCCTTGCAAACTGAAATAAAAGGCTGACAATCTTTCCTGACATAGCAGTTTAGCATTAAAGCAGGCAAAATCCAGTTTTCAAACCATTAACTGAGTATCAGATGCCAAACGATGCTTTAATCTGCATAACTGGCATTCACAGAACACTCCCGTCTTGGTCAACTTGGATATAAAAGCACATTCTTAACAAAACTGGCATAAGTCCGTGAAGTTATTAATATCTTGCTCAGTGAAACACTTTCAGACCATCATGCTGTCCCTGCTTCAGGATTCAACCCTCTCACCAGCATTTTTCATGCAGGTAGTACCCTGTATGGGTGATCTTTGGAAACTCAGCTTTAAGGCTCCAGGGGAAAGATGTTTTAGGAAATATACACCTTTCTAGATTTCAGGAAATTAAACAAAATTATGACCTGAAGTAAGACTTCCTGAATTTTACAGTCAATCTGTCCAACAAGCTTGCTGCCTTTCTGCAGCAGACGGCTGCAGTGAACAGGCTGTGAAAACAGTCAAACTCACCACATAAAATGGACTGTGGATAATTTGCCTGGTATTATTCCTAGAGCAACAAGCCAGATTTTGTCTCAACCGACCATGCAATATTTCATAGAGCACTTTAGTAGGTAAGCCAGGCAGTACTGAGACAGAAATAGAAAAATATTGAAATAGGGCCCACACAATGCCAGGTTTAGAGGCACTTGGCTTGGATCAGGTCTTGGGAAAAACTGAACTCAGGACATAGCAGCGTCTCCTGTGCAGGAGCAGTAAAAGTGTTTCTGCAGAGACTGAGCAGCCAGGTCACAAGAACAGACCTACTCCTGTTACTAGGCAGATGCCAGGAATTCAGTGGAAACGGATGAAAAACAAGTTTACAGAAAGATAACTTGGGACTCTGGCACGACTCAATGCAGAGCACTGGGCAAAACAGGAGATCTGAGAATTATTGCTGTGAAATGGTCTAGAAGAGGGTCCTGAGGAACAGATATGACTGAAAAATCAGGTTCTGCTCCTTCTCCTTTACCCTCTCAGACCCTTCAGATCAGATGTGAAGATCACAAGCTCTGGGTTTTATCACGTATGATCCCTTTATGCTAGAGCACTATTGTGTGAAAAATAGCTTTGTCGTGCAGCCACGTATCTTGAATTGCACATCCACAGCCTGTGCACACCGGGTARGCAAATCCTTAGCTAAACATCTCATTGTCCACGCCACTTTCAGAACCTTCATATGCACATTAACTAACCCAAGATCTCTCTCCTGCTCTTAACAAAGCACCAAGCAGAAGTGAGAAACGTGCACTGGTGTTAGGTCCACCAGCTGCCATACAGGAAACATCTCCAGTTTTGTTATTTCTTGCCAAGGCTCTAGCTTATATTGAGAACAGCTTCCTCGATGTCAAGGGAAAAGAGCCAGTAAACATGTGTGGAAAAAAACCCTTCCACGATTCTGATTTTGGAATACGTCACCTGGCGGAAATACAGAAATATAGGAAGGGAAAAAAACCACAGGGGGAATACTGAAAATTCTAGCGGGACACAGTTACTGCAGAGGTAGCAGCAGAAACAGAAATATTTTTAGGCAGGTCCAAACCTTTGATCGAGACACGATGAAACCTCCAGGTAGGCATGGAGGAAACCTCACCCAAGGGAGTCAGGCTGCTGTCCAAAACCAGCCCCACGGCCAGCAGTGCCCGGGGCAGCTGAGGGCTCCTGCATAGGAAGGGGAGAAAGGAGCAGACCGCTGTCAGGCTGCAGATGGACATCAGCAATGTGCTTTCCCTGGGCTGAAGCGACTGGGCCCTAAACAAGACCTGAACTGAGCGATCTTGGAGCCCCCGGCGTGGGTGCCTCTGAAGCCAGGGAGGACACAGCTATGGCAGCGACCATCTGATCTCAGGGAAAGCTCTTCCCCAGTGCAGCACCACGCAAACCCAGGTGCTTTTGAGCCCCATGATGTGAGAGCTGCTATGCTGAAAGAAGGAATCACTGCCTCACTTAAGACAGCCAAAAGCCCAGTGCGAGCATCTCTTCCACCCTCAGCCCCATAACCGTAAGAAACCCACAGGATCCGTACCACAGCGCTCCTCGAGGCCCCAGATGGAGGGAGACAGTACGTAGACGGCAGCGTGCGCTGACACCGCAGCAGGAGAACGGGTGTCATGGGATGCTAACGTTGCCATGGAAATGTCCTCACGCTGGTAACATTTTGACACTGTCTGCTTCCCGAGCAGCAGCAGCGATGTGGCAGCCCACAAAGCCGGGACGGAACGGCTGTCCGAGTTTCGCCACGGTTGTTGCTGCAGCCGGCAGCCAATTCAAACTGCCTGGGCATTGGAGTTTGACCAATCTGGCAGCTCCGCTTCCTGAAGTGCACGAGGAAGCTTTTAACAGAAACTGTTCCATAAATCACCCTGATTTAACAGGCGCCGTGTGCCAGGCTGAGCGCTGGCCTGCACGCCTGCTTTCGGCACGGCTCGCCCTGCTTTCCACACCAGCGTTCTCAGTGCTCCCTCATCAACTTCCTCGAACGGCAGAATCCCGGGGAGGGTCTGCTCCTCTGCTCCAGCTGGCTCCGCACAACCAGGGCAGCAGTCTCAGCCCCACGTTTGCAGGGCTCTGGAGTGATTTTCTGAACTGCTGAAAGCAGGTACAGCCCCAGACCCCACTCACTTTCAACAAATACCAGAGACCAAAAGTCACAGGCATTTTTGGAAAAGTCCAACTTTGCACACTTTAATAATTAAAACTATGTTCATGGCAGAACGCTTGTTTTTATCTCAAGGTACATCAGATAATGTGACCTAAGCCGTTCCTGTTTACTCACATTGAAACAAAAATCGCAAATCTGGAGGGGATACACTGTGGACTGCGTGATCCACAAAGGCAGATGTGTGGGGATCAACCCACACAAAAACATCTGGGTTTTTGACAAACATACCAAATTCACCATTGAAATGCCACACTGGGTTGTGACAGCAATTCCTGCAATTCCTTCTGGTTTGGGAGATCTGAGGGAAAGCAGAATACCGACAAGCTWCAAGCGTTAGTCTGGAGTACCATCTACCTTTACCGTAAATTTAATTCAAACTGCTATAAAGGCTGAAGGGCTCTGCAGAACTGGTGCAGAGCAGCTGCTCTAATCCCACAGGCCACTGGTGAGGTCTCATTGCAGGAGGCAGCAGGGCTTCAGCCACAGGGATAGGGAAAGCAGCACAACCTGAATGTAAAGCACAAGGAAAGCTACTGGGTCTGAGTTGTCATGATAGTTTGATCCAGAAATTAATCAACTACAACAGCTGGAAATCCAACAGGCATTAAAAAGGAAAAGCCTTCTCTTTTTTTTTCCTGACAAGCTGATTAAAACACAAATAGGGGTATAAAGCATCCACCTTAAAATCTTGAGTCAAGGTTTCCTAACTTTAGCTAAAGCTACGATGACATGCATCAAATACAAGAAAGGAAAGGTAAGTAGTAAAAATAAAAGAAAAAACACACCCACCCACACAATCCTCCCCGGATGCTGAGAAGTGCTAAACAAGGAGCTGGATTTCCAACCAAAAACAAAAAAAATCTTAATCTTCTTAGACATCTTGGCTGCAACACAATTAACATGTTTTCCATCCACGTGGCAGGATACATTCCCTGCTAACTGTAAATATACATACTGCTGGTGGGCAGCTGGCAAAAGTCCCACACCACTGGGAAGCTGTCACCACTGGGAAACTGTCACCACTGGGAAATGTCAGCCTCATCCACATTGTCCAGGGAGCTGAGAGAGGGGCAGGCTGTGCCCACACTCCTGTCCCTTGGTGACACTGCTTCTTCCTCGCTGTGGTGGGTCATTCTGCAGGTTTGACCCCTCCAACAGCTGAGCTGTTGCTCCTCAGAGGATGGTCAGCTCCAGAGAGGGACACAACCACGCGTTCCTTGGGGAGAGAGACCTCTTAAATGAGATGCCACCAATGTGAAGTACAGCAAGAACCACTATTATCCTCATTCCAGCAACTAACTGTTAATGACACCTCAACAGTCCCTTGACCTGAGCACCACAGAATGAGGCAATGAGAAGGCACCTGAAAAAACAGGCCAGTCCGGATGTACGGAAAGCAAAGGTTTCAAGGATGCTGCACTTCACCCATGGATCCACAGAGGATCTCCTCCAGCTGCCAAAACCCTCCACAAACAGTGCTGTATTCCTGGAGCCTAGGGGATAAAGCACCTTATCACAGCCATTTACCTCACCCCTCAATCCCAGCAGCACGGGTCTTGCTAAACAACAGATACAGAATTCAGATCAATACCCATGGGATGAAATAGCTCAACCCTCCCAATCAACACAGGGAAATTCACTAAAGGCCCACGTAAAAAGTAGTAACTTCAGAGTATTGAAAAAATTAAACACACAGAAGTCAGGAAGGGAATGAGTAGCCAGGCAGCAGTCGTGCAGGGAAAGATCTGGGAAGTAGCATGGATCATACTCCGAGTGTTAATCAGGAGTAGGGACACTTGCAGAGCACTGTGTGTATTTACAGGAATACTTCACACAAAAGGTGGGAGACAGTTACTCCTCACTGTGAGGGGCCAGAGAGCAAGCAGGGCACTGCCCACACTGCTCCTCCTGCACGATCCCGAGTCCAGCAACAAGGCCAACACGACACTTGGAAAACTGCTCTATGAAAAAAAAAAAAAAAAACCCCAAACCAAAACCATCAATCAGGTTTCTTTGGTCTGAAAAGCAACAGGAGGGAGAGGGATACCAGGCTAATTACCAGGCTAAATTACGGTAATTTCCTGGCTTGGAATTATCAGCACAAGGAGGAACAGTTTTGCGATGTGAAGAGTTGCTCTGAAGAGAACAGTGATCAACTGCAATGCAATAGTAATCTGCTTAATTTCCATTCAGATTTAAGCTAAATTTTAGGGTAAACTATCCTTCGAATTAGGAATAGATGAGTTACTTGGGGAACAGGTAAAAGCGACCCCTCTACTTCTACATTTGTAAGAATAAGAACACACAGACAATAGCACAAGTTCCTCTTAGTCATAAAACAATTTTGAGAAAAATGTGACATTTACCTCCGTACATGCTGTACTCTATAAACTGTTGAGCACTCAAGCATTTTAGACTGGCTTCTGCAAGGCTCTATGAGAGCTTTGTGTTTTGGACAAAGCTGATAAAACACCCTGATGGCATGAAGCTGGAACATTATCCATCTCAGTGATTTAATGGTGGCTGGATCTGACTAAAAGACAGGGCTACAGACCTTTGCTGTACCCCTGCATGGTGAGGCTGTACCAGGGCTTCCCAGCCTTTACAAGCGTGCTGTTTTGCAAAAGCAAAGCCAAAGATATGACTTAAATGCAGATTTCAAGGCAAGCATGGTTTGACAGAAAGCAGAGAGTGCCTAATTTGTGTGTGTCATCTGCAGATGATTTAAGCAATGGCACGACTGACGGATCACTGTGTTGCAGAATCCCTATCGTGACACGTGTTGCCATACAGTGCAGCATTCTCCCAGAAAATAAAACCAAACTTCAAGGGAACATCATTTGGATAGATGGATATTCAAAATGTGTTGAACACTTCCGCAGAGGAGCAGAAATCCTTATTCAAATATGCTAATGGTGCTTCACGGCAGATGTCTGTGGGAGAGAAGAGGAGACGGCAGGGCTGAGAGTCTTGGGTGAGTCAGGTCTCACTGCCCCACTAAAGCCCATCAATGACTTGCAGACCATCTCCTAATTAAATTGTTCACATTTCTAATCTAACTGAAGGCACTCAAATATAAGCAGATAGTGCTTCAGAAAACAATTGCACAGATAAATTATTCCTCAAAACAACTACTCCAATCAAACTTAATTCTTCCCTACACAAAGCAGATCCACACATTCTGTCAAACAGAAATGTTGAAGCAAAGTAGTTACAGCGTTTCACAACTTGTCCTGATGCAAGAATCTGACAGAATAAAGACAATTTTTTTTGCCTAGAGAACAGAGTGCTTTCAAATTAATAAATGTTGCATTAGAATTAACTGCACATGAAATAGCAGCAGTAAGAAAACAGTGTCTCCTAGATAGAAAGCTTTCCAGGGACAGATTCTTCTATTTGGAAACCAGTTGACAGCAAAATAAGGGAAACGGATATCCTTTTCCCGTGGCTGGCAGGGGTCAGGTATAACCCACCCTCACAGCTTCTGCACACATGGCTGGAACTCAGCATCATCCTGTGATCACCTGTAACGTCCATCAGGCCACCTTCGAGAGAGGGAGACAACACTATGTCCTCCATGGCTGCAAGTGTGTGCTGCAAAAGAGGCTGAGGGGACAGCAGAGCCACCATCACGGCCCATGACCTCATCCGCATCCCCTCTCCCTGTAAATCCACACCCAGACGACCACCAAGGAAATTTCTACACAGCACTTTGTGGCACAGTGCTTGAGACCCCAGGGCAGCTACCTCTCTTCCCCTCACCTTACATCACTGTTTGAAACAGCTCAGCACGAGGCACAGGTGGACCCTCCAGGTTGGGGCGCGCTGGACGACTCTGCGGGACGCCCCACGGGAGGCAGGAGCGGGAAGCAGCCGGTGGCCCGGGAAGGCAGCCGGTGGCCCGGGAAGGCAGCCGGCCACGCTGAGCGCTGACCGATGCCACGTCACCCTTCCCCGCGCTCGCCCATCTGTGCCACCGTCCCCATCTGCCGGGTTCTGCCACGGACCACGAGCGCCCCGGGACCGACGCTGACATTGTGCTTTGCATTTCTACAGGCACAGCATGAGCCTGGCCCAGGACCACGGCTCTCACGTGCAACCACAACACCAAGAGCAGCACAAACAAGGACAAGGTTTCGAATCCCTTGTTCCTAGTGCTGACTCATTCACAGGGCTCCTGCTCTGCTCCGGTCTCACACGGCCACAGCAGAAGACAAAGCCCAAGGTCTGTAACTGCAGTCCTCCGATCACACGTGCAGCAGCAGGGCCTGAGAGCAGAAAGCTGCCTCCGGTGCACAGGGCAGGTAAGGGACAGCATGGCTTGTTCAGCTCTGCCCCAAACAGCTGCATCCGTGGTGTAAGAATCAGTCGCTGTACTTAGGATCTGGATTAACTCACAACCGGGTCTGGGATCAGCCGCCTCTGCAGGTATTATCCACAGCATCTTCTTCCAGGCTGCTAGTCCCTTTCATACACTGTCCTCTGACAAAAGATTGATTTGACTGCAGCTCTTCTAAAATTGTTCTCATTTTTTATTTCAACTTAATCCATTTATGAAACAAACATGTTTACCTAGAGCTAGAATGTGCCTAGCAGGGAAAGAGGCATTTTTTACAATCACTGGGATAACCCACAGGCAAAGATACACTCCTTACTGTGCAAGAAGAGGGAAAAGCCCTGGGTTTTGCTGCGTCCTGCACCGAGAGCTGGACCTCTGAGGTAATGCATGGCCAGGTGAGCTGTATGGGCTGTGTCTTTGCAGGGTTACAGGGTTAACCTATCATTTCATCTGTAAAAGATTGATAAGAAAAACAGCTAACATTCCGGATACACGAATAATTTCCCTTGTTCCCTATGTATTTGCCACATGAGCATGGTTACCTACCTTACAAAAAGCTAACAAAACCGGTTAGAGGTTTACAGAACTGCAAAGTTAACTTTGGATGAAGCGAAACCAAACTAAACATGAAAAGGACTTAACACGCTTGATCTATATTTAAAAAAATGTAAAAATGGACTAGTTAAGTCTTGAATCATAATTTTCTTTTAAAATCATATGTACCCCAATACACTGCTGCAACTGAGAAACATCCATGGCAACGTGAAAGCACACATAGGGGCTCTCTCTATTTAATAGCCTTGTAACGCTTCAATGTTCGAAATTATAGAGAAGGTCAATGTTTGAAATTATAAAGAAGTTCAACAGATAAAACCCAAACAAAAGAATATTCTAAACTAACCTAAATGTCCACAGCACATTCTTACACCCCAGTAGTTTAAATGTTTTTATCAATCCATTAAATTAATATTTCACATACTTTCTCTTCAAAGCAATTGATCGTAACACAGTGCGTGYGCCAATACTTTATAGTGTGTGAAAGCAGCAGCCTGGGCTGAATTTTATCTCTAATTCAACTCTTTTCTGAATGAGCAGCTGACACGAAGGCTTACTGTCAGTATCCAGGAGACATTTTGACTTTGGAAACCATTTTCTCTCTGCCAGACACTTGGTTCCAGCTGGCTGAGACATGATTTGATTCTGCTGTCTTGCAGCCAGGGCAGGGGTCTGCCAAGCTGGACAGTGCCTGCGCTGGGGTCCTGACCAGGGGGCCCTTACAAGTCCCTCGCAGCTGATCTGTACCTTCTGCTGCTTCCTGACCAAAGCAGCCCTGCTCTTCACGCTTGCATGCATAAGGAACAGGAGTTTCCCCTCGTGTAGATGCTCAAGCTGGATTTGGATTCCAGGGTAGCTGCATCTGCAGTGTGACCCATTCTACAGTTCCAAACATTCAAATCCGCATCCCTGTCAGGGCACGCCTCAGATGCATTCTGTCAGTGAAAGCAGGTGTCCTTCCCAAGAAAACCAGGACGTAGGATGAAAGGAGCTGGTGCATTAGAGCACAGCACAGCTGGACCACACACCCAGGCCTGAGAAGTGCTGCTGGGTCCTGCATTWCAGGCACAGGATAGGAACCCCCATCCCTTGCAGTGATTTTCGGCATTTCCCTACCTGTGTTTCTTTAGGTGTAATCCTTGTCCTCTGTAGTACACAGGGTCCTCACCTGGAAGGTCTCATCTCTTCTGGGCTGAGCACTGCTTCTGGCTTCCCAACTCCCAGCAGTTCACCACCATTACAGCGACTGTCCCTGCTACTCAAACCACCTCCTCTCTCCTGCCCAAAGCTTGCTGGCTTTCCATGTGCAGCTCCAAGCCAGTTGCTGTTATACTCTACAAAATCCTCACTTTTTGTTCTGCCTTAGCCAGGCTTCCAAACTTCACGCTCCGCACAAGGAGCAAGCCAGTTCTCCTCCACACCAGCTAACACATCCCCATGATCCTTAAGGACGACCTTCATCCTGGACTGGGCAGGGCTGTGCTAAGGCCACTGTCAGTCTAAGAGGGATATCATAACGCCCATTCCCTCAGTTTTAATTGTGAGCAGCACCCAGCTGCCTACAARGCAGGTGCCCACAGTCATCACAGATCCTGTTATTAACCCACACGCACTTGGCAGTTCAGTGCTCGGCAGTTTGGTACCTTCTGACATGTTTCCACAGGAATATCAGCGCTCAAACGGCTGACTCCAGCCAAGACCAAGCGTATGGCAGATCCTCGGAACAGCTAAGATTTGTGTTCACACTGTGAGAAACAGGCATTCTAGAAATGTGCCCACAAAGAGTGCATGACTGACTTTTACCTCTTCTTACTCTACTACTCCGTAACTGAAATGTAGGATAGACATTTGCGTGAGTTAAACCAACAATTATTCTGATAATAAGTGCAGTTTAAAAATACTTAAACTTCACCAGCATTGCTGGGGACCTCGGCGGAGCAAAGACAGTGGCACTCAGCCAGCAGGAAGGCCAGCAACATTACCATACAGAGATCAAAAGAGTTATTAACCCACAGTCCTTGAACTGCTGAGTGCAGTCAGTCATTTTGGTCATTTCAAAGCCCCACTGCAACTTCCTGGCGGACAAAGCTCAGTGCTTGCTCAGAGTATCCTCTCTGTACACGCAGCTGAGGAATGAAAAGGGTACGAGAACACTGAAGTCCACATCCACCTCCTTGGAGAGACAGGCACATGGCCCCATGTGCCACAGGATGCATCTGAAACTCCATCCCATCACCCTCACGCTCTGGAAGCACTCAGACGTGATCCTGTTTCTTGCTCCAAGCCCTACTGCTTTCCTGTCTATACTGGTTGGCTGCTTCTGCACACTAAGAGATCATCTGCACCCAGTTCACCGCCCAGAGCTCAATCCACAGTGCAGGTGTGGCACACAGAGCTGTGGAAGATGAGAAGAGCCTTCTCACCTTATGTCCAGGAGGTAGAAAGCAAAAAAGAACCAAAGGGCCATAGCAGAAAAGGAAATATCCTATAAGTATGTTCTGTATTTTTCAAAAGCAGAGCCGTTTTTCCAGACTAAAAGGGTGAAATACTGGAACCCAGAGGTATTGTTACCACTGCCCAGATGCGGCCAGACATGTTTCCACATTGTCACGGCTTTCAGCACATCTGTAAATTTCCTTTTACGCTCCTTTGATATGACCCACCCATAGCAACTTAAATGAAACACCTCAAGAATTTTTCTTGTCTATAGATTTAAGCTATCATTAGGCTTCGTCAAGTTTCCTTTAAGCTTTGCCATTTATCAGCTCCTCTCCTTTTTCCGTAGGATGACTATTCTCTTAAAGATGTGGTTCTCAGCTTCAGACAAAATGGATGATGTGTCTGTTCGAAATAGGATTGTTTACTTTGTCAGTGCCCCTGGGATCAATTTCATTTTTTTTCCGCCATCTCCTACGGAGAACATCTTGCCAAGTGCAGTATTCATCTCCCCGAATGAGCTATCGAGATCTATTTTTTTTGACAGAAATCATGCTGCAACCCAAACCGGTCAGAATCTCTCACAATTTCAGGAGCGCGCATGGGTATGAATAATATAGAATCTTATCTGGCACAATTTCAGCATTTCTCTTATAATTTCTCTTTCGTGACATCTATGTGCTTGAAAAAATTATACACGTGTAGTTTTAACACCAAAAATAGAAAGAGGCACACATTCTCCCTTGCTGGTTGCTCATACGTGTCTGAACACACAGGCACAAAATCCAGGAGCAACACTGCAACATCCTCGTTGCACTGAATCTACCCTGAGCACCTTCGCTAACAAGACAACTCACACAGGCAAGATCTGCTAATAAGCTGGTAGAGAATGAGGTCTTAATTGTAGATTTATTTAATTCAGAGACGAGTACTTGTGTTGTGTTAAGAGCAGCTTATTAACATTCATGCATGAACATTCACTAAGTGTGAATAAATACAATTCAGCAAAAAAACGCTTTTTCAAGTGCTGGAAGAGGAAGCGTTCACACAAACCATCACCCTGCTCAGAGCAGGAGGGGCTGGACACCAGGGAATGAAACACTGTCCCAGGCATTGTGTCAGGTTCTCATACTTGAGCATGTCTCACTATCAATCATTCCTGAAGCAACAGCGCCGAGACTTCCCAAAGCTCCCGTTATTGTCTTGTACACTCCTCAGCATTCAAATCAAATCTGAAGTGCAAATAAATCATCAGCAAAATTTTAAGACAAAAATTTTAAAAACTGCATCTGTTGGAGGAGACAACCTTCTGCCTGACACCCCTGCATGATGCTGATGACAAGTCTAGGTTAATCACACAGATGATGAATTGATTCTTACGTCAACTCCTTTAAAAACAACATCGTTACAGGTGTAGCAGCTGGCAGGCTGATGTATTCCTGCTGGCATCTGCACATCTTGGGATGAGCCACCAGACAAAGGAGCATGCCGGCATTTTGAGGGATGCGACCATGACAGTCAGTGTTAAAATACGCTTCAGTTACCAACTTTCATTATGTGCCACTCACGAGATTCACTTACAGGTTCAGTCTCTGGCACAGTGTGTACTGGGAAAAACACCCCTCAATTACCAGTGAGCCACCGGGCACGGACAGAGTACTCACTGACCGCTCTCCATCCACTCCCCACCCACGCAGCGGCTGTGCTGCCCTCTACTCCCACCACCTTCTCCAGCACCCACCGCCCTTCCTCTCCCGTTCAACCCAATCCCTTTCCTACTTTCCCTTACCAATGCCCCCTTTTTGGAAGCTCGGTCTCATTTCTGACTACTGCCAACTCTCTAAGGCCAGAAAGGTCTTTTTGATACGGGCAAAAAATCACTGCGTTCATTCTGAAAGGCTTTTTGTTTTGGGATTTACTTCGCCTTCATTTAAATGGAATCCCGTTATTCCTCTCTCCAAAAGCAGCATGGTCTATGACGCTAACAAACCCTCGGAACAATTAGCCCGAGAGCTCACGGTGTATAAATCACAGTGGACAGAATGGACGCCTTCTCCCTGAGCGGTGCCCTTCATTCACACAGAGGAGGATGGAGCGTGAGCCGCTCCATTTGCAAATAACCCGTGTTTCCTATCGATTAGCAGCCGGAGCGTGTTTCCATCGCTGGAACACATTCCCAGTTTTAACCTCCGCAGGCATTCGCTTCCCTTCGCCGCCCTGCAGCCCCCGGCACCCCGCACACACCCCCGGGATGAACGCCGGCGGGGCGGCAGCGGGGACCCCCAAAGCCAGCGCGGGGCCGGGGACAGCGCCGCACGCCCACCCTCCCCTGCCCGCATCGCCCGCGGTGGGCGGACACACGGACACCGGGAACCACCGCCCCCCGAGCGCCCCCCGCTCCGGCCGCCCTCCCCGCCCACCGCCCCCCACCCCGGCCCCCGTACCCGCGTCCTCCTCGTCGAAGCTGTTCATGCAGGGGAAGTAGATGGCCAGGGCCTCGAAGGAGGCGGAGAGGCTGAGACGGCTCTGCGACCGCTCCATGAAGAGCCCGGGTCCGGGGGCGCCGCCGGGGGTCTCGCCCGCGGCCGCGGGCGGCTTGGCGAGCTTGGCCGCCCCATTCTTCACTCGGAGCACGGCCCGCGGCGTCTTGGCGGCGGCGGGGCCGCGCTGAGGCGGCGGGGCGAGGAGACGCGAGGCGAGGCGAGGCGGGCGAGGCGAGCGAGGCAGGCGGGAGCGCGGAGCGGCGCGGAGCGGAGCGCGGCCACCTGCTGCCGCCCGGCCCGCCCTGCGCGCCGCCCGCCCCGCCCCGGCCCGGCCCCGCCGCCGCCGCCGCCGCCAATCGCGCGGCCGAGCCGGCACGGCCCCGAGGGGCGGCCCCGGGCCCCGCGATGCGCCTTCCCCGCCCTGCCCCGAGCCCGGCCTGGGGGGGCCCCGCTGGCGTTCTCGCCCTCCCCCGGACGGGAATGATCCTTCGCATCCCGAGCACAGAGATAACCCAGGTGTGGGTTTGCTTGCGAACTGAACCGAGAGGTGAAATAGACAGACGGAGGAAGACATGCAGCAACAGCGTGGTCCCGGCTTTGGTCTCACTGGGTGAATCAGTAGAAAACAAGCTTGAAGCTTTCAGGAGTAGGAGCTTGAAGCTTTCTTCCGAAAGAGAGGGGAGATAAGTGACAGTGGTGTGAATGAAGGAGCAGCCTGGCTCCCAGCCTTTTCCCACCTACCTCTCTTCAGACACAAATAAAACCCCTACCCAAAATATAAAAAGCAGTGTTCGGACATATACAAGCTCCCAGGCAGAAAGCCCATAAACCAGGAGGTGTTCCTTGGTGTGTTACATTAAGTGGGAAGGCTGCTGCCCGTTGTGGGTCAGCATTAAGCCCATTCTGCAGCACACCGTGGGACAGGAGCTGATGGGAAGCTGCTGAGCTCTGTGAAATGAGCAAGTTTTAGATCCTTCCCAAAGTCTAGTTTCTTGTATTTCTTTTCCAAGAAGCTTTATGGAGGATTAGTGACTCAAGAGTACCAGCTGTCCAAAGGTGCTGCCTACAGCAGAGACATCACAACATCACCCATTCCTGCTTTGGGGAAGGAAACCCAGGATAGCCTTGTTTATTCAGTGCAACAAAACCTGGGGTGGGATGAGACAGACTGTATTTTCCAATAGCAACTTGGTCTGCCCAGAAAGGCTGCTGTTCCCTCAGGGAACAAAGGAATATGTTCCTCATGTGCTTGGTCTGTCCTTCCATCAGGATAACCAAATTCCACCTCACTAAAGTGACAGGCCTGTTTGTGCTATTCCAAAAATGCATGTTAAGAGTCCAACATCTCCCCTAGGAAAAGTGTGGCTAACAGTACTGTATGTTCAGTGCTGCAGAACAACAGCCTGAAGTGAAAAAGTGTTTTCTCCATCCAGTGCTGGAGCCAAGCTGCAGGCAACCAGAAGATGAGCACACTGGGCATCCTGAGTCAGTCAATCCAGCTCAACCTCACTTGAGCTTCAAAGCTGTAATAGGCCCAGAGATCTCAGACTTACAAATACAACTTTGGTTTTTGTTTCCATGCACAGTAAGCAACATAAAAAATTATAGCCTATAATATTACCTGTGTTCTTCTCTCAAACAATTAATAAATCAGTCCACTAAATAGTCCATCTATCTATTGAAATTCCAACCAGAGCTGTATTGTATTTGTGGCTGCCAGTGTCAAGAAGCAGCAAGAGCAGGGCTGCTCCCAGGGAACAGGTGCCAGGAGCAAGCTCTGCACAGGGCAGGAACAACCCCATGGCCAGGCACAGTCCCATGCCACAGGAGGGAGAGCAARGGGTGATGGCAGTGGGTCCTATCAACACACCAGCTCCAAGGTCATCCATGGAAAGCCAAACATCAGTTCAGGAACAAGTCTGAGATAGTCTCACCTATAGCATGGCCCAGGAAAGAACGAGAAGCCCCCCAGGGCTGGAGGTTACATGGAGCTCCTGACAGAGAGGGTGAATGTGAGCCCCAAATGAAGCTTGTTGGGGCAAAGCCCTGACATCCAGAGTTTTCATTACTGATGATGCATCCAGAATGGCAGAGGTCATATGAATATCAGATGCCAAGCTGAGTTTGCAGGACTTCCCAATGGAAAATATGTTATTTAATTCAAAAACTAATCAAAATTTGCTCTGGAGTTAGTGACTTAYATGAATTACTTCATCAAAGCTAGGCCAGGCAGGCAGTAAAGCAGAAGGAACAGAATGAACTTATTACAGACAATGATGACTTCAGGTCTGAGTTTTGAAAGGCAGGGGAATCAGTGAGGAATGTATTACCATATGTTTAAGAAGAGATTTCAATAGCACCAATCAAGGCATTAACAGCAGCTACAGGGACAAATCTAAGTGCATTAAAGCTGTTAAGRCAGCTCCTGTCTACCAGTGCTGCCAGCACATTTGATCGGAGGAGCAAGAGGCATCTGTGAATCAAAATCTGCTTCCAGGTTGCCAGGCACAGGAGTTACCTAAAAGTGCTGAGAAGTGCTTTCTTTTCATTTAAAGAATGCAAGGAAAAATTTAAATGGGGCATAGAAGTTTAATCTCAACCTTATGTTATGGTCATCTAAATTTCTCTTGTTTCACTACATCTTGAAAGAACAGTGATGGCAGACACAGGCCTGTGGGGAGCTGATCTCTATCCCCAACACTCTTCTCTGTCCTTTGTTTTCTTCACCAGCACACCAGGACTGAAGATCCCTCTGCTTTTAGTGCTTTGGGACCTACTTTTGAGGAGCTGAGGAGGACCATCATCATCCCCACATCACCTTTGYGCACCTTTCTCCATGCTCATCCATCTGCCAGCTTCCTCCACAGACACGGCCTGAACCCCTCGCACCTGCACAGCTCAGCACCACTTGGTCACATCTTCTCGGTGCTCCTTCTGTGCATTTTTTCCCAGCCTGTCTTCCACCTCCCTCTTTACCWTATCTGTGGGACCAGCCATGCTCGAGTCCTTCCCTGCCCCCGTCKGCCACAGAGGGGTTTGGGCTGAGTGCTCTAAACATCATCCCTTAGCTTTGGTGTCATCTGCCTCTCWTTTGCCTGCTGCATTTTGCTCCTCAGGGCGGGAACAAACATGTGTCCTGCAGGRCTCTTTGATTATTGGTTGGGCCAAAACATCCTAAACCAAAACCATCTGCCTTAAAGTGAGACAAAATGCATTGACAGCTGGACATCAGCTGGACAGTTAAAGGCGTAATGCCCTCCGGATGCCTGGAGGAAACTGTTTGTTTTGGCTGCCTGTTTAAGGGAAATAGGGATTTGCAGTGAAGCTGGTAATTGTTAATCTGTAAGAGTTCTTCTTCATTGATCGACATGGACAGAAAGATCCTTGGGAGGGACTTGCAGAAGTGAGGGTAAACAAGGAGGAAGATTCCTGTGATGTTGTAAATAAGCTGAGAGTGCAACCGAGAACAAATAAACTCAAAGATTTACTACCTCCAGAACAGCACGTCTGTGGCTGCCCTGGTGGAAGTGGTTAATTGATTGTTTCCCCAGCGAAGCAGCTCTGACTGATTGAACCATGGAAAGCTCTGATAGATTTTTCCTGCTGGCTCTTTCTCTTCCCACTAGTCACGTAGCTTATATTTTTGCCTTTACTTTTAGGTGTCTGGGTCAGCCTAGGAAGTTCATTTTTATACTGGAGCAAGAGGATGTGCTGCCCTCTCCCTCTTGTACTCCCTACAGTTGTGTGTATGCCTGTTTGGGAATAAAACCAAACTCTCTGATTTGTGTATGTTTGCTCTTTCTGCTCTGTCTGCCCACTGCTTGCTCAAAAAATAGTCCACATGCTGGGAGCTCAAATGCAGCAGAGAAACAAGCCCTGCTAGTGAAAACACATCTCGTGCATAAATCTGCTCAGAGTAAATACAGCATTCCTAAGGGTGATGAGAATTGGGCTCCTCCCTGTCTCATGCTACCCCTTCCTTGCACTGAGTGATGCTAGAGCCAGGCAGTTCAGAGTTGGCAGCACACAATGTTCTCCAGCACCCAAAAACAAATGCAGACTTTATCCCTGCTCTTCAGGGCTCTAATTGATTCCACTTACAAGTTCCTCTTGGTCTTTGTGGGAAAGCTGAAGGGCAGGAGGTGAGACGTGCTGAGCACAGAACCAGTGGCTGAACACCACAGAAGGGCCCTGCATCAATACAGGGTGATGCTCAGAGACACTGGCTCACATACCCAACACACCAAGTACCACAGCTTCACTGGGCTTGGTGGTTGTGGACTTACATAACAATACACATTTTAACTTCATTATTATTTCTTGCTATTTGTGTGGAGGGAATATTGCGGGCGATGCCCCCAAGAACCAAGCACAGTATAAACAGAGTGAAAGCCTTTGTCTTCCCCAAGTGCTCACTGTCCAAGYAGGCAAGACAAAGAGCAGAAGGCAGTATAATTTTTCTTACATAAGTTCAGGGTACAAAGCATGAGAGTTTGCTTGGTTTGCCCAACACTGTATAAGGAAAGTGCCTGTTGGAGCTAGGAACTGACTATAGATTTCCTGCCTTAATCCCAAAACTACCTTCTGCTTTTCACTAATAGAAGCAATATGCTAACCTTAGCAAAATTAAATTGTAAGCCAGACAGGTTTTTACAACATCCTTTATTGGCTGGGATCCAGGCAAGCCGGGAGTGCTCTGGTTTGTGCCCTGAAGAGCGAGTCAGGCTGCTCCCTGTGTGCAGTGTCGCTCACAACGCTCTGCACTGCCTTAAACCTGACACCCCATCTAGAAGCAGATATCCTGTTGTTTTAGTCACATCTCTCTCACGCCCTCTTTAGCTATCAAAAACAAGCCCACGAAGGTGCTAAACGACTAGAGAGACAGAGCCCAGAGGATGAGTAATGAGATGCTGAGCCGTCAGCCTTGGGTCCCTCGCTAGCCCTGCTCCTTCTCACATTTGTCTAGCCAGGATTTTCCTGAGTTACAAGAGCTCAAGGCTTCACAGCACATGCTGTACTCTGTTTTTACTGTTGACGTYTACTGAAACTGGATGGGTTCAGCCCAGTCAGTGGCTTTTAGCCCCTGGGAGCAGGAGTTTGAATGGGCTGGGCACTCCCATGGGGTATAACTCGGGAGACCACCTTGCACTTCACTGTGTCCTCCTCAGTGCTGGGGTTTGGGTCCAACTTTATTTTGTTCAGCCAGCCAGGATGTGTAAAAGGAGGTTAAATCAGGCTGATTCTCTTCCGATGACTAAAATGCAGACCCAGACTGATGAAGTGCAGGGTAGTGGTGATTTGCAGACACGTGGCTTCTGTTGCAATATTCAGTCACAAGCGAAAGGGAAGAGGAAGCACCTGCATGTAGAAAGTGCTGTTAAGAGCAAGTACTTGCTTATCCACTTCCCTGATTTATCATAAACAAACCATCTCCCCAGGGCCTGTGCTATTCCCCAGCTCTCCAGGCTGGGAAATGGCTAGGCACAGTGAGGAATAGCTTGAGGTCTGGGAGAAAGAGAATGGAAGATCAAAAGCATGGAGGAAGCCAAAAGTGCTGAAGTGTGGGAGGCACAAGAGGAGAAGGAAAGGACTGGGGAGTTTAACCAGTCCAAAAAAGTTTTGCAGCCCAGAGGCAAGTTCAAGAGAGCTGACGAAATGGACTTGGGCACATCCTATGGCTGGGAGAAAAAAAGAAACACTAAGTAGGAGCTCATCTATGTGGACAGCCCATCTAATGCCTCTAAAAACTTCAAAAGAGAAAAGCCCATCTGGAAACTCCATCAACAGTCGTGAGCATCAGTGTATTGAAGCACCTGGTCGACTGACCACTCATGACAGAGGGGTGAGCTCAGGCAGGTGCGTGTGAAAACACAGAGGCTGCTTTGGAAACCTGAACCACGGTGTCTTCATTCTACGCAGCATCCGGCAGAGCAGACATTTTGTGGCAAATATCCCAAGGGTTTGGGAGAGGAGTTTGGCAGCCTGTGGCAGAATGAAAGGGTGGAATTGTGCAGACAAACCACTTCCTTCAGCCCTTTCGTTCATATCCGCTCATGCTGTTGGCATTGTCACAACGGAGGCCATGCTGGGAATGACAGGTGGAATTTAGTGCATTTGAATTTTAATCAGCAATTATTGTACAACACAATAATGCTTCAACTGATGGGTAATTTAGCTCCAATTCCAAAAGTATAGACTCATCCACTCTAAACGTCCAATCTCTTTCATCCAAGCAAACTAGCGTATAGAAATGTATGAATGATAACCAAGCAAAGTAATGATGGCTGGAGAATTAAGATGGCTCAGAACTACCCAGCCAAATTGCATATTAATAGTATGGCAGCCATCCCAGGCCATGCTTAGAGAGACTCAGGCTTGCTTCTCTCAGTGACACTCAAAGGGCTGTGTCTATCTGATCCCCCTGTGCACTCACACAGGCACAGGGAAAAGGAGAGGAAATGTTTAAGTACTGTTGTAACAACAATATTCCGTGCCAAGACTGGGAAGTTCTGCTACCTGTGCAACTATAGCGTTTCTTGGAAGGAATACAGAAAATAGAATCATTGAATCATAACATCACAGACATTTCATCTTTCTGAGATTCTGAGTTTGTGAATTTAGCTTTTTAGCTGAGAATGCATTTGTGAGCTGCCCCCACATCTGGCATTCAGCAGCCCTCAGTGCTGAACACTTCCCAGCCACCCTGGGAAGCATTCCACGGYAGGGATCAGCCCATACCCTGGACAGCCTCTCCAGCACTAAATCAGCTCAGCCCCTCATTGGGAGGCCCAGAAACTCAGCAAATGTGGGCACATGAGCTCTGTGCTGCAGTGCCCAGCGTGCTGCTGGGGCTCAGTCTGACTGGGAGCTGGCTTTGCTTGGGTTTTGTGGAATCACAGAATAGTTTGGGTCGGAATTTCTTCTCAATACCTAATCTAATCATGGCCTCTGGCAGTTTGAAGCCATTTCTCCTTGTCCTGTCAATCCATGCAAATCCTCATCCAAAGTCCTTCTCCAGCTCTYCTGGAGCCCCTTTAGGCACTGGAAGGAGCTCTAAGGTCTCCATGGAACCGGCTCTCCTCCAGGCTGARGAGCCCCAACTCTCCCAACCTGTCTCCAGGGCAGAGGGGCTCCAGCCCTCTGAGCATCTTCGTGACCTTCTCTGGCCTCATTCCAGCAGCTCCACATTCTTCTGTTGGTGTCCCCAGAGCTGGGTGCAGCACTGCAGGTGGGGTCTCACCAGAGCAGAGCAGAGTGGCAGAACCTCCCTCAACCTGCTGGTTTTGCTGCAATCTCTGGCATAAACTTCCCTTAGAGCAGAGACCTCTCAGCAGCTCAGTGAATGGTCATTTAATTTAGTTTTAGTGTTAGGATTCGGGTCCTTCGGTTGCCAGAACATAAAATCATGTGGATGAAATGTTCTTCGCTGCAACAGGCCTCATTCAGCATTTCTGCTCCCCTGCAGGAGAGGCCCATCAGGGCCATTGATGTTGCTGAAGTCAGTGATTTTTGGACTACAGCCCCTTTGCACACACACTCTGAGCCTGGGAGACAACAATTTTGTGAAATATYTCTTTTAAACGAGTCTGCTGAGTCTGTAATAAGAAGAGGACAGAAATAATCCTGTGTGTGGCTTCCTACAGATGGGCTTTAGTACTTGCAAAAGTTRTAGCAAATGGATTTGCTCCGGGATTGGATGGACATTGGCAAATTTAYAGAATGAGGTGATGCAGCTGCAGCACAACTGGAACTTGTGGGGACAAATCCCTGCAAGCACTTGAGGGTATTTCAGATGTGTTTCCATCTTGTGCCTGTGCCTGGGCTGGGGCTGGTCTCAGCCAAAAGGGCTTTTGTGCCCCACAGTGCTGGACAAGGCATTAGAAGGCACTGGAGAAGGGGAAAAATGCCTTTTCTTCATCTCAAAAGCCAATAACAGTTTGGCAAAATGTGTTTCCATGTTTCTGGTACTGCCACAGAGGCTGCTTTAACCCTTTCTCTAGTTTTGCCTTGCCTTTTCCCTCCCACCTTCCTCCAGACTGCGATAACTCTGTCCCCAAATGAAAGGAAGATTCACTTGTCTGCAGTTAGCAGAGGGGCTAAATTTATTATACATTATGCACATTCTTCACGATGCAGCATTTTTTGCTGAACTTGAGAGGGATAATGTTACATAAGAAGCCCCTAACAGATTGTCTATAGAACACTACACAAGACAAATAGTTCAAAGCTGTGACTCAAACTGTGGAAACATAAACTGAAAGYAAGGCCAGTTCTGATTAACCAAGTGATAGTACAAGTTTGATCATAATACCCTAAAACATTGCATCTGCTTGAAAATAAACAGASATCTCAATGACCCGCTGTAGTTATCACCAGCAAGCTCACATTTAGCTTCACAACTCTRTTCTGTCTTCTGACAGTCCCAAAATCAAAAAAAAATGTGCTCCACCTTTCAAAATGCCTTATCTATATATGCCATCAACAGACTGCTCCTTCGAGTGTTGTAACTCCTCTCTTAAATCTCTAAGTATAGAAAACTATAGAAGGAAATGTAGGGGATTCTGTACTGGGAAAAATGTGTGTCTTCTGAAAGTTTAAAATTAAAGCAGCACACTATRAAATTCACTACAAGCATGTCTTGGAAATATATTTTTACATTGATTGTTTTAGTACTCTCAGAGTTATTATATTTCCTATCATCTGTCTGTAAAGATACACTGGTACTACCAGTAAAAATCCAGATAATGTTTTCATGTTTTTACAGACACTATATTTCACCCCAAGTACTGGAATATATCACTCCATTTCTTATCTCACCAGTCTTGTTTTTATTCCCCTCTTCACATTTAATTTCAACTCTTTTTTACATTTGCAGTCTCATCAAATCGTTCACCTTTTTCTGCCTGTTTGAGGGCATGGTTGCCAGCATTCCTAACGCAATTCAGGCTGCATTTCACACTTTTTGTCGAAGAAAATTCTTCAAGTTCATCCAGATTGCTTCCAATCTTCAAAATATTAGGCCCACTCATTCAAATACTCAGTAAAAGTGCTGTGAAACAGTTTACCATATTTTGCTTTTGCTGCCAAAAAGTCTCCCTCGCTTTAGAGTTCAGCTATTAAAGTGTTTATCATTATTGCCTGAAAACCTGCCCTTTATTTCCTTCAATTCTTATCATTAAAGGCTTGATGTTCCCCATTTTACAGAGGTACTGTGCTCAGTTGCCTTGACTCTAGTGCAAAACATGTTCAGTTTGCCTCTGACAAAATGGAGTTGCAGCAGTGATTCAGGACTGCTGAGAAACTGCTTCAATAAAACAGGACACTTGTCATACGAAAGCAAATATGGTTTGAATGCGTCTTAGAGGTCAATAAATCTGCTGCTGGCTGGCTGCAGAGATAACCACCTTGTCTTACAAGGTCCGAGATTGCTTTTAGTTTATTGCAGTAAAATTGTGGGGGATGTAGAAATATGGGCAGGAGGGATTCACTGCTCATAATGCATCAGCACAGATCGTACCAGCTCCTGATGGACTGGGGGACAGTACAATCCCCACCCTGGAGGTCCAGGTTTAGTGTTTTTTTAAATTTTGTAAGCACCATGTTAATTTCTTTCTCTCCTGTCTCTCTAAAATTCACATCACTAAAGGAGACAGGGATTTTGTTTATCCAGCAGCACCTGCCCAAGGTCTTAGTGGACTGATGACACATTCCTCAGCATTTGCACCAGCTCACTAGGGGGGTCCCGTGGCTTGAATCCACTTCTATTTTTTCGTGAAAAAAGGGCCAAATCCAACTTGCCTGTGTCAGCTCTGGCAGAGATGTACTCYGGGCACGCAGCCCCAGGAGATCTGCTGTTTCCCGGGGCCGTTGGGACTGTGCTCTGTTCCCGTGCAGCATCCCAGCTCCACTGACTGCTCCACTTTTACCTTGGGCACAGATGTGCTCTTTCTCCAGCAGATGCGTTGCTGCCCTGGGCAAATCACTTATTGGAGCAGATGCTGATTTTTGTTTTTCAAGGCAAAATGCACGCAATGCTGGAGCCCTGGACAGACTGGAGGAAGTGCTCCCCCCGTACACGCTTTCCCCAGTCTCCAGCTGATGGCTCTGCAGGCATCTGCCCAGCTTCCCTGTGCCAGGGGCTCTACTTCCTAACAAGGCCACTTTCCATAGTGCCAGCGAGTGTTAGAGGGGCCTACACATCCAAATATTTGAAGGAAATGTGAAAATCTGAGATATAAAGAGATGAGATGTTTGGGTAATTGAAGACCAGGCTTATGCCCAGAGCCCTGAATTCTGTGCAAACTCTCCTGTAGTGGATTTCACAGCAGAAACCTGTGCAGCCTGTGAGCTGTACCYCAGCTCCGAAG
The DNA here is from genome assembly GCA_018881555.1 of Amblyornis subalaris. Lineage (NCBI taxonomy): Eukaryota > Metazoa > Chordata > Aves > Passeriformes > Ptilonorhynchidae > Amblyornis > Amblyornis subalaris. The sequence continues at coordinate 4,045,399 of JACAXG010000068.1, read as the reverse complement.
GGCTTGCTTCCATCACCCAGCTGCTGGGGGAGCTGCAGGGTGCTGAAGCATCAGCTCTGTTGTCCCCACCTCGCTGGGATGGGGCTCTGGCAGTGCGGGAACACTCCTGTCCCCAGGTACATCCCATGGGTGTTTTGTGCATTGATGCAATGGAAGAACCCACCCAGTTCTTCCTCAAGCAGGAAACAGAGGCAGGAGTTGTCTGAACACCTCTAAGACATCTGCTCTTGTCACATCTTGAGTCCTCTTTGTCCCTCATCAGTGCACAACTTTATTGTGGGGGTTGGTCCTTGATGAGGGGACGAGCAGCTACTCACTGCTAGCAGGGTTTCCCTGTTTTTGCTTGGTTTTCCAAGGTTTTAGCTAGGCCTGGGTCACCTCTGAGCTCTTCCCTGTCCCCTCGATGGACACGCAGGGAGCCAGAGGGGAGGTACGGTGCTGATACAGCACTGCACTGGTGAGATGCCCAAGGGGCACTGCTCATCTTGGCTGCCAATTAGAGAAAAGTCTGGAAACTGGATCCATCTCCAAGAGACTTTGATTTTTTTAATTTGCTTGCTGCTTGATTTAGCTATTTTCTGAAACAATCTCAGCAGTGAAAAGCCTTTTCAGAATAGACCAGGAAGATTTTCTTTCTTCGGAAAACGCTGAAACAAGATGTTTTGATTCTGCCAGATTTTCTGTTTGTTTGTTTCATTTCTAAACAAAATTCCAGCGAAACGCAGTCGATTTTGTGAAGTACTTTGATTTTGATGGTTCTGTGTATGCTGGCTTAAATATTTTTCTGGCTATCTCCGTTTGGGAGAAGCGGGAGGGGAGGCAGAGCAGATGTCACACCACGCGTTGCAGAACTGGAGATCTGGCACCCATCCGGCAAACAGCCTTAGGAAGAGTGGGAACGTGGTGTGGGTGCAGCTGGGGCTCAGGAAGGGACAGCTAAGGAAGAGGGAGAGTCATGGAAACCTGTCTGATGACAGGGCCGTGTGAACCACTGGTGGCCTGGCTCTGGTGCCAGCCCCTGCCACTGATTTCCACGCGACCTCAAACAAATGTCTGTGTCCCTGTGACCTGTGAGGAGGCAATAACAGAGCAACCCCTTGGACCACTATCTACTAAAGCTTTGTGCTTTTCAGGGCTGTGACACCTTCTCACTGAATTATAGAATGACTCAGGTTGCAGGAGACCTATAAAATCATCGAGCCCAACCTTTACCCCAGCACTGCCCAGACCATCACTAAACCATGTCCCCAAGACATGCCACATCCACATGTTTTTTAAATCCCTTCAGGGATGGTGGCTCAACATAACCTTTGTGTTGTTATTTTGAACACAGCCCTCATCTAGACTGGGCTCTTTGCTCTGTGCAAAGCAAGCAGGAGCAGTAATTGCCTGGACCTGTGAGTTTTTGTGAAGACAGGCAGTGGCAGAAGAGTTTAAATGCAGATCCCAGCATCCAGCCAACACAAAAAGAAATCCAGGCTTTGCAAAGTCAAAGAGAAGCAGTTTTGTCCTCCTGGGAGCTACAAAATAGGTTGGGATGCCAAAAATAACCTGTTACTAGTTATAGATGCTCCAGCTCTTTTACCGAGACATGAAAACTTGAGCTGGGTTTAATATAAGACACTTGTTAGTGTCACTGTGACCTTCTGCAGATTTGCCACCCTAGCTTTAACCAAATTAAAGACTAATCCATCCTGTCACTTCATCGCTTTATTCTTGCATGAAGCCTCCTCAGTGAGATTCAACTCCTTTTCGTAATGGCTTCGTTTCCTCTGCAAATTTATTTGCATGAAAACCTGGTTCCCGAGTGGTTGGTCCATGTTGTCAGGAAATGGAGAGGAGTTCAGGTCTCAGGGACACACAAATTAAATGGGAGCTCTCAGAGGTGGTTTTGGGACCTGGGGTTGCCCATCAGTTTAGGGTCAGAGACCCAGTTGGCTTACGATGTTTAAGAGTTTCACACCTGCACTGACAGAGCAACAAGCCTTGCCAAATTTCAGAGTGAAAACATTTGGGCCTCCTAAGAGAGTTTTTTTTTAAGGGAATTTATCTAAACCRCAAATCAAGCTGGCATATTCCTGCTCTGGAGACCATTCTGTTGGACACAGGAAAAACAGAGGAAATCATTTGAGCAGGGCCACAGAAGTGCCCATAGTGGTGGGGTTCAGAGTGCTGGAGTGACACAGGGAGTGCCCACAGAGGGTCCTTCTCCTCCACACGTTTCTCATCCCGGCTATTACATATTTCTTGYGCTCCTTTCTAGCCTCAGGTGTGCCAGGCCGTGCTCTGTGCTCTGGGGAAACCATGAGCTGGACAAGGAGCAGAATTTTATCTGGGAATGGGATGGCTTGGAGGAAAGATCAACAGCCTGATATTCAGGGCTGGGAATGATCACATCTCCTGCTCTCTGTGCCCTCGCTCCTGCAACGCCCAAGCAGAGGGGAGAGRAGAGGCAGCAAAGGGGGTCACTGGAACAGAGATAAACAAAGGATAATCTTTCAGGCAACAATTCATCATTTAAAGCTAAAGCAGAGAAACAATTTCCCAGCTAGCACAGCATTAAACAGATGGGCTGAACCACTTCAGCCGCAAGCAGGTGTCTCAGGGCTCAGAGAACCCATCYGTCCGAGGCCGCAGGGTGATTATCCTGGATGACTCAGGTGTTTCCAAGACAAGAAGGCCAAATCCCTTCCTGCAGCCACTGCTCTTATTGATTTATTTATTTGCACGAAGTGCCAGTGATGTCTCTGGAGGCTGCCTGCAGTGGTACAGCCCCTGCCTGAGGAACAGATGCTCCTGGAGAATCATTTCCATTTGCAAGACCTCACATCAAGAGAGCAAACATAAGCCGTTTGTGCTGCCTTCCCCCAAGCCTCCCCCTCTGTCCCAGCCCTGCCCTGCTCTTGCCACAGCCAGGGCTACTGTATTTTTTCAGTGCCAAAGCATGACAAAACAGGTTTAGTCTCCATCTGGTTTGCCTGGTTTGTTCAGGTAGAGCCCTGGCTTTGTCCAGGTCATGTTGGAGGTGGCACAGAACCTGGCAAGGAGTGTGGGAAGGTCCAGGGTTAGTGTTGCAGTCTGGCACTTGGCATGTTTGTGAATTTTCTGAAGCCAGAGAAGGGGCTCTGGTAGGTAAAACCCTGGGTGAGGTTTAGAAGAGTGGCAGAGGTTTGGGAAGTTCAAGGCAGACTCTGTTCTGGCTGCTGCGAGATCTCAGCTCCCCTTCCCACACCCCTTCCAGCATTCCAGCTGCAGGCTGAGCCGAGCCTGTCCATGAAGGTCAGGGCTCAGGGAGAGGCAGGTGGCTCTGGGCRTTGCCCTGCCTGTGTCAGGATGTCTCCATCACGGGGATACAACAGCTTCGGAGCCATGGGGCATCCAGGGAGCTTCCCTTTCCTCCTCCGCCTGGGAGTTCCACAGCCAGCTGGCAGGTCAGTGCCGGGGCAGCCTGCTTGTCTGCTCCAAACTCCAAGGAGGAGAAGGAGGAGGAGGAGGAGGAGGAGAAGGAGAGCTCGGAGCTACCCAGAGGCAGCTGATGCTGCTGTTGCCGTTGGCAAGCTGTGCCCTCCGATACCTCGACACCTCGCTGTGCAGCCCTGACGTCAGACGCCTCTGACAACTTTGCTGTCAGTCAAAAGCCTTTTCACAAACAGACACTGACAGTTTGCAGTGCAACCACCAATCCTYGCTGGCTTCTTTCCCTTCTTTCCTTTTTTAAGCACACGGATTTAAATTTTAAATTGCCGGTCCGTTACCGGCCTCTTGAGCAAATGAACCTTCCCAAGGTCCCTAGAGCTGTGTCCTCTTCTCTGCCTGCCCTCCACCCACTGCCACAGCCCTCGGACCAGCCCTGAACYGGGATCCTCCCTGCAGCAAGCAAGAGCCTTAAGCCTTGGATCCACCAACACCACGAAGCTCTCAGGAGTCAGGAGCGTGGGTGATGGCAACTGGAACAAAATCCTGCATCTCCTGGGGCTGGTCACGTTTAGCAGGTAGTTGAGAGCCTGCAAAGGCTCATTTTGCCCCTTCTCCTTCCATTTATCTGTCTTTCCTTTTCTTCTTTGCCTCCTTGCAAGGCTGGCCCCTGCTTTGGTGATCTTGGGTCCTCCAGCCTGAGGCTCTGAGGGAAGACAGACATCACTGGGGTTTAGGTGCCTGTGCAGGGAGGCAGCCAGCCAGTACCTTTTTCTCCTTTATCCTGAGCTGTGCTGGATCCCAGGAAGTGTAATATTTGCTTGAACATGTCAGTAAATCCCCCCCGTGCTACAGGAGGTCACCTTCCCTAATCTATGATGTCCAATTGCGTAACTGAGATACTGAACAAATAGCTTAAATTTAATCTGTGTTTGCTTCCATCTCAAGCGTGGCAAATCAATTCCTGGGCAAGCACAGCTTCAGCGCAGGGCTGGGAACACACTCTGGTCATGGTAACCTCCAAAAGAGCAGAAAAAATGAGAGAAATAAACCAAGTAAGGTTTTTCTTCCTGCTGCAGCTCCTCTCCCTGTCAAACATGACTCCAGGGCTGGGGTTTCGATGCCATCAGCAGAGGTCAAGACTTGCTGTGTCCAGGTAAGGTCCTGGGACAAAGGCAGGAGACTTTGCTCTGGATCTCAGCAGATGGGTGCAATTTTGAGAACCTTCGTGTCAGCGTTGTGAGGCACCAACTCTCATCTTCCCTGAAACCCTCCCACCCCACCCAGCACCAATGGGAGTGTGGCAGATTAAAGTCAGCAGAAAAAAGCACAGGACAAGCACAGGACAAGGGGCATCAGGACCGCAGCAGCGTTTGGAAGATGTCGTGTTAACAACGTGGGTGATGGGAGGCAGAGAGGGATTCAGTTCTCTTGTTTCTATCCACGCTCATTTTTCTTTGGTTCATTAATGACCTTTCATTCAACAGCAGAGATATTAATAGGATGCTTCAATTCCAAATGTCCCCATCTCCCCTCTCCGCTCCCCCTCTCTTCACACTTTCTGGCACTCTAACAGTTTCCTTCACATTAATTAAAACAAATAACAAGCTTATCCATCTCATCAGGGTAATTCAGAAACTAAACACATCAGCCATCTATTGCCCCAGGCACTGCGGATGGAGCACAAGCAGCTCTTTCCCCCTGCCATAGTTTCTTCCCCTCCCTCTTGGAACAAGGATGTGCTTTAAATGTCCATCCTAAGGCAGACATCACGGTGGGTAGGACACGCTGTGCCTCTAAGCACCCACTGGGTCCTGCCTGCACTGCTGCCCCGCCCTGAGCTTCTCTGGCTGGTGTCAAGCCCATGTCACAAGTTGTCACTCTGTTCTTCATGGCATGAACGTCCCAGGTGCTCCGAACCCTGGTAAGCACTGCCCCACTCCCTGCAGCAGCTCGGGGCTGTGGCTACCCCAGCTCTGCAGCCACTTACTGCCTCTGGCATCCATTTCCCAGGCTGAGGGACGGATAAACAGTCCCTGGCACGCTGCGGTTTGGATCTGGACCTTAAATGCAGCCTCCTGCTGAGCCCCTCTGCATGCAGGGATACAGCTCAGCCCTTCCCACGGCAAACACAGCACAGGTCTGCTGCTGCTTACAGCTTATTTTGGGCGCCAAAATTCAGAAGCAAACTCATGTTTTCTCCTCCCTTAGCAGAGAGTCTTTGCGTGGGATCCCATCAGACAGTGAGAGGGGGCCAACACGGAGACAGCTGGAGGCTCACACCACTCCTGGGGATGGGAAATAATTCTGCATATGGATCGCAAGCAGATCCCAAGCAGCTGGGGTTTGCATGGGCATGTGTGTGGCAGGAAGATGCCTCCATGGCTCCACGCCTGGCGCTGCCAGGAGGCAACAAGAGCAACCAGCATGGGTTTCCAAGGGAAAGAGAGCAGAAACTGAGTGAGACGGGGCAAATACTCTTTCCAGGGCTGCAAGGAAGCACCAAATCTCTACCCCTGGAGACAGTCAGGGAGAGAGGGCTGCTGCCCCCCCCTCCAGAGCATCTTCTGTACATGAAAAGCGTTAGCTTCAAATCTCCTAATTTACCCTGAGTTTTTCTCTTTAATAGTATTCATAGTGGGAGCCATCTGGACCCGGTATTTTATTAGYTTAGAATAATTCAGCTGCTTTGTTAATCTCATCCCATTTCATAGGGTTCATTCCAGTTTCCTCGCAGTGCATCCCGGGACAGGGCAGTGCTGCTGCCCTCGCTCTCCTGGCTGACAGCTCTCCCATCACCCATGCTCCCACTGTGGAGCAGCCATCTCTCTGCAGGTCCTTTCTCTCCAAGCATGGGCCCACAGATTTTTTTTAATGTCTCTGACTCTCTTAGCAGGCGGCTGGAGGCTGATAAATCCACTGGGGTTTCCCACTGTAACTGGGGACTGCAGCGAGTCCCTGCAGCCCCTCACAAAGCCTCCCCAGTCCCTGGTGGGGGCAGAGCTTGGTGGTCCCCAATGGCCCAGACTTCCAGGGCCACATCTCACACCGGGGGCCCTCTTCAGCCCCCTGGGAGCCCAGCAAGCCAGGCTGCTCCTCAGCCACAGGAGCCACTTGCTGCCCCAAATTCTGGCCTTGTTACAGAGCCATAATTGAGCTCTTATCAGCCTAAATGATTAAATTGCCCTCTATTGAGAGAAACCAATTTGCCAGCAAATTTTCTTCTGCTCTGCCTGTAGCACTGTACCACTAAGTCGTCATCAGACTGGTGTTGGGCTGCCTGAGCATGTACAGAGGGACGACTCTTGTGGACATCGTGTTCCTCTCCTCTCCTCTCCTCTCCTCTCCTCTCCTCTCCTCTCCTCTCCTCTCCTCTCCTCTCCTCTCCTCTCCTCTCCTCTCCTCTCCTCTCCCCTCC